>OY744477.1:123020456-123620456 GCA_963556175.1 Tipula confusa
CAACTATATTAAAATATAGTGGGCAGAGTGGTCTAGAGTTGAGGCAGGCTTCAATCTGGGAGAGTAGAGTTATCATCTCCTCGTAGGTTAGTTTGATCTCGCCTATAAATTTTTTTAGATGAGTTTTTATGGACTTTACGCCTGCCTCCCATAATCCGCCAAATTGTGGAGCAGACGGTGGGATGAAATGCCAATTTATTGGTTGAAATGCTTTATTAGCTCCTACAAAATTGGTGCCGTTATCACTGTACATATGGGAGACATTTCCTCGTCGGGAGGTGAATCTACGGAATGCGCTTATTAACCCCTCAGTTGACAATGCTACTTCGATATGAATTGCCTTAGTGGTGAGGCAAATGAAAATACAGATGTAGTATTTATACGATGTTGCTCCACGACCTTTGCTCATCCGAATATCTATAGGTCCCGCTTAGTCGACTCCCGTATGGGTAAAAGGCCTAGATGTAGTAACTCGAGGTGTCGGAAGGTCTCCCATCAGTTGTTGCGACCTTCTAGTACTAAAGCGATGACATCGTACACAATGGCGATTATGCTGTTTTACTGCTTGTACCTTTGATGATCCAAAAATGTTTGCGGATCAATGCCAATGTTAAGGCATTGCCATCGTGAAATGTTTATCGATCCAATATCATTTTCGTGAGTGGACCCGTGTACGGTAGAATCATAGGAAGTTGCTCTTCGTAAGATAACTGCGAATTATTTAACCGACCTCCTACTCGGATGATGTTGCGATGATCTAAGAAAGGATGAAATGATTGCAATTGGCTGTTCTTCCGGATTGTCTTTGTTTTGGTCAGTGTGGTTTTATTCTTCTTTGAATACCGAATGTTGTACGGTTGCTGGAGGTTTTCGAATCCATGCAAGAGTGATGGTTGAGTCGGACCACAAGATGACTTTGCTTATGTTTACTTCTAGTGCCTAAATGACTTGTTCGCTTAGTCGACTTAAGAGTAAGGCGCCACATAACTCTAACCTTGGGATTGTCAGCTTTGTTTTGGCCGGCGCCGCCTTTGATTTCGCTGTCATGAGCTGAACCGCCACTTTTCCTTGAATGACGATTTTGCTATATACTACTGCGGCGTATGCATGCTCGGAGGCGTCGCAGAACCCAAGAAGCTCGAATGTGCAATCGATTTTGGAATATTGGATGTATCGTGGAATTTGCAACAGCTGAGTGGCGCGAAGGTCTGTTTTGAGTCAATCCCATCTGTTTGAAAACTCAGATGGTAAACTATCATCCCAGCCTAAGTTCAAGCTCCATTAACTCTCGTACATGATTTTGCAGTTAATGTAAGTGGTGTTAGCCACCCTAGTGGGTCAAAGATCCTTGACATTTTGGACAGGAATTGCCGCTTAGTTATTTGGTTTGTGTTTGGCGGCAGGTTTACGTAAAACAAAAAATTATCTCCATCTGGATTGTAGTGAATTCCTAGCCTTTTAACTGACTCTTCAGTTATTAAATCCAAATCACCGATCAATCTTTTGGCCTCCGGAATTCTTTCTAGGATATCTGGATGTTTACTGGCCATTTCCCCAGCTTCATTCCGCCTTTGTCCAGTACATGGATTAGTTGTGTCTGAAGATGTTGACTTTCTTCTACGGTGTCGGCCCCGGTTAGTATACCATCTACGTAGAAGTCGTTTTTTAAGATGTGGCTGGCTTCCGGATGAGTGGTTTTTTCATCATCTGATAATTGATGGAGAGTTCGGATGGTGAGGTACGGTGCAGTCGATGTCCCATAAGTCACTGTGGTTAGTTGGTATTCTTGTATAGTGGCCGATTTTTGTGCTCTTTCCACAGGATGGTCTGATATTGATGATGTTTATCCTGCATCTTAATTTGTCGATACATTTTTTCAATATCTGCTGAAAAAACTACTCGATGTTTCCTCAACCGTAACAGGATGGTCCATAAATCAGCTTGTAGTGAAGGACCTACGAACATGGTATCGTTTAGGCTCGGCCATGTCGAGGTTTTTATTGACGCATCGAAAACCACTCGGATCTTTGTTGATTCTGGTGTTGTCTTTATTACCACGTGATGGGGTAAATAATATCCAGTAAATGGTTCTGCTAACTTCATCTGGCCCAAAGTGTGGTATTCCATCATGAACTGCTTATACAGTTCATCGAAATTCATGGTTGGAACCTAATTTCTTTTCTAGTTGAAGGTATCTTTGCAGTGCCTGTTGCCTGGAACTATCTAGATGATCAAGTTGTTGCTTCTTGAATGGTAGTTGCACCACATATTGCCCGTTTGACTCTCTCCTGGTGGTGTTCTGAAAGATTTGTTCACACATCGTGTCTTTGCTTGAACCTGCTGCGATAGGTCCCGTAACTTCTTCCAGTTCCCAGAATCGGTTTATTTTCGATTCAATCTTCATTGTACTACTGTGAACCTTTTTGGACACGATGCATTATGTTTATTTGATTGGGCCCAGAAATCACCCAACCAAACCTGGTTTTGTTTGCACTTGGTTTACCTTTGATTATTTTATTACTTATCAAATCACCATAACCGTCGGCTCCCAATAATATCTCAATAGAAGCGGGGATATCAAACTTAGGGTCAGCCAAAAATAACTGCTTCCAATTTTTGTTAGGGCTGCAGATGATTGCACGTTCTGGAATCTCCATAGTAATTTTCGGCAACACATAAGCTTCAACTTTTAATCTGTATGACGAAAAAAGTGTGGTTAAATGTATAGTTTAACCATAGCGTTTGCTGGGCTCGTGTTGTTAGCCCCAATTCCTGATATGTGGATGTGCGTTTGGCATAGCTTTAGTTCTAAGCGTTGAACTGCATCTTCCGTAATTAGGTAAATCTGTGTCTCCTGGTCTATCAATGCTCTCAAGGTGATAGGTTGTCCAGTGGCTGAATTCACTCTTACTACTGCTGTTGGTAATAGCACGGACCCTTGCTGAGTACTTTGATTGGCGGTAGCCTGAGTTGGCTCAATCAGTTGTTGACGATTTACTTAAAGAATCCTAGCCGCATCTTGGCTTGAGGAAGCTACATTGTTGCAATGCAGAAATGTGTGGTGGGACTCGTTACACACCATACATGACTTTGTTCTACAATCTCCTTTATAGTGCTTTAATAGACACCGTACGCATAGATCGAAGGCACTTACTAACCTTGCTCTGTCTAATGTTGTCATCATTCTGAACTGTTGGCATTGTTCTAAATGGTGACGTTCTCTACAATTCTTTTCTCAGTTGGTTTTGTGCTCGCCATTGCTTCTAACGATTGGAACCTTCGCTCTATGAAGGTGAAATATTCTTGACTTTTCGGGACCTCTCTAGGATTAGCTAATGTAGTTTCGTAGAGTCTGACGGATTCCGGTTCCAGTTTTTTGATCAGAATAAAGGTAATTAAAGATTCGAACGGGGAGCTTATCTGTAGTCGTTCTATATTGTGTATTATCTCAATTACGGTATCATGTAGGTTCCGTAAAGCTCCAGCAGTTGCAACTTGTATAGTTAGTAAGGACAGCAGAAAATTGAAATACTAGCAGTCGAGGATTATAAAATCTTGACTGCAGCAAGCTCCACGCTACTTCGTAATTATCGCCTATTGTTGACAGGTGGCTGTTTAGTTGTGCAGCACTTTTCTGTAAGTGCGATTTGAGATATGACATTTTCACTGTATTCATTACTTGGTTGTTTTGGTGAATAAGTTCCGTGAAAATATCATTGAAGGAGCTCCACTTCTCATAATCTCCATGAAATATTGGTAAGTCAACTTTAGGTAGCGTTACTTTTGTTATTCCGACTGAAGTTGTTGATTCGGTCTGGCTTTCTTCGAGTTTCACTATCATGGAGTCCAATTTATTCTTATAAGCATTACATAGTAATCTTTGGAAAAGTAATCTGACGTTTGTTCATTTTCTTCCGTTTCCATAAGGAAAGCTATGTGGATTGAATCGATTTCCTTCATTTTTTTATTCAATTGATTTCGTTTCAATTTGATGTACGCGCTCTGGTTCATGTTAGTGTTCAAAGAGTACTGAATTGAGGCTAGTTTTTGATATATTTGCCGCATCAAAATATCTTGCTTCTTAAACAATCTTTTAATGTTGTTATCTTCCCTAACTTGGGATTGGCCGTAATTTGGCTGAGAGTATTGGCAGCTCTTTGCTCTCTCATTTTTTTCTTCAATTCCTGGTTGGTCATGTATCGCTGATACCTCATCGTATCAGCTGTTGCAGCTTTGAGAATGATAAAGATGGTATGACTGATGTACTTGTTGTTAGCATCTTAGGGGGCCCGTCATGTAATCGGCGCTGCATATTTGCTATTAGCTGCGTGTATAATCCACCCACTTTTTTTCTATTTTGGATATTTCATCATTTTTTCATCATTTTCGATGTAATCTTTATATTCGCAATTTTTTTTTTCAAGGTACATCTGGGTTTTCCTTTCTTCCCCGTCTTTGGCAGCAAACAAATTTAATGGTTTGATAAATTATTTATGATATAAATAACCTTTGATCAAACTATTGTTTAAATTGCTAATTTCCTTTAAGTTATTTTCGTTAAGTCAAAGAATTAAGTTAACTTGACGAAACTTTTCAAGTTTAACGAACCAAAGAACAATTTTTAATTTTGATTATAACATTATTCAAAAACTAACCAATAAAAATTATTTAAATTGTACTCAATTAACTTAAGGATCGTTTAACGAAACCTATTATAAAAATATATCTTATAAGCTATTGAAAGTAAATTAGCAAATTAGGCCGATGATTCATGTACAAATTTAATCTGACAGACATTAATTATAATCATTTTGATTGCGAAGGCCCGGCATATTTTTTTAGTACTATTTTTTTTTTATTTAAGACATCGTTTAAAACTTGGCCAGCTTTGTTCTAAAAAAAAATTCTACAACCGAAAATTTAAAATGTCAAATGTTTAATTAAAATGACAGAAAAATATCTACGACAAAATTTTGAACATGTATCGCTTGCTATGAATTTCGTTTTTATCGTATAAGACAAAAAAAATATTAACCAATCAGAGCGATTAAAATTTATGTTTATCAGAAAAAATTATGCCTTTATGAATCCGAATCTCTTTTTATATTTCAAGTGTATCTAGTTAAAGGTGTGGAAAAAGAAGACAAATATTATTGGAGCTACTAAAGTTCCCACCACTTAAAATATAATAGCTGTTGGTATGAAAAATTTAAATATTTTTGCTTGAACTGGCAATGAGTCTGTTAGTATACTGACGCCAGGATAAATTGTGTCTTACCCCAATATTTACGTTAGTCCGTTTTCTGGAGCTCTTACGTGTGATTTAAATAATTGTTATGGTAATACCAACACGGCAGCACCAGTATCAATTAGGAATGATAATTTATTTTGATTATGTATATCTATATAGTGAATATAGTCGGCGTGATATATTATGAGACTGACAGTTGGCTGACTTGACGTTAGGATGCGCTATTTCTCCTTTTTATCTAATTGGCTGTTATTTGGAAGGGACGTATATTATGAAATATCACGGTGGTTTACAGTTTTTGGCGCGTTGACTGTATCAAATTTCTAGCACCTGACCTATTAATATTATTAACTATTTATATAATTAACTATTTATATAATTAACTATACAATACTGAACTGTCAAAAATTGCAGATCATTGTTTTTGAATCATTGGTATTGAAGTATTGACCACCTTACTATGTGTCCAACCACCATCTCTGTATCTTAACCATACAGCAAAAATGATTCTAATGCGTTCAGCAGCAATTTATAGGTATACAGGTTCAACGGATACACCTTCACGATTTTGTTCTGCTATATTTACTACAGCTGAAAAATAGTACGATCGCAAAATATATACTATTATATTAGCAAAACTCTTTTGAGCCATTTTACACAAACGTGCGAGGTAAAGGCTATATTAGTATAACTTTAAAACCCTGGACACACATTTGTGTATGTTGCTGATCAAAAACAAATCATTGTAATCGATTTAATTGATTTTTACACAATTATGTAACTTGACTTTAATATGTCGTTAACTGAACGATAATAAATAAAGATTTATTTATTACCTATTATATATGAAGATAAATTAAGTAAATTTAATAAACTCAAATAGTTTTTATCGGGAAAAAAGAATATAGCTTGTTTAAAACCGTTGATTAATGGTGCCCCATGATATTTGCCTCAAGAATACGCGTTATTTATTTCAGACAACACTTCATGGTTTGAGACAAATTTTTTTCCACCAAGCCATTTTGTCAAGTTTTTTTTTCAAAGCAACTAATGTGGATATACTCGCTTGCATTCCGAAATACTGCCACACTGTTTAAATTTAAACATTCAACATACACAATTGTGTAAAATCTAATTAATGTTTGAATCACATGGGTTGGTTTTAAATAAGAGAACAAATTGTTACTATCGACAACAAAAATATAAAACTTCAAATATATAAACTAACTACACAACCAATATTCCAAGAATTAACCTCAAATATTTAAACGAAAATAAAACCACTTTAATTTACTCGTATGTTGCATATACATATTATGCAACATATTAAATACTCCAAAATTAGAATTTCCTGATGACAGCACTACATTATATATGGACTGTATTTTATAATTATCCATTTTTTTATATATATATTTACAGCTTCATACACATGAAATTGTTGAAGTATGTGCAAAAATTTTATATCAAGTCGAATTACAACGAACAACCTTAGAACAAATGTGGGGCTTCTCGGTTGAAGCAGAACTAATTGAAAATGCTGATCGACAAGATGAATTATGTTGTTATGTTAGTCGCGTTGAAGATAAAAGCGTTGCTATGCAAAATGGTAAGTACATATATTTTTACTATTACAAACTATTTCATTTATGCTAAGCACAAAAAATAAAAAAAAATAAAAATTATGTGCTCTATATGCATACATAATACCATATTACACGCACATTTATATATATATATATATATATATATATATATATATATATATATATATATATATATATATATATATATATATATATATATATATATGTATATATATATATATATATATATAAAACTTGAATGCAAAACTATAAAATAAAAAAATTACTGAAACGGAAATAAAACAAAACGTAATATATTTCAATTGTTTAAAAAAAAATATTCAAAATATGCAACAAACAAAGAAAATGATATACCGCCGCCATTTTGTTCAGTTTAATCAAAAAAGCACATGTATAACTGTTTACCATTGCACCATTTTGTCGTCAACAAAACACTAATGCTAAGCAAAAATTTAATTTATGCAGCTACAAAACAAAATGTTGTTTTGCTATGCAATGCAAATTCGTACAATTCAATATTTACATCTTACATCACAACAAATAAGATATACATTAGAAAAAAGTAAGATGTAAAACAAAACAACGACAAAACGATGTGTTTCCACATCTTACATTATAAATTCAAAAAAAAAAAAAATTAAAAAATTTATACAAAACTGAGTGGTGTACACGCAGGCAGGAGAAGATTTTTCTTATCCGATATTTTGTCTTTCTTATATCACCAACAACATCGTCATCGCAGCATCTTCATTGTTAAGTGATATAATATTATTTTTACGTTTTTTTTTGTTTGTTTATTTGTTTGTCTGCTTGTGTACTTTTTATTTTGTTGTTTTTTTTGTCTTCTAAAGTAGAAGATATTATAAGATACGCGAGTAACTGAAGAGGAAGGAAGCAAATTCAAATGATGACGAGGATAGCGAAAAAGCAAAAAAAAAAGAAAAAAAATTGAAAAAAATATTTACAATTTATCTTATTTTATCTTTGAAAGAAAAAACAAATCAGACAACAACAATGCTAACACGTAACTTTGATTCGAATATAAGAAGAAAAACGTATAGCGATTTGTCTTATCTATTAGTGTACGCGGATATTCGTACGATATTTACAAACAAAAAATAAGTTTTTTTTTTTTTTTATTGATTGAATAGCATTTTTCAAGCTTGCCAAAAAAAATGATGCCATGTACCTCGACACGCCAAAAAAAAAAACAAAAAAAAAACGGCGAAAGCACACAACGGTAACAAATCACATTTGAGAGGATCACAAAAGAATAATCGCCTAATTTTTGAAAAACAATCGTTTAATCAAAAAAATGTTTGCGTCTCGCGCAAAATCCAATCAACGTAATAGAATTGTTTGTTTCTTTGTTTGTTGTTTTTTTTTGTTTTTTTTGTAGGTCACGTGCTTAATTTGTTTAGCCCTATTGAATTGTTTCCGTCTATCTTGAAAAAGTGAGTTGAATATTTTAGAGTTGGATTATGTCGTCAGGAATAAAAAATTGTACGTAGCTTATTTTTTCTAAGTGTGCATGGAGTTCATTGTCAATTTTGAAACTGAAGTTTTTCGGATAGCTTAAATTTACATTCTTAATTAAGAATCTTAGCCCAAATTTTATCATCTAACATTCTTACATAGATTAAGCACTCGGATCAAAACGAAACTAAAAATTTAACGCAGTCTCCAAAAGTACACTACATTTCAAGTGAATTAGAAACAAAATAATTTTTGGAGAATATTCATTTTTGGCAAGCAAATGTTTTTTTAGCAAAATGTTCAAAACTGGTTCCGTGAGTTTTGAGCGCCATCTCTGATGTATAAAGAATAATTTACTTTTTCATTGCCGCGAAACCAACCAGATTACTATAAGTTTTAACCTAAAATATATACATTATAAATCGTTCTATACATTTCGCGAAGGGATAGAGATGATAGTTTACTATCTATTATCACCCACAGGGATTTAATTTAGTTTTTGTATTATAAGGTGTTGCCTCCGAATAAAATAGGGCTGGGTTCTAGCATTTTACTGTACTGGTTGTGATAGAAATAAAATTATTTCGATTTTAGAAGAGTTTACCTTGATCTATACTATTGGAGGGCTTTCCTGGTTTAGCAATGGGGATGACTTTGCCGATTCTTCCACATTCCAGAAAGTATTTTGTCTTTAGGATACCGTTAAAGATATCGGTAAGTTGTGATATAGCTTTATCTGAAAGGTACTGATTTGGATATGTTATCGTCATGCGGAGCTTTTCTTTTATTTAGTTGCTAAAGAATTTCGGAACGTTCTACTTTTTCACAGTGAGACGTGATTTCTTTTGCAATTATTTTAGGATCTCTATGACTGGACTAGGATCTTTAGTTTTTGAAGTAATAACATTGGATTTTACTTGCTTTCGAGTTTCGTTGAAAATTTCCGGAAGATTGTTGGGAATTTCAGGCATTCTGTTTGTGAATTCGACATTTCTGAGTTTGCTGAACTGGCAGGGAATCACATTGGTGTAGAAACTAACGTTAGATTTCAAAATATATCCATGAGTTGAGGAGGAATTTTTGATATGCCTTTGCTCTGAGTGAGAGGTATAGTTTCCTTGGTGACAAGTTTGACTATGGATTGTGAATCCAATTAGTAAATGAACTGAACAAAATTCGTGTAAGACTCGCGGAGGAGTGGTCCAAGAGATATTTTTAGATATAGTACCAAATCAAGAATCAAGTTTCTTCTAGAGAATGTTGGCTCGTTAGGAGCACTTATTTCGATATTGGAATTATTGCATAAATTAAGAAGGAGAACCCCATGTAGTGTGGCGCAGATTGAAGTCACCTGCTAAGATAATTTTGTTACTGAAGCAAAGGAAATGTTTGGAAGCGAGCCTCTTGACTGGTCACTCATAAATAGAGCAAAATATGAGGTTTTTGTTTGAGAAACGGAAGCAACATTTAAAAAATATCTGTTACTTATATTTGGCCAGGAAGTGAGGAATGCCATTCTGAATGGTATTCTGAAAGTGAGGAATACCATCTTGCATTGAGGGTAGCGAGGTTTATTCCAAATAACTCTTCGCAGCCTTGAAGTAATTGAGAACAATTATTTGTCGAGATGGTTAATCTAAAGCCATGAAGCTTGCTAGCCGTTGCATTTGCTTATGAAATCTCTACCTTTCGTGATCCTGTCACGTTCCTTTAGTTACCTCTCTCATTTTTTTTCCATGCATTTTATGCAGCAAAAACTCCAGCCGCAATTAAATGATGTGTGGCAGAATCTTTAGCAATTTTGGAATTGATTTATCTGGGCTCGACCACGTTTCTTCTTCAAGGTGACTCTGTAATGGTTTATGTGATGAATTGATAGTAGTTTTTCGATAGACGTTGCCTTATCAATGATTACTTAAAACGATAGCATTGGAACGTTGGTAATCGCTCCCCATTGCTTCTTCTTGAAGGTCATCTGTGAGACCATGGTATCTCGGTAGTTCAGTTATTGTGATTACATCTAAATAAGGATCTGCTCTCTTCAGCGGTAATTATTGGCCTGGTTATTTCTGCTAGTACCTCATCTGGTACGTTGTGCAGAATGATTAGTGGTGGTAATTTTTGAGTGACAGTTTTGGTGACTCGTCTTTTAGTTGTAGAGCTTATGCTAGAAAACGAGTCACCTAGCATAATTTTTATTTCCTCTTGGATCCTTTTTTTCTTTTTGCCATCCCTTTTAGAATACATTGTTTTAGGAGCGGCCTCGTTTGTTTGATAGCAAATGTTCGGGAATGGGGTAAACAATTTTTAAATTGCTTGCGAACATAATCATATGCTTTCGGGGAATCAAAGTTTAAATTCAATGCAAATTTCTTAATCTCTTTTGAGTACATCCTTGCTACTTTTTTATTAGAAATTTTCCCTATATACCTATTGATAAAATAAATTGGGATCAGTTACATTTAAAACATTATCCTTTCCACAAAAAGTAAGCCAATTTGTTTTCTCCAACTCATCTAATAAATCTCCTAAATTTGCATTTTTTTTTCTTTGCCTATATTCCCTTAAACATTTTAATTTCTACTTTCCTAACTGATTTTTGGGGCTTGCAGAAAGATCTGCTTCAGTAGATTCTAATGCTAATTGAAGTGTATTTAGGAGGTATTTAGCAGGTTTTCTATACAGAATAATTATTACTACCATTACTAGCAATACTTCTGACACTACCAAAAGGAGAAATGCCTATTTCCTGGCGATTATGTGAGGGGCTTTTATTGAGTAAGAATTATTATTTGATTTCTGAACGTGATACTTTGTTAGAATTTGAAGTTATGCTCCTAGTTTGGCTGAAATGCAAGTCATGTTTATTAGTTCTCTTCTCGCTAATTTCCCTCTAAAGTTAATTTATTTTTATTTGTTTATTATGTTTGAAGTCCTTCAGGACATCTCTAAATCTAATTTAACTAAAATAATAACTATAGTAAATATAAAAACAACAACAACATTAATAATAATAATACAATAATTAATAATAATATTAATAATAATAATAATAATAAAATTTATTTTTTAAACTATCGCGGTCATATAGGTTTTTAAATAACTTTAAAGTACTAATTACGAAACATGTCTCTCGTTAGGGAATTTTTTTAGGCTTTATTGAAACAACATTTAGGCGTAATTTACATGAGAGTTAAACTGACACATTAAAATAAAATTGAATCACACAATAATAAATGTGTATATTATAAACTGTGTAACGGATCAAGGTGCGAGTCCCATAAGTGTCATTAAAACGACAACATTGAGATCCGCACCCCGATGGCGTTAACAGAAATCTTCTAGCAGAGGCCTTGCTGCGGTATGATAGCCGGCTAGAGCTCACGGTGGGGCGTGGGGTTTGCAAGGCATGCTTCGAAGCTTGAATAACCGCAGGAAAGGATAAGACGGGAAGGCGGGGACACTTGAACAAGTCAGCACGCAACCAGACTTGCAACCATCACATCACGATAAAAAATAGAAAAAAAAATATTTTAATTTATCACAGTGATTTTAATAATTAAGATAAATAACTAGCGAGAGAAAAAATAAAACAAATTCGAAAAGAACACCCACAAAAACTTACATAAACTTAATTAAAAATCTTAACTAAAAAGTTAATTAATAAAACCAAAAAAATTTGTATAAATAACTCAAATAAATAAATAAAATAATAATTATAATAAATAAAATAACATAATTAAACTTAACTAAAATTCGTCCATATTTTACTGTCGCCATTTTTTTTTCATCATGAAGTGAATCAATTGTACCCACAATTTCTTTGTGGGTTAACCTACTCGTGTTGCTGAAGAGCAGCCCATATTATAAATTCGAGGCAATAATTTTGAGCTCATGAAGCCAGATTGTTGGTGATGCAATCGTAGTAATCCATTATCAAAGGCATCGTTTTATCTGGTATATTAGTTTCATTATGGAGGGTATCGACTGCCCAATAAACTAAAAAACTTTTTTTTCGATGCGCTCATCACGTGATCGTTAATCGCTTTATTAATTTGCTTTGTTCTATTGCATAATAATTTTGGTATGCAAATATTCTACGACTATAATTTTTACTTTTAACACATAATTGGACAAATTTAAATTCACAATTATTAAAAATATATATTCTTATCACAATTAACAATTTAACAAAATAAAAAAACTTATTCGAAATTTGTATTTTAATAATTTTAGTCTGTTCTTTTCAATGACCAAAACATCTCTCCCCCAATTTCAATTGTTTTTTCTTCAACTCTTCTTTCAAAATTTTCCGATCATGCCCGGACAGAACACGATTTACCCAATTTAAAAAAAAATAAAAAAAGTACGGTAAATGAACAGCTATATAAAAATAAATATTAATATAATTTAAAAGACTCAGGGGTGAACAACATACATTTTTATACGGCACCCAGGGAACGAGTAACCAAAAGTCGCTCGTTACAACTGTGTACGTATATGAAATTTTCAATTCTCTTGCGTTAGAATGAATGAAAAAAAGAACAAAATCGGGGTACTGGGGTGCTATTCTTGAACCATTACGAAAATTTTCGGGACCGAGTTACGAAAATTTCCGTAATGGTATTTTGGTTCCTTATTTCATTTTTGTAATGAAATTGCATGGAATAATTTTATTTTTCATGAATAAGAGTAAGATATATTATATGAAAATTAGAGAAAACGATAATAAATTTGTTAAACAATAATTAATTTGTGTCTTCACTTTTAAATTAATTGATACATTAAAAGATGATAATAATTGCACAGTATAGATCCATTCTTGCTTGCATTATGATTTTTTTGTGTTAACGCGATAACCAAACAAGCGTAAAAAAATTCATGTGCTTTGTAAAATTAGTATCTTTAGAAGAAAAACATAATTTGTATAGTAATTATTAAGTTTATTAATTGTTAGTAATATAATTATTCGAAACGCATCCTCTTATGCACAGAAAAAATTAACATAGATTATTTTTTCTGTGTCTTAATTTAGTTCCTCAATCGTCATCGATGTAAAAAATATCACAACACAAAAATTTAATTAGAATTTTTTTGTTGGAAATTGTTAAATCTGAGGTGGCCATTTTAACCGCAAACAGTCTGACACTGGGGCACCGAGGTGGTTATTGGAATTATTTACAAATTAGTTAATAAAAACATAAAATATGAAAAAAATAAATTCCTTGTTCGCAATCCACATTTTTCTTTTTAAATTACAACCACAAGAAGTTCATTTTGTGTAAATAATCACTTGGTTTCACGTAATAAACTTACGATAATATAAGTATCAAACATTTAAATATAATTTTAGCCTTCTAATTAATAAAGAAATACAAATAAACATTTTTTTTTAACTTTTTTTCATATAAATCACAAATTTCAATTTATGTCAAAATCGAACAATTTTTGCTGTCAAAAAATGAACTATTCCATAATTTTTATTCACCACGGGTTTGTTTCCGTAATAGTTTCAAGAATATCAATTAATGATTTTTCCATTACGATTACGAAAACAGCGTTACGAAAATTTAAGATACCGAAAATTTTCGCCATAGTTCAAGAATAGTACCCCTGGATACCATTAACATGTATTTTGGGGAAATGTGAGAACGATTGGTAGATGATATTATGATGCACTGAGTATTTCCACTATTTACTTTAAGTCTATTTTCCACAGACCACTGCGTTATTGAAAGGATATCCGAATTGACTTTTGCTATACTTTCTGAAATGTCCTTTGGGATGCAAAAATTGTAAATTTGCAAATCGTCCGCAAAAAGATGATATTTACAATATGAAATAACCATAGGAAGGTCATTTATATACATCATAAATAAAATCGGTCTTCAGACCTCTAATTTTATCACTGATATGAAGTAACGCTGCCTTGGTACTATCGTAAAATTTATACGCTGATTGATATATAGATAACAAATTTTGAGATTCTATATGCAACAGTATCTGCGTTTGAAGTACCCTTTCAAATACTTTGAACAGAGTCAGAAGTAAGCTAATAGGATAAGCTAAAGATAACAAGGGAATATAGGGAAAAGTAGCTTAATAAAATTAATAGGTATTTCATCAATACCAACAGCGTTAGATTTAATAGAATTGACAGCAACAATGTCAATATTTTTAAAACTAAAGCTCCTCTCAGTAGATTTAAAAAGTTCACCGTCATCAACATTAACTGACTGTGTAGTACTAGTACTGTTACCTGAGAAACAAAAATCAAAGTTGTTTGCTGTGAATGAAGATGGAGATTTATTTCTCGCCGATGAAACATCAACGGATTTAAGATTTTAAAAACTTTTGAAGGTAATGAAGGATTCAATATAGAGAAGAAATATTCAGTTATAGCGCGCTTGCTAACATTGGCAATTTTGTTTTTAATAACCATGTACTCTTGGTACAGCTGTTCTAGTATGCTTTCAACGACGAAAAATATTATTTCTAAAATTCATTAATCTGCTAATTTTATCATCAAACCACGGTGGATAACTGGGTTTGAGAACTATGGTCTTTAAAGGAACAAATTTGTCAAACATTTTCTTTATAGTAGAAACGTTAAATAGTCAACCTTATTTATGGGGTTAGTTATGGAATATAACATACTCCAACCTAATTGTTTCAACCTAATTGTTTTCTTAAACTTCACATACGAGAAAAATAATTTTATCAGCATTTGTAATAATGATGACGAATAACTAGAAAAAAACGTAGGCTCATGGTTAAAAGACTTGAGGTTTAACTTATTTAATAAGCTTAACAATTGTTTTGTATTGGTCCTTGAAACACTTAGGTCACAATTAAAGTTGCCGCATATCACAACATCGTCATAACTGATAAGTATCCAAAATAGATTTTAAATCATCACAAAACAATTTTTTAAAGGCTTATAGACTACTACTAGCAAAATTTTGATGGACGCAATAAATAATTCAACGACAAGAAAGGACGCAGTGCTGGTGCTTAAAATAATTGTGAGGTCTAAATATATGCATATACCTCAACTTCTTTTCTTATTATTCAGTTTTCGATCTAGTCTTAAAATATTAAAATATTAATTTTTTTTTATTACGACTAAGTTGTTACAACTCATTTAGCAATTTATAAGAAAGAATTCTTATTTTAATACTCTGTTAGTTGGGCTATAACACAGGAGTTACTCCCATAGGACTCAGTTCTTCCGGTTACATCAGCAACTTTCAGTCCTGAGGAACTTAATCAAGTGGCTTCGTTCTTTTTAGCATTCTTGTATCTAGGCTGTCAACATCGTTGACAATATGTTAAATATCCAAGTTTTCATGGAGTTGTAAACGCTGGATATATTTTTTTTGGCATTTTTTGTAAACCAAGGTGCATTGACAATGCATTGTAGTAGTTTCTTCTGCAATGTTTGTATAATCTTAACGTTAGTTTTCTTTGTGCATCCCCAGCGCTGGATGCCATAGCTTCACACAGGCTTAAGTATTTGCCTGTATAAAAGCAGCTTATTGTGAATTGCAAGCTCACTGTTTCTTTCAATGAGCCAATACATTTTTCTGAACTTTATATCCAGTTCTTGCCTTTTTTTCTTGACATGCTGTTTCCATTTTAACCATGTCCACATGTGGTATTTCCTGCCTATTTATCTAAATAGGTAGGTGATCTACTTTTAGATAGGTGAAGGTTGTGTGAACTGATTTTAGCTCATTCAATTTTATTCTCCATTTTTTTGTCCAGTGGACAATCTCATTTACAGTGTGCTGTAATTTGCTGGTTGTCTCTTCGATTGTATCTCCAACCGCCAAAATTGCTTTATCATCCGCAAATGTTGCAATGTTTCTCCAGTAAAAGGTATGTCATTCGTATACAGCAAATACAATAATAGCACAATAATACAATAAAACCTAAAAATATAAATTATATAAAAATATAAAAAATATTAAAAATATAAAAAATATAAAAATTATAAAAAATATAAATGTAAAAAATATAAAAATATAAAAAATTTAAAAAATATAAAAAATATAAAAATATAAAATATATAAAAATATGAAAAATATGAAAAATATAAAAAATATAATAATATAAAAAATTTTAAAAAATATAAAAATACAAAATATATAAAAATTATAAAAATATATATTTTACCATTTACATCCTCTCTCCCTCGGAAACATACCAAAGACATTCTTATCCACAAACCGAACAAATCATCCCTATATTGTGTTCAGTCAGAAATAAATCAACCTGCCTCCACGACCAGGAAAATCTCGTTTAAAACACTCTCAACAAAAGAAATAATCAGAATTTTCGTAATGTAGAAAAAATATGCCAAAATTCCAGAACATTTCCAATACCCGTGACATCAAAACGACTCAAATCCGAAAACCCATCCTAATTCCAGACAAACAATACTAACAAAACACCATTCAAAATCGAACCACCCTTCTACCGATTACAATAATATTTACAAACATTTACAACCAATATCAAAAGCCGATCAAAAATATACCCTTTTGCACATCAAACACGCATCGATTCGAAAAGGGTACTTCTAAACAATCGAACAAATCGAACAGGGACATTCTAATAGGAAACTAGTATGTAAAAATTCTTATTCTGCATGCTAATGAATTAAAAATTAACAAAGCCCCACACCTTATGATTACTCAGGAAACGCAAATAATTAAATAATCAATCACAGTCCATATAAATATTGTATATACCCAATTTAACATTTGGACCAGTACGAAAATGCAACCATGAAATGTTTTAAGAACAAAGTGGTGAACAATGGTTTTGATCTCCGCTCAACATATATTTTCCCTATTTACCATGTTAATCGAACAGTTTCTATTTTACATACGAATATCCCAATAATATACAATAAAATCAAACTGTTCGAAAATATAACCACTAGTTCAACTATATCGCTAAGAAAAAGAAAACAAAGAAAATTTTTGGTCTAACAATTTTAAAGAGAGATACATATTAATATACAATCATAATCTTGATCCTCAATAACTATATCACTAAAACTATACCACAATTGCGAAAATAATTTAACAAACACGCAGCGTGCAACCAACAATAACAGCCTTAAAACAGATATCCATATTACACATTTATATTAAACAAATTAAAACCGAAAAAAATTAAAAAAAATGTATTTGTGTCATCAAAAAACGCCAACAAAAAGAAAATTACTCAAAAATAAAATTTACATAAATGAATAGAACAAAAATAAAAGATGTACAATTAATAATTATGCATTGGAATCTGATTCTCTGTGAAAAACGACAGAGTCCTCGATCCATTTCACTATTTCATATACACTCACATACACAAATAAACACAACTCCGTCAGAAAACGGGTTTCGTGAATCGAAAATATCAACTTTTACCGCCATATTGCGGTACTCAAAAATAAAAATCACAATGCAACTCGATTTCAACTTGACTCTCAGTATGAACAACGCAAACACTACATTTTACATTTTTTTTTATTTTACATGTAAGTGCACATGTTTTCCAACTCATAACCTATAAATTATTAAACATATGTATATTAAATTGGTTAGAACGAAACGAATATATAGTAATAAAAATAAAATACGCAATTTGAATTTATTAGAAGAGAAATTAATGTGAAACATAATTATTTTACTAAAATTATGTTGGTTAAAAAGAGATGGATATTACAATAAAAAAAACATGTCTTAAACATGAACAATTTTGTAAAATCCTGAATAAAAGAATTAAATATGTATAGAAAAAAACTGTAAATCTATTGATTTTAATATAATGATAACTACTAATAAATGGTGTTTTACTATATTGCAAATACTATCTGTACTCTGTGAAAAGCGACAGAGTTCCATTTATAATCATTACGTAATCCCTTACATAATACACACAATCCTATCACAGTCGTGATTCCGATTAGATTAATTCCGATAATCACAAAAAAAATCCCTTTAACACTAAAACATTTTATATAAAATCCAAAACTAGCACAATACAACAAATTAATTAATTAAACTTTTGTGAACCATTACTTTCCCTTTGCATACTCACACACATTAACTAAAAATTAAATTAAATTAAATTAAATAATAATAAATTTTAAAATGAAGAGAACGAGCAAAACACGTCCGATCTCTTCAACGATCAACGATCGACCAATCAGACACAGCAAAACAGATACTTGTAAAATATAATAATAATAAAAATGTAAAAATATTAAAATTAAAAAAATAAAAATAAAAAAAATTATTTAAATAAATTTCCAATAATCTGAAGCTAATTGAAAATAGCAATGCAACACATATACTAATATGACCCGTGTATTCTCATCCACCTCAATTTTAACAAACCGTTAAATTACAAAATAAAAGAACTCATTAGTTTCATATACGAGAGCAAGTACAACGGGAAAACAAACAACAATGAAACAAAATCAAAATATATCAAACGTGACTTTTATAAATTAAGTTTGGACATAAACAAACTAAATAATAAGACTCGTCATGTAGAACAAAAAAATACAACATGCGAGGGTAACTATATACATAGTAAAATTTTTCTTTTTTATGTATAAATACCCAATAACATCGATTTTTTTTTGTTCTACATGTTCAGTCTTATTATTTAGTTAGTTTATGGTTTGGATTACCGTACATATTGAAGTAAACATCAAATCCTCATTTTTAACCATGACACAAACATAATTATTCTTTAGCTGACAGCAGTTTTGATCTTGTAATCCGTTACACTCGGTCCTGATGTTTGATTAATTAAACGAATATTCTCAGGCTCGCAGGGAACTAAGTTCCTTAATTGTTGTATGTTTTTAATAAGTATTGGGTTTGGGTTTTAAGCTATTAATATGTATAATGAACTTGATTTGACAAACTTTTTAAAAAAGATCCCGGATTTTTCTGGCCTCGATAAAAATTTGATTATAGTTTTAAGATAAACCACGATTAACATTAATACGCGCAGTAGCAATATCATTAAGAGATAACGTACGTTTGCATTTGTAACAGTTAAAAAATTAAATTGCAGATGTTTTCAAAGCAAAATTTATGATGATAGGTAATGAATCACTTTTTCTTGAGGCGTTAGATTTGAAAGCCGATTGCATCCCCTATCTTCCAGACAATCTCAATAATTTTCTCTCCATTAACAACGGGAATTTGTATAATTACCAAATCACAAGATCTGCCATCATATTCCAATTTTTCAACCCTTTTATTAAGATGGGTGATTTCTTTTTCCATTAAATTCATTTTTTTAATAATGGCGCAAACCTGGTTTTTGAGTTCTTCTAAATAAGAATCAATGAAACTATTAAATTGTGATTCAATATTAGCTTGATCCATTAGCTTATCTTATGCATGTGATATTCTTGATTATGAATGATTTTAACTGCACTAATTGACCGTAGTATAAAAATACTATGCACCGCACGTATTTTAAATAAAATTAATCGGCAATCTTGGTGTTGGTTTTCTATTTGGGCCACAGGTGGAAAAGGCGGTTTTGCCTGATCAAAGCAGCTGATAATCGAATTTCTAAGCTTACGCAAGCAACTAGCCAACCTACCTTTCGAATTTGTATTCATGCGCCTACTGAAGTAAGCCAACTTAAAGATAAAGAATCATTTTACAACAATTTTGATGGTATTATGGCATCCATAACGGAGTATTAAGTCAGAATAGTGTTTGGTAACTTTAATACTAAAGCTGGCAAAAATCAGACCGACTTATGTGAAAACATAAGTTCGTTTTCCAACATGATCTAGAGACCGATAATGAGGAAATAATGATGTACTTTGTGATCATGCACGATTTCATTGTTGCTATATATAGAATATTCTTGTGAAAACCAATCAACGTAACGTTGTTGTGAACCCTCTATGGGAGGTACTGAACGTCAGATATCAGTGCCATCCATATGACTCTATATAGGTAAGGCGAAAACTAAACACAATAATGATTGGTTTTATGAGCAGCGCGTTTATATTACTGTCTTACAGTAATTGAAGAGAATCGCATATCTGGCAGAGGAAATTGTTGGTAACTATTTAAAAGGATAATTTCATTCGAATCGGTCAGTAAGCCAACTCAATCTGATCAATTTTTTCGCTGAAGATATGGATTGGAATCAATTGACTTAATCCATCGGGTTAGCTTAATCTCTGCTCTGCGATGCCTGGGAATACCTGCAAATTATTTACGCTTATGTAAAATGACAGAAATATCATTTTATGTTCAGGAGTTTTTGTTATAACTCTTTAATCTCATGTTAGAATTCATCTTTCGTTAAAGTGAAACACATCAGAACAAAATCTTATTATCATGAATGTAAAAAATTATCATGAAGTTTTCATTTGCAATTATCGTTTTAATTTAATAATCAACATCGAAAATGCGATTCCGGTTTACCAAACTTATAAAATACATTAGTTCTGAGTGTTTACCGCATGATGTCAGTGAAAACTGTTATACATTTTCAGTTCAGTGCTGTATATGTTTATATATAAATTGAAACTATGTAATTGTTTTTTAAAATTTAACATTAACAAAATATATACAACACACATATAGAATACAAACAATGATACAACACACGAAACACATAAATTTAGGCGCAAAGACAGTAATTGTATCATCGGCGATAAACACTTTTCAGCAACAAAATCGAAGTGATCTAATTTTTTCACCAAATTTGACACAAGTTTATTATTTAACACAAAAATAAAATCGCTATTTGTGTTTTATCGATGATAAGTTTATCAGTTATCATTATCGAACCGGAATTGCACCCCAAGACGCAATTGATTATATTAGTGGTATCACTAATCCTAGAAAAAATAATTTTATGTATATTTGTTATTTTTTACCTGCTCTGAAGCCATACTATGCAAAACCTTTTGCTGTACCATTTTATCAGCTTGCTCGTCAAGTTTTTTATTTAAAGCTTCTATGGTTTTGATGAAATCTATTTGAACTTGGCCAGTATTATTTACTTTTGTGGTTGATTTTTGATTTTTAGCAACTTCTGCATATGATGCGTTACTTCGTAGATTGTATAATTCCTTATTATTCGGTTGGTTTGTTGTACCAGGGTTACTTTGATTTTGCTCAGAATTTCTTGCACGGTTTCTAATTTTTTGCAATTCTTTAGCTACTTCACCACCACGATAATTTGCGGGGTGTTGTCCTTTACAATTTATGCATGTTACTGTAGTGGTTCTGTCTAATGTACACATGCTCGTAAGATCCTTACCAGCACGGTAAGCATTTTACGAGCAATGTATGCATATTACTGTAGTGGTTCTGTCTAATGTACACATGCTCGTAAGATGCTTACAGTATGGTGTAGCCCTCTAGCCATAACCTAAATTGGTCTAGCTTGCTTATCTTCATAAGTATACCACTGAAACTTGTCAGCGTTAAGCTTCATGGTAAGTGTACGTTATGTTTCTGAGTCTTCACATTTACCTCCCAGACATCGTTGTTTAATGCTACTAGCTTGTAATCTTTATCCGTGATATTTTTCATCAAGGCATGATAGTTGGGTAGTCTTTGACACCAACTATATTAATAGGTGGTGGCTGAATTATTTTCTCTGGTTTAGGAACTTTATTACTCTGAGTAGTTGCATTACCCGATACAGATGTCCGGCTTACTTGCTCAATATTTTCTGGTTGCTTTTGGTTTTCTTTCTGCTGAGTTTTATCATTTGTGTTGGGTGCTGCTTGTCCAATATATTCTGGCGATGATTCTGCCTTTCTTTTCTTTGTGGGCTTACTTTTTTTCAATGCCCAAGCAGTTTCTCTTGGTGGTTCATCTTCGTCAGTAACTTCCTTATTTATTGTAACTCTTTCTTTAGGTTTGTTTGTCATGAGTGTCCACTGAGAATCACTTTCAGATTTCTTATTCGGATGAATTTCTCGCTCGAGTTCTTCTTCATCTGTGTGGTACTCGATGGTATCCTTATTGTTTGCATGTCAACCCGCTTGAATGATGCGTTTTAGGTCTTCATTTTCTTTTTTTAGTAAAATAACTTCGTTATTCAACTTTGACACCATTTCTTCTAGAGTCTTCAGATTTGCATAGAGATTCCGGTTTTCACTCTTTATGTTTGAGGTAGATTATTCTTCCTAATATCTTCTATTGAATTCGCTTTTTAAATTGTTGGAGATTTAAAGATTTTGTTACCCCTTTAGAAATGGGTTCTCGTTTTCCCTTATAAAATTTACTGTTACTGCAGCCAAATTTTCCACAGCAGTAGCAGTGCTTGTAGTATTATCGGTTTCAGCGGCCAAGTGTACCACTGCTGAAACTTTGCGATCATTGGTTAGCGACGACTTAAACCCCGCTTGCACACTTTCTCCAGTCGCCGGCACTGGGTCTCCGTTCCCTGCACCGTACGTTTCCTCCTTATCTATTTTCTCCATGATGGATTATTTTGTTCTGCGTTTCCCACCCATATGATGACAAAAGTAAATTTGCCCATGCATTCAGTCATGCACTGATCATTTCCAGTTACGTCGCCTGGGTTATTCCGTTTGAAATTAACCAATCGGGGCCTATCCTGTCGATCAGTGGTTATATTTTTGACATTACCTAGGATGCAGCGCGAGGAGCTTGTACAACCGTCGCACTCCAACTATTATTATATTAAACGATACTTTGAATACTATAATTCTATCTATCGACACAAAAGAGGATTATACTTCAATACTTCTGTCTTTACCGCACTACAAGAACAAGTGCTTTAAATGAGGTTTAACGGTCATTGGAGTTTCCGATAATAGTTGACGTATTCAAAAGTGTATCATCAGCTAAATTTCGCGGGGCTGTTTTCTTTCACTTGCATTACCAATTTTTTTTTATTTTATGTACATATTATATGAATATTCGTTATGGGTTCTCCAATATTTTCATCTTGAGCTTCTCGAAAATCAACGAGTATTTCGAAGAACCGATCCCAAATCTTATACCCTTTTATAAATTCAAACTAAATATTAAAAGTTTATTAATCCATCCCTTTCTCATTTTGTTAATATATAACAGATAAGGCTTCAAAAAATATATTTGCCTATACGGTCAAAAAAAAATGTTATCGTTCGGCCCATTTAATCACATCACTATTTAAAAAAAATATATACCCTATTGTCTGACAGAAACCCCAAATAATTATATACATACATCATAAGCACAAATCAATCATGAAACCAACGAATCGAAAAATCCTAAATCCTCTTCTGAATCAATAAGGATCATACTTTATATGTTTTTTTTTCTTTTTTTTGTATTTGCTTTTCTTCGTCGGAAAATCATTTTGTGATATAGCCGGGTATACAAACACATATATCAATCAATATTCATTATCAATCATTATTTAAGTGACTAAACAGTATTCTGAGTTTGCTCCTTTACAGTTTGTGTTGTATTTTATTAGTATCGTATTTGTATGTAATTTAATTCAAATTTTTTATTTTTTTTTATTTTTTAATTTTAAGGCGAAGTCATCAGTTTTCTGTTATCATTTTTCATATACAAATATTCTTTTCTTCAGTACAAAACTTTAAAATACTTTCAGCTTCATAACATATGAATAACCATTTTTATATACATTTTACATATATAAATACAGGCAACCTTCGTATTACACGGTATAGATATAGGTTTTTAGAAAATATCGTGCATAGCAAAACCATAGTAAACAAGACATCGTTGTTTAATGCTACTAGCTTGTAATCTTTATCCGTGATATTTTTCATCAAGGCATGATAGTTGGGTAGTCTTTGACACCAACTATATTAATAGGTGGTGGCTGAATTATTTTCTCTGGTTTAGGAACTTTATTACTCTGAGTAGTTGCATTACCCGATACAGATGTCCGGCTTACTTGCTCAATATTTTCTGGTTGCTTTTGGTTTTCTTTCTGCTGAGTTTTATCATTTGTGTTGGGTGCTGCTTGTCCAATATATTCTGGCGATGATTCTGCCTTTCTTTTCTTTGTGGGCTTACTTTTTTTCAATGCCCAAGCAGTTTCTCTTGGTGGTTCATCTTCGTCAGTAACTTCCTTATTTATTGTAACTCTTTCTTTAGGTTTGTTTGTCATGAGTGTCCACTGAGAATCACTTTCAGATTTCTTATTCGGATGAATTTCTCGCTCGAGTTCTTCTTCATCTGTGTGGTACTCGATGGTATCCTTATTGTTTGCATGTCAACCCGCTTGAATGATGCGTTTTAGGTCTTCATTTTCTTTTTTTAGTAAAATAACTTCGTTATTCAACTTTGACACCATTTCTTCTAGAGTCTTCAGATTTGCATAGAGATTCCGGTTTTCACTCTTTATGTTTGAGGTAGATTATTCTTCCTAATATCTTCTATTGAATTCGCTTTTTAAATTGTTGGAGATTTAAAGATTTTGTTACCCCTTTAGAAATGGGTTCTCGTTTTCCCTTATAAAATTTACTGTTACTGCAGCCAAATTTTCCACAGCAGTAGCAGTGCTTGTAGTATTATCGGTTTCAGCGGCCAAGTGTACCACTGCTGAAACTTTGCGATCATTGGTTAGCGACGACTTAAACCCCGCTTGCACACTTTCTCCAGTCGCCGGCACTGGGTCTCCGTTCCCTGCACCGTACGTTTCCTCCTTATCTATTTTCTCCATGATGGATTATTTTGTTCTGCGTTTCCCACCCATATGATGACAAAAGTAAATTTGCCCATGCATTCAGTCATGCACTGATCATTTCCAGTTACGTCGCCTGGGTTATTCCGTTTGAAATTAACCAATCGGGGCCTATCCTGTCGATCAGTGGTTATATTTTTGACATTACCTAGGATGCAGCGCGAGGAGCTTGTACAACCGTCGCACTCCAACTATTATTATATTAAACGATACTTTGAATACTATAATTCTATCTATCGACACAAAAGAGGATTATACTTCAATACTTCTGTCTTTACCGCACTACAAGAACAAGTGCTTTAAATGAGGTTTAACGGTCATTGGAGTTTCCGATAATAGTTGACGTATTCAAAAGTGTATCATCAGCTAAATTTCGCGGGGCTGTTTTCTTTCACTTGCATTACCAATTTTTTTTTATTTTATGTACATATTATATGAATATTCGTTATGGGTTCTCCAATATTTTCATCTTGAGCTTCTCGAAAATCAACGAGTATTTCGAAGAACCGATCCCAAATCTTATACCCTTTTATAAATTCAAACTAAATATTAAAAGTTTATTAATCCATCCCTTTCTCATTTTGTTAATATATAACAGATAAGGCTTCAAAAAATATATTTGCCTATACGGTCAAAAAAAAATGTTATCGTTCGGCCCATTTAATCACATCACTATTTAAAAAAAATATATACCCTATTGTCTGACAGAAACCCCAAATAATTATATACATACATCATAAGCACAAATCAATCATGAAACCAACGAATCGAAAAATCCTAAATCCTCTTCTGAATCAATAAGGATCATACTTTATATGTTTTTTTTTCTTTTTTTTGTATTTGCTTTTCTTCGTCGGAAAATCATTTTGTGATATAGCCGGGTATACAAACACATATATCAATCAATATTCATTATCAATCATTATTTAAGTGACTAAACAGTATTCTGAGTTTGCTCCTTTACAGTTTGTGTTGTATTTTATTAGTATCGTATTTGTATGTAATTTAATTCAAATTTTTTATTTTTTTTTATTTTTTAATTTTAAGGCGAAGTCATCAGTTTTCTGTTATCATTTTTCATATACAAATATTCTTTTCTTCAGTACAAAACTTTAAAATACTTTCAGCTTCATAACATATGAATAACCATTTTTATATACATTTTACATATATAAATACAGGCAACCTTCGTATTACACGGTATAGATATAGGTTTTTAGAAAATATCGTGCATAGCAAAACCATAGTAAACAAAAATGGTCAATTTCAAAATATCTATTAATTTACCTGAACATGGTATGACTAAATAGTTGCGTCATAGTTTAATGATAGTTCTCATATTTAAAGACATCTTCGATTTAAACTTTTTGTAATTTTCTTACCTATTTCCAACTAAAAGATTTAACATTTCTAATTTGATCGTCATTTTTATGATTAACAAATTCTACCGGTAATTTTTATGGTCAGGATTAAAATGTGATTCTTTTTAATCATTATAAAAAGCACCGACACTGTTTTTCTAAAAAATTTCCAATTAACACACTGTAAAAATGGGCTACAATTTTAAGGCAGAACGCCGTTGTCAGACAAATTGTGGATGTGAAAGAAACCAAATTATCAAACTCCACCGTGCATATTTCCAGCCATCTTGTACTGGTTTGATTTATAAACTTTTCCCTCTAACAGGATCTAAGCTACAGTGTTAAAAAAGGGCTACCTATATATAAATATATATATATATATATATATATATATATATATATATATATATATATATATATATGTATATATGTATATATATATATATATATATATATATATATATATATATATATATATATATATATATATATATATATATATATATATAGAACTATATATATATATATATATTTATTTATATATATATATATATATATATATATATATATATATACATATATATATATATATATATATATATATATATATATATATATATATATATATATATATATATATATATATATATATATATATATATATATATAGATTAATACAAGAGGAACTAGAAAAGAAAGCACAAAAACATAGATAGATAAGAAAAAAATGTGTAGATTTTTGTTGAAAAGAACTTTTTTTGTACATGCGGCAACAAATACGAGGGAAAACATCAGAGACAAAATATAAAAAAAGGAAAAGTTTTTATTTTCTTTTGTGACCAACAAAAAAACTTTTAGTTTTGTAATGTTGATAAAACTTTTAAATCAAAAGCTATAATTCATATTCTTAAATATTTTATCCATATTTCACATTTTTTGGATTTGTCAAAGAAATTTTTCGATACATATATGTCTACATGATTGTTGAGTTTTACTTTCTTAACATATTGTTGAAAATTATAAATTTTTTATATTATTTTAAGATAAACTGTTATGTTAAATAAGTTAAATAGTTTTACATTTTTTTAAAAAATGTTCAAGTGACGTAATAATATTTTTACTGTATACATAAGCATATTAAATTTGGCTCGACGTTTTTTGTTTGAACAAAATGGCGTCCAAATACATTTCAATATTTGTTTAAGTTTTTTTTTCCTAAAATCTTCCAAAACTAGTTGTTAAATCACATATTTACATTTACTCGAGGCCTTTTTATCATTTTATGTCTATTGTCCGAACTTTTTTATGTTACGCATACAAGACAGTGGAGAATAATTCGAAATAACAAACAGAACAAATATTAGAGGGATGGTGGAAAAGATAATATGTATAAGATTGTGAAGTGAATAAACTAACCAGATAATGGCTGTGTAAATTTGCATAGTTTATAGTTTTTTAACATTGTCGATTTTGGGTAGAATATCATAAAAAAGTATATTTTGTATTAAGTTATCATGTGCACTGAACATATTATAGCCAAGTTCAGAAATTTGCATGCTAGTAATCCTCATTGACAGCCTTGAATAGATAAATTTCACATTAATTTTAATAGGTCAAAGTTACTTCATACGAAGAGTGCATACGTCTTTTCTATTATCGAAACATTTTTTCAAAATGATAATAAAACGTTTTTTACGGGCTATTGATATACCCAGGCTGCTTCGATCCAACTCGATTCCGAGTTTATTCTTCGTGTTGTTGTCACCGACAACGACGATCACTCTCAGTGATCGCTGAACCATCTGTTTAGGATGGGCTCCCATACGTGACCAGGCCTTTTGTTTCATGAACGAGGTCAGGAATTTTCATTAAATTATCATGCGCATGATTCATATTTATTTCATAGTCTCTCGAATGTAATTAACCATCTTTCATACTTATCCGTCAGAAACCAACTCTCACACCCAGAGATTAAAAAATCTTTCTATCTGCTCTTCGTTAAATAAATTTGTTTTTCCTTCTTCAATATCTTCGGTCTTTTACGAGTGAATAAAGAGTTAGAGAAAAATATATTGAAAGACTTACACCGGAGATATACTCGACGCAACCAACGTGACTAAGTAAAATAAAAAAGTTAAAGTATATGAATTTGGACTAAAGCGATTATACTCGACACGACTCAGAAGTTTTTTTGATTTAGAATGTACGACCAAGCATTAAGCAGGATCTCGCGAACTTCAAAAAAATCGTATCTATATTAGACAGAAAAAGGCATCCAGAAGAAATTAGTTTTATACTCTATAAGAATTGTGTATAACCACATGTTGTTGAGCACTGGAATAAGAATTAAAATTAAAATTTTACCTTATTTAAAACAAACATGAAATTGTTTTCAAATAAATCCAAACGTAATTAAATTTACTGTTGTAGAATTCCCACCAAAACGTAGCTAATAATTTAACAAATAAAAAACACAGATTCTTTGACATTTCTTTTAATGCAAGGGTGTACAACAAAAAACATCGCTATCGGTTTATTTGGCGAATAAAATATACGAAATACATCGATTTTGGTTTGCATCTTTGCTACCACATTGAATTTTGACATTGATGTTTTTGTTTTTTTTTTCTCACCAATAAAACATAGGAACTTCCGATTGACATAAATCAACAGAATTGAAATTGAGTTACTATTTAGATAATTTAGTTGCTATTTTGATAATTGAGCTACTGAAGTGATTTGGGTGTTCGAATGGTATTTATCACTTAAGATAAATGTCAAAAATAAATCATTTTAAATTTGACTTTTATTTACTACAGCGGGAATGAAAATAAAAAATAAATACATGCATATATTAAAATCATTAGGACTTGCTATAAATTACAAAAAATATACATTACTTATATATATATATATATATATATATATATATATATATATATATATATATATATATATATATATATATATATATATATATATATATATATATTCTAATTTTCAAAAATTGAACGCGAAACAAAAAAAATTCAAAAAAAAACAAAAAAAAACAACCTATGTGAAATAACTTCACGAGCAAAATACAAATTCAGTTAATTCAGTTGTTCAATTTTTTTAACTGAACTGACAGGTCTGAATAGAATAGTCAAATCACTTCAGTTCATTCAGTTAATTTTGTTTATTCATGTCAATCGAAAGCGCATCATATAAATTGTAAATCCGGATGTAAACGGGGTCTACACTATGCAAAATCGTTGAGATTGTTTTTTTCTATGTATTGATAAATATTTGTCAAAAAATTGTCATAACTGGGCATTTTACGAAATTATCATGAGATTTATTTTTTTTTTTTTTTTATTTTTTATTTTTTATTATTATTACAACTGACTTATTTTATAAGTCATCTAGCAATTTTTCTATCTTAATTTAATTCACATTTGTTGGGATAAAGCCCAATGGCTAGTCCCAAAGATAAATATAATTATTTATTTAAATAAATATTTGCTATATTATAGTATTTATTATTTTAGTTTGTAATCACTAGATCCATTGGTTTGGTTCTTTGTAAGCGTCGTATTGCTATCGGACAGTCCAGCATACGACGGATTTCGATATTCTCATGTTGTTGAAGGCGTGAATCATGTTTGGCAGCATAAACTGCAATTACTTCATTGATGTCTTCCATCTTTAAGTCACGGTGCAGGTCTTCATTTCGAATGTACCACGGGGCATTTACAATATTCCGAAGTACTTTATTTTGGAACGTCTGAATTATCTTAACGTTTGTTTTCTTAGTACAGCCCCAAAACTGTATTCCGTAAGTCCACACAGGTTTCAGAGTTTGCCGATATAGGAGCAATTTATTATGTATAGATAGTTCCGAGTCTCTACCTATGAGCCAATACATTTTCCTGTATTTGATTTTAATTCGTTCTTTTTCTTTTTGACATGTTCTTTCCATTTAAGTTTGGCATCAAGCGTCATCCCTAGATATTTTGCTGTATTTGCATAAGGGACTTGTTTAGAGTTTATTACGATTGGTATACTGACATAGTTTGTTTTATTAGTAAAATTCACATGAACCAATTTTGTTTCATTGAGCTTAATTCTCCATTTCTTCATCCAGTTACTAACTGTATTAATTGATGTTTGTAATTTTTCTGTAGCTTGCGTTATATTACTCCCAACTGCCAAAATTGCTGTGTCGTCAGCAAATGTAGCTATGGTTGTTTCTTTCATTAGTGGTATATCTCGTGTGTACAGGAGGTACAAGATGGGGCCTAAAACGCTTCCTTGCGGCACTCCTGCTGAAATTTTCTTTAGATCCGAATATTCATCTTCATATTTTACACGGAAATGCCTGTCGGTTATGTAAGATTTTAGGATTTCATAATACTGTTTGGGAAGATCGCGATGTAACTTGTACTCTAATCCTTTATGCCATACACGATCAAATGCTTGCGCTACATCCAAGAAGAGGCTTGAACATATCTTTTTCGTTTCTAGAGTACGTTCTATAATATCTGTGATTCTATGAACTTGCTCTAGGGTCGAATGTTTTTCTCTGAATCCAAACTGATAAGCAGGTATAAGATCATCATCCTTTATTATAGGCTTTAGTCTCTTCAGAAGTAGTTTTTCAAATATCTTCGATATAGTAGGAAGTAGAGATATTGGTCTAAATGACTTTTTATCGTAACTGTTTTTGTTTGGCTTTAAAATCATGATCACTTCTGCTACCTTCCACTGCCTTGGAACGTATCTTAATCTAAACACAGCATTGATTATGTGCAGAAGTTTGTGTATTGCTTTGTCTGGTAGTCCTTTTATGATTTGCCCAGTTATTAAATCATATCCAGGAGCTTTTTTCGGATTTACACTTTTTATTTCTTCTTTTAACTCACGAAGCGTTACAGTTTGTATTTCAAGCTCATTTGATCTGTGTACAAAATTAACATTTTCATTCGCAGATTGTCTGGGTAGTGGTTGAAAAGTTTCTTCGAGGTGTCTCGCAAACAGATCCGCTTTTTGCTTTCTACTACGAGCCCACGTACCATTATCATTTCTAATAGGGGCTGTTGAATTTTTTGGTCTCTTGATCGATTTTGTTGCTTTCCATAAGGAGTATTCAGTGTCTTTTTGACCAGTAAGTGAAGATAAATATGATTCTATTGTTTCATTTTTTACTTTCCTGATAATAGATTTCAGTTTTTTACATAAGTTATTAAGCTCGGTTTTATTAGCTGTAGTTCGATTTATTTGCCAGAACTTACGTGCTTTACGTTTTTTAGCCACCAGTTCTCTTACTTCGAGTGGATAATTTGTGCCTCTAATGTTATTTGCAGGTTCGCGTGGAGTGCTCTGCCACGCTGCTTGCTGTATATTTTCAATTAGTCTGTCAATTTCTTCCTCAATGTGCATAGATCTTCTTATTGGCACTTGCAGTTTGATATTTTCATTTAACAATTCACGAAAAAGGTTCCAAGTAGTGTTCCTGTTGTAAAATCTTGGTGATATTTCTTTTTGAATAATAGTTTCGCTGAATGTCATGATAACAGGAGAGTGATCTGATGTAAGGTCTTCATTATTTTCAATTCGTATGTAGTTGTCAGATATTCTTTTTGTTACAAATTTCATGATAATATTTACGTGAAATAGCCTCCTGATAATTTGCTGAGAGTGTCAAAATGTGTATAATATACCTACACATACATTGATAAATTTAATATCATAAGACAAAATATCAGAGACTTTACATAGTGTAGACGCCGTGAAAAAATCATCACTTCACTAAAATTTCACTCAATAAAACTTTACATGGCCTCCTCCACCTGACATAATAGTATAACATTAAAATTGCAATATCTTTTAATAAAAATTTCAAAGATGGCGTCATGTGAAGTCAATTTACAATAAATGTGACGTTTAGAAATCATTTGAATTTTTGTATTTAAACTTAAAGCATTATTTGTTGTGTTTAAATATTATTAAAAAATAATCTCTATAAAAAAATTTAAATGACTGAACAATTTTTCAGTATTCATTATTTTTAATGTGTCCTTCTAAATAATTTTGAATTTATGTTCCAAAAACATCCATTATTTCTGGATAGGTAATTGGATTAATTTGAGTTAAATTTTTCTGGTTAATTTTTTTAATAATTAAAAATTGTAAACAACGATGCATACATTTTGGCAACCAACCAGTACAGACTTTCAGACATATAAAATAAAAATCAAAAGGTAACCATTTTGAAAACAATAAAATCTTGTAAAATGTCAAAATTCTTGCATACCATCAACTTTGTCAAGACTGGTAGAAAATGATTGCATACAATATGGTATGACATTAATTTTTTGTGTCTCCACAATAGCAACTGTTCGAAAATAAATGGTACTAACTCGATTGCAATGGCAGGTGGAGACGGTGTGTTATCACTACACTGAAGGCATTGCCACATCAAGATACTAAACCGAACAATTTTTCGATTTTGATATATATATATATATATATATATATATATATATATATATATATATATATATATATATATATATATATATATTTATATATTTATATATATATATATATATATATATATATATATATATATATATATATATTTATATATATATATATATATATATATATATATATATATATATATATATATATATATATATATATATTTATATATATTTATATATATATATGTATATATTTTTATATATATATATATATATATATATATATATATATATATATATATATACATATATATATATATATATATATATATATATATATATATATAATTTAAATATGAAAATTAAAATGTCAATTGTCAAAATTCAACAAGATTCGATCGAGTTCCCAAATACAAATTCACACTCGAATCGAATTGATCACTCGAATCGAATATCAAATCGAATCGAGTTTCCAAATATGGGCCCAGCATAACTCTTTGAATTGAGAATATGTTTAACTCGTTGTGTAAAGACTTATTCGTTGCAAAAAAAAAATGTCCTTATTCTAGATCATTCAATTTTTCAAATTAAATTATTTATATTATAATGTAACATTTTTTTTGCTAAATCAATCTTTAATTTAGCAAGAAGTTAAAAACGTATACAGATACTTTGCTTTACGTAGTTAAAATACAATTAAATTAAACAGTAACAATCCATGATAAATTAATAAACTTAATAAACAAAATGATTTTAAATAACAAATAAAATTCAGTTAAAAATGTATAATTATTATGTTCATGATTAAAATTCTGCGTTGAGTCGTATAAGCAAAAGCTTATTTAGATTTTCGTCTGATAATCCATTTCGGTGGTCGGTAAGGATTAATTTCGACGCTAACTTGAGTTGCAGGGGTATAACTTCTACAAAAATTTACCAGATATAACATCCGTAAAAATTTTCAGCTTCTGTATAAAATTCCCAGGTTTTACAACGACCATTTCCGCCGTTATGTTGCTGTAACAGCTCCTAAGTTTTTCAATGCATTGCCTGATTGCATAAGACAATTTATAAATTCAAATGTTTTCTTTTAAAAGTTAAAAAATGGCTATTCGAAAATTCTGATGTGTTTATGTTTCGGTTGTCACGTAGTTTTTTTTATGATGTTTTTATTTGAACTTATTTTAATTTATTTTTACTTTCTTATCATTCAATAATTGATTATTATAATTTTTATCTTTTTAGTCTTTAAGTTTTTATCATTTATCATTTATTATTATTAAGGAAACTCGATACTGTTGATTTTCAACATTGAGTTCTCCTATTTTATTTTATTTTTTGTGTTTTTTCTTTTATTATGTATATAGTTTTGTTATTTAAAATAAAATAAATTAGTAAATAAGTTAGTTTGGGTACTCCTGCTGTTTAATTTCCCAATATAGCAAAACACCTAATTCCGGTTGTAGTCGTGATGGTTGATAATTTTTTATTTCTATGGATGCAGTTTCAAACGATGAAAAAACTTGATTTATCATTTTTTTCACTATCTAATTGCAAAAAATATTCTTCTAACTTTAACCTGTTTAATGATGATGACCCTTCAAGCGAAGATGTTGATGAAATTGATTCTCCGGAGGTTGATGGTTCTGAAGCAGATGTTTCCTGAACTGCAGTATTATACGGCGGATCCAAATTTCTAATTTGTTTAAAAAGAGATCGAAAATGGGTTTGAGCTATATAACTTTCTGTTCGTTTGAAAAATGGAGGATTCAAAAAATTGTCTAGATTCCGATTTTTGTTTAGTTGAAACACGTTGTTTGTATTCTACAAATATATCCAAATGTATATTTTGTATATGGTGGACGAAATTAGAGGTCTAAATCTCCGGATAACTCGACGTTGCAAGTTAAACAAGTTCGTTTCTTGTTTGCTTCGTTGTAATTGAAATATTTTCTAATTAAAACGTTTTTTCGCTGTATTCTCCACAAATAAGTACTAATAATTAATTTTCACACCTGAGAAATCAAAAAAAAAATCACTAAATCAACTTCAACGATCAGTTTTTGTTTTTAATGGGTATACGTATGTTAACATGGCAATAGCCTGCTACTTATAAATCGACGATTTTTTTAAAACAAAAAACATTTTTTTGATGCAAACAAAGTAACACAAAGCTTACTATGACATAAATAAAATCAATAGCGCATTACAGGCCAAAATTGATCATTTAGTAAGATGTTTTACTGATTGACATTTCATAAATATGAACAACAACAAATTTGAGTAAAAACCATAGAAACAAAAAAAAAATTTAAGTATACGTCACAAAAAAGTGTTACCACGCATATATAAACTGCAGTAAAACTACAAACCAAGCGTAAATTATAATCTATCGTCGTTAATAGAATCGACGAAAAAACTAATCGTCGGCTTCTGATTTAACATTACTCTCGGATTTTTTTTATTTATCGTTGTTCATAGAATCGCGTATTAGTATTATCAAAACCATATTGTCAACGGGTTGGGTTTGAAATCGCAATAAACAACAGCCATATTATTTATCCATTATTACATATTCGTTTTTGGCTTGGGATTTTGATGGTGGGGATTTTGTGCTCAGGGATTTTTAATTTGGAGATTTTTCATAAGTTGGGGTTTATGTGCTTGGAGATTTTATTTATGGACATTTCATGTCTCCCCCGTTTTAACCTAACTTTATTGCTATAGGTCAGCGACCTAACTCCCCGCATCCTTAAAATACTTAATTGTTAAAAATATTAACGGAAAAAATATGGATACTGCCAAAATTTAACCAGATCTCCCAAGGCTAAAAGTTGCTTTACAGAGGAGATGACTTCGGCAATGTTGCTGTTGGATTTCTTCTTGAGCCACAGGTAAAAGAACTGTTTTGGATTTCAAAGCAGTCGACAATCGTATATGTGTATGCTACAAGATTTTTCAGACCATATTTTTTTTCATTTGGTGATCGTTGTAGGTAGGAAAGCACAACGAACGATTTTATTCGTAGGCCAATATGTTGGATGCCCCGCTGATAGAAAATTCAAACACAGTTCCTCCATAGCTTTATAGAGTTGTCTTCCTTTTGAAGTCATCAATCTTGAACCCCATTGAGTATGTTTTGCATTATAATCATCCCCGCAATGAATTTATTTCCTAGGTGGTTAAAATTAACTAAGAATTGCTTCTTTTTTCATCAATGTGTTCATATTTTGCATCATTAGATCCATGGTTCTCTCCATCATTGACATAAGGCTTCATATCTGTAAACTTGTTTAACGCAGTTGTGATGTTTCCTTATTCACTAGTTTTAAACCAGAGATGTTAGGCAATATTTAGAAAGAACCGTTCTCAGTGAAAAAACCGGAAAATCCTCCTCCAATATTATGCAAGACACTAATTTATATGCTGTGCAAAGAAGAGCTATGCCGGGATAGTTTTTGCATTTTAAGCGTTCTCTTGCTTTGAAAATAGGGTAAAACACAGGCTTTTGCTTTTTTGGAATCATCAGACATAGCTTCGCTTTGCCATACTAAGGTCAGAAAAATAGTTCCACAGAGTATCCCCTTCGAATATCAAGAGCTCGGAGTTAATGCAATCAACCCTAGGAAGACAGTTTCTGTTTAGTGTGTATATGGACAACGTGAATTCTTCGTAGGATGCTCTTGAAAAGTTTTAATACATCATTTGACACTTGTTGAACATTGAGTTAATCAGAGAAATGTCCCTTCCAATTTTGTCGAGTACCGCATCGATTTTAACATAGAGATTTTCATTATGGTTCTAAATAGTAATAGACCTAGATCTGAAGGTATAGTGCAAGTCGATTACTTCCTTAAATAAGTTACATAAACTGCCCTTATTGTTGAGTTATTGCATTCTTAAGAAGTCCTCTTAAGACTTGTAAGAAAACTGTCGTCTTAGCTTTGCAGTGACCAAATAATGATCACTGCCTACAAATTTGGTAGCTGACCAATATGATCTCACATCTTGGATGACTCGAGACCGTCCATTAGCAATTAGCACTTGATCAATTTGACTTCGGTACGACGAATTAAGCGAGTCTGACCTTGTTTCTAAGTGAATATGTTTTTCTAAGAAAAGAATGTGCTAGATACAATAAGTCTGATTTTTGTCAGCCCTAGCATTAAAGTCACCAATCACTATTCTGACCTTGTGCCCTGTATGGACCCCATTAGATCATCCAAATTGTTATAAAATGGTCTTTATCTTTGGTTGGGAAATATCCGTGGGCACATGAGTATATATTATTGGCAGGTTGGCTCGCCGCATGCGAAAACGTAGCATACACATATACGATTGTCAACTGCTTTGAAATCCAAAACAGTTCTTTTACCTGTGGCTCAAGAAGAAATCCAACAGCAACATTGCCGAAGTCATCTCCTCTGTAAAGCCTTGGGAGATCTGGTTAAATTTTGGCAGGATCCATATTTTTCCGTTAATATTTTTAACAATTAAGTTTTTTAAGGAGTTAGGTCGCTGACCTATAGCAATAAAGTTAGGTTAAAACGGGGGAGACATGAAATGTCCATAAATAAAATCTCCAAGCACATAAACCCCAACTTATGAAAAATCTCCAAATTAAAAATTCCTGAGCACAAAATCCCCACCATCAAAATCCCAAGCCAAAAACGAATATGTGATAATGGATAAATAATATGGCTGTTGTTTATTGCGATTTCAAACCCAACCCGTTGACAATATGGTTTTGATAATACTAATACGCAATTCTATGAACAACGATAAATAAAAAAAATCCGAGAGTAATGTTAAATCAGAAACCGACGATTATTTTTTTCGTCGATTCTATGAACGACATAGATTATAATTTACGCATGGTTTTATTGTAGTTTTACTGCAGTTTTTGTATGCGTGGTAACACTTTTTTGTGACGTATACTTAATTTTTTTTTTGTTTCTATGGTTTTTACTCAAATTTATTGTTGTTCATATTTATGAAATGTCAATCAATTTTTTTTAATTTGATATTTTGTGCACATACAGTTTATTTTATTTAATTTCGACTATTTTATAATTACAAATGAAATATGTAAGTTATAATATGTGAATTTGTTAGTTAATATTATCGTATTCTTTAAACGTCAAAAATGTTTTATCCTCTGATTTATACACCAAAAACTGCGAGTAAATCAATGAATAGAAAAAAATCGACCGATTATTCGTCGGTTTTATCGTCGTTCATAGAATACAAACGACGATAAATCTTAGGCTTAAAGTTTTACTCGCGTTCATAGAATCGGGCCTAAGTATTTAGTATGTAAAATTGTTTTATTTTGCACAGTATTTCTATTTCCTATTCTGATCAATGTATCATATAACTGTTTTTTCAATTTTTGTTTTTCATCTTGGTTTTGTTTAAACTAATTTAAAGTTGGTTGTAATATTGTAAATCGTTCCTGTGGCAATTAATAATTAATATGGAATTAACTATTGAAAAATCAAATAAAGAGAACGATAAACTATTCGTGGGTGGATATGCTTATCATTTTCACTCTAAAAATAAAATAAAAATGATTATAGCTGGTCTTGCACACAAAGGAAGCAACTGATGTGCAAAAGTTTTGTAATTACAACAATAACTGATGAGCAGCACATCATTAGAAAGACACCGACATGCCATAATGACGACCCAATTGTGCATGCGTTGCCTGTATCAAAATGTAATAACAGCCTCAAGGAAATGGAAAGGGCATCTGAACTTAAACCATCGCAAATCATACGAAAAGCCAACTAGTTGGACTGCCAACTAGATTGCCGCGTGTATATACCTTCAAAACGAGCATAAAAAATGAAAATTTCAAAAATAAAAAAATCGAACGAGACTGTGAATGAGCCGCAAACTTTGTCGAATATAATTATTCCGGAAACTGTGAAATATATAGAAGGCGACCTTTTTATCTCTAAAAGAGAGTACTTTTAACGACAGTAATAAAAATATTATAATGGGCACGTCAACTTCACTAAAAGCATTGGGTAGTTCTAAATGCTGGGTAATGGATGGAACTTTTTATGTCGTTCCAACCATTTTCCGACAACTTTTTACTATTAAAGGTCTTATTGCTGGGCAATTTGTGTCTCTAGTTTTTTGCCTTATGCGTATAAAATCGTTGGATGCTTATAAATTATTCTTTTATAAATTATTCCAATGGGTGCTCGAAAAGAGTATAAACCTTAATATCAGCAGGATTATCACAGATTTTGAAAAAAACCTTTTGACTGCCATCAAACAATATTTCCCGGATGCAAATTACAAAGGATGCTTGTTCCATTAGCTTCTGCCTAATAGCGTGATCCACTTTAACTGTTTTTTATCTAGCTTGTCTTGTGACCTAGTAAGTTCTGATTTTGGGAAATATCAACCGATTGTTTGCCATCATTGGTAACTTGAACTTGATACTTTTGAAAACATGAAAATCGCTTGATAAAGTAAAGCTTATAGCTTAATTCTGCCGATATTCTAACAATAAAAAGGTAAATGAATTTCATAACATAAAAATTCTACATTTACTTATTATTACTATTGTTAGGGGAACCCCATTTATAAGCCGACTACATACACCAACAATAGAAAAGGTTTAAAAAAATAAATAAATTGGCCAGACTGTATATATTAAACATTTATATAGTTTATGAGCACCTTGTTTTTTTATTTGTATCACCCATATACTGTTTATGCGTCTTATGATAATGGCTTACTATTTTACAGCTCCCACATCTCCTATTTGATTTAATGGCGTGTGACCTTTTTAGATTTCGACGGATTGGCATAAAATTATCGTCAAAAAATGTTTTTTTTTTGCTTTTTTCTCCCGAAACCAAAATAGAAAAACAGGTAAAAGTTTTTTTTTATGTTATCTACATAGATATTAGATATACAATATACATATATACATTTACATATCGGCAACGATGGATGAAATGATACCCAAAATATAACATGAAAATTGAACGAAAGAAAATTTAATTTTCTGGTCGATATTGACCTAAACAATGATAATAAAATTATTTAAATATTTTATTTAATATCCTTCGTTTTATTTTTTTTTTATTTTATTTTATTAAGGATATAAATATATTAGCATTTAGGTTCGGTATTTCTTTTCCGGATTTCCAAATTGTGTTGTGGACAAATCTTTTTTTTTTTTTTTTTGCTTTTATATTTTATTAAGAAAATAAAAATGTTTCACTCAATTAAATGTATGTCGTATAAAACTCTCTACTTTCCCAGATACGCACATTTATATTTATATTATATCAAGATACACAAGAACGGTAATAAGATGTTGTTCCCGTTTACCATATTAAGTATAAAGTTGAAAAATTGTGGAATAGGGGTTACGAGTTCGAGTTTTCTAATTTGAATGTCCGGTTTCTTTTGGCTTTTTTATTTGACAACCTTACGTCTTTCTGTGCATCAACATGTGGATCATCGGAGACCTTGTGGAATAAAGACGTTACTTTCATCTATGAAAGTGAATATAATCCGAACGGTAAAAATGGAAAACCCTTTAGAACAAAATAAAAAGGATATCTTATTTATTTTATTTTTGGATTAACAAAACTGTATCGAAATAAAGTCATCAGTTGGGATACATACAATATTCGTATACCCAGCAGTACACCTTATTTTTCTACAACAACAACGACGAAGATGATGATGATGATGATGATGATAATAATGCTGTGGATGATTTTAATACGAAGCATTACAAATGGTTACCCCAGCATTCATTTCGTTTCATGTTGTTATTTTGTATTTTGTGTTTGATTGATCTCTTTTACGTGACAAATGAACTACGTGATATCATTTAATTGTCGCATTTAAAGTAAAATTTCTTCTGTTCAATAGATCTGCAGGATTTGTATTTTTTTATTATATTATTTTTGTTAATTTAAGACAGCACCAAAATTACTTAAGATATTTCTATTTATGTAACTCGTTTCTAGTTTATTGTATGTATGTGTGTGTATGTAATAAAAAACGTGAAATAGCTGTTTATATGATTTTGACATTTTCGTGGTTATGTCATTCGAATATTCTATAATTATATACGATGTGTAGACTTAAGATATTTTTATTTTTTATATAATCTGAAAATGTCACATTATTTAAGAAACGATAGTATCCGCACGTCGCTAGTCACCATTCTTCTTTTAGACTAAATGCATAGGGTCAGACCGGGAGCTGCTACTGAGCTGACAAATACCCTGTGCCTTCATTATTTCAAAATGCTCTTTTGCTAATCGATCGTGTGATCGTGCGTCCAGTGGGTTACTGCGTGAAAACACTATGCAAACAATGTTGGTTCCAGGATTTCAAACCATATATGCTAAAGAATAATAATATAACGGCTGAGGTTGCTTAAAAGCAACATGTGCGATTTGCGGTTCGGTTTTTATTACAATGGTGGTATAGGTTTCTGTAGTTGGGGACACTCTCCCATGCCTCGTAAAAGACTTTTAAACGAGCATTTTATCCTTAGAATTCCTCCACAGCCTCCTCAGTTTGTCATAAGAGTCGACTAAACAAAGGCTGGATCGCTGGGCTGACTACCCACATTCATCAAAAAAACCTCATTGTTAAGAAATTCAACAAAAGGAAATATGGATACTGCAAAAATTATACCAGACCCACGCTTATGATAAAAGGTTCGCAGTTTAGGATTGGTGCTGGGAACATGCAGTCACTAAGAACACCAGGGTCGTTTTATGGCACTGTATCAGCCACCATGAAAGAGTATCGCTTAGAACTCGTTGCTCGGAAATCTTGGTGTAGGTTTTTCCTTGGGTTTCAGGTGAAAAAGGCGGTTTTTGATTTCAAATGTCTAATCTACGTTTACGCATGCGACTAGACAACCTTTCAATCATTGGATCATTTATTCATGCAACCCAAAGATAACGACTCATACAACAATTTTGATGATCTGATGGGATCCATAAAGAACACGATGACAAAATAGTGATTGGTGACTTTATACTAGAGCTGGTAAAAAACAGACTGAGGATGATTCTTTCTAAATACTGCTAGTGACGTTTAACAGGTGTTCTTGGATTTTCAACAAGCCTATGACTCAATCCATCAGGGTAGCTTATAGTTGGCTTTGCAATGTCTAGGAATACCTGTCAAATATGTGCTTTTGTGTAAACTGACAGTAATGCAGTCATAATATTGTGTCAAAGTTGAGAACAAAGTAATAGGAACTTTTGCAATTAGCTCTGGGGTACGGCAAGGAGATACTTTGTCCCCGAGACCCTTTAATCTCATGTTAGAATTTATCTTTTGTAAAAGTGAAACACCTCAAGCCAACATATTGTACCGTTAGTCCAACCATGTTCTGCCCTTTGATGATATCTGTGTCACTGGGTATAAATGGCAATGGTGCTAGAGAACTACTGAATCCACTTGTACGATTCTCAGCTTCTGTTGGTCTCAAAATCAATGAGTCCAAAACAAAATATATGATCATGTCTATTTTTGTTCTCGTATTTATGTTGACCTAAACATAACTACCATATGGTCTTCCTGGTTATTTCATTTGGTTATTTCAAACTTGGAAACCATCTTTGCCATGGTTAAATTTTCTTTTTCTTTAAGGCTTGTATTTTACCCTCGTTTCGTTGCGGTGCTACTCATTGGCAATTATAAATTTGCGGCTACAAATTTCATTAAGCTGGTTCGCCATTGTTGCGAGCATAATAAAATAGTTCTGGATGCAATCTAGTATTTTAATAAATTTTTATTTACAAAGTTATTTACAATTTTACTTTTTTAAATTTTAAATATTAATTTTATAGCCGATTTACATTCAACAAATTTTTCATCTTAAAAAAAAACGAGACACTAGATTGAAAAATTATGCAAGCCAAACCGAGAAACATTTCTTCTTGTAAAAATAAAAAGATGGAACCCGAGATCCAAACCCTAAAAAATTTTATAAAAAAGATGATCTTCTTTTTTACAAGATGAAAAGTTTTATCTTTTTGTAGCAAAACATATAAAAAATGACAATACATGTATAAAATTAGTTTAAAATACTATGTTTTGGTTACTCACACAAATAAAACGAAATGTTATTGCAATTTTTGTTTTTATTTCAATTTTACAAAATTGATTTCAAGATCAACTTTTTCTTCAAAATTTGTTGAATGTAAATCAGCTATTATGAAAGCGAAAACAAGAAAAAATCTTGTAAAAATAAATAAACTAAACCCGAGGTTCAAACCCACAAAACTGTTATAAAAAGAAGAACTTGATACATAGATGTTTTTCGAAAAAAATATTATATATTAAATGCTTATTGTAAAATATACCATTCTGCCACCTATTACAGTAATTTTTTTTTACTATTTGTTTTTACGCGGTGCAGTTAAAAATAAAACGGTTTGAGCATCATATAAAAAACCATAGTCAAAAATTTACTAGTCATTTATTTTATCTATTTTTATTTCTATCAGAGTTAAAATATTTAAGTTTTTAACCGATTCGCTCATAGCCTTAGAAAATATTGTAATATAAAGGAAAAAAACATTACACGTTTTTTTTATAATAAAAATAATATGTCTTCTCTAATTCGAGCTTTTTACTAGAGAATAATCCAAATTTATGTATTAATTTCCTTACGTGTATAACAATAACCCTGCAACCCAACGACAGAGAACGCCACACACACACTCTAATTTGAACAGCAAATTAAATAGTCCTTGAATCAACGAAACTTGATATCAATATTTCTAATTTATCTAAATAAATAAAATGTAAAATTGGTAAAATAGTTAAATTTGATTGTAGCTTAGTAGAATTTAATTTAATCATAATTTAGTATGAAATATTAGTTGCTTTCCAATCGACCACCACAAGTGCTTTCATGTGCTAAGGTGTGTGTCTTTGCTAAATTTGAACTACTCGTAACTGCTCTAGCTATTTTTCATTAGCAGTTAAAAACAGTTACGCATCATTTTATCGCTAGGTGGGTCTGTGTTGAACCCCTTGACCATTAATATTTTCAATAGATCATGCCGGACCGTCAAGATTATATTACAAACGAAAATGCTGCCATCTTTTTGAAAGTAGTATGTTTTACACGTTTATCCTAGTGCATTGATTGTGCCACTAGATGTCAGTTAAAGTCTCCAAAATATGAATAATATATGTTGTGACGAATATTTCTAATTGTATATAAATACCAGCGATGGCTAAACACGCACTGTATACAATTTGATTGTAAACAATGTAAACATTTGGAAATAAGATTAACAATTCATTAAACAAATAGGATAATCAGTGGATAAGAAAGAGTAAACGACATTTCCTTGTCTATGTATATATATAAAATAATCTATAATATAATATTCAATAGTCCTACACTTACGACGAGCCTTGGTTCCAGTAGTTCTGTCGTAAGTTTAAAATGCTTAAAATTTAAATCTTCAAATAATACACCTAGTATCAAGTAACTCTAAAACGATGAATAACCGAAGAAGAAGAGTTAAATTTTAACAATGCGTTAGGCGAATTTTTTTGGATGTAACATTCCTTTTGTGGTTGTAGAATCAGATCATTTTAAAAAATTTGTTCGTTTAATAAGACCTGCTTACGCAAATAAACTACCATCAAGGAAAGTGTTATCGACCAAAATTGTAAATCGTCTGCATGAAAATTGTAATATTACAATATCGAAGGGGATAGGACCGGAATCTGTATTGCTGATCGTTGGGTGGAAAAATGTTGCAAACAACACCAAAACTGTAGTTATCATACTACCCACAACAAATAAAATTACGAAAATTACACACAGTCTACGACGTACGATGGTGTGCCTACACGGACAATCTAGTTGTTTTGCTTGAAAATTTTCAGCATATGAAAGAGATTGCGGTGGATCAAATTAACGACAAATTTAAAGATTACATACAAAATTCCATCGATGTTTTTAACCCAATATGTGAACTGATCGACCAATGCCAAAATCGGAAATTTTCTTCAGTTGAAGCAGTTATTCTGTGGATTCGTTTACAGCGCAATATAAAGTATTCAGACTTTAGCTATATGAATTAAGAAAATTGAAGAAAGTGGCACTCAACATATATGCACTTTCTCCTTATTTTCTTCATCCTGCGTTCGATTATAAGAGGAAGAAAAAACTACAGCAGTCGAATTCGGAAGGAATTTCCGAATTTGACCAATTCACTACCAAAAATGGATTTTTTTTTCTTTGGCAAACAAATTGACGATACGATGATATTTTGGAATATGGCATCATTCAAATATTCAAATTTGTCACAGTTGGCAAAGAAATTGTTACAAATACCTGCATCATCCAGTGAGATTGAACGACTATTTTCATCCTTTGTTTATTCTCCAAACAGAAACTGGCTAGGATTTGAAAAATCAAAAAACTTTTAGAAGTTTATTATAGTCTTAAAATTTCCGACTCACTTAACTCAAATGATTTTTAATTTTAAAAGTTTATTTGTAAGTTTTATTTCTAATGTTATTTCTAATTATGTAATTAAATATTAAGTATTATTTAAATTATGTGGTGTTTACATTGTTTACATGTTTACGATGTTTACAAAAAAAGTAACAATGTTTACATGAAATTGTTTACTTAGTAAACAATTATTTGTAAACAATCGGCACAACCATGATAAATACATCAACATAATTCCTGTTGGAATGTCGTACAACAGCAAATTTAAAACAAGAAAAAAATCATAGCCGACTATCATTTTCACTCAAACTGTTGCTTTAAAATAGTACATTTTTTATGCTAGATTTATGGTGCGTACATGTACGTGATCAAAAAATTGGTTCGCGAATCAAGGGGAAATTTGTATATTTTTCATACGAAAAATATATAAATTTCCCCTCCTGAGTTGAAACCATTTTAACTTTGGGCACATTTTTCACCGCAAGCATCCAACATAATAAAAAAAATAAAAATTATTATTGTGCTCAATATATCTAATTTTGCTATTTTTTGACATTCAAAAAATTAAATTACACGAAAAAATTTAAATCACCGATAAAAATAAACCGCAAGAAAAATCACAAAAAATCGCACAAATATTTCATATACCACAGCCAATAACGATACACAAAATAGGTAATAATTTTGAGCAAAAGCTTTTGTTACTAACTTCATCCTGTGATGACATTTTTTAATCACGTACATGTACGCACCATTATGCTGTGTGCCTCAAATGACTAAATTGACGAACTAAACTAAACGTAGACTAGTTAATACAAGTTATATGATGTAGATGTCACTATACTAATGAAATTTATAAGCTGATTGTGTCGAATGATGATAAACACATCAGAAAACATTTACGTGCTTCAGCTGACTCATTGCATGCAACATGCGAGCTGAACTGCAATCCAAGAAAGGCAACGGCTACACATTAAGATTCCTAGTTTAGTTTCAATTTTTCTATTTTGGCTAGCGTGTGGGACAAGCTATCGTGTTACCGGGGTTAGCTTTATTATATCGAGATATTCTGTGCGAACAATTGTTCATAAAACGCTTTGCTTTTTCGGACCAGCACATAAAGTAATCAAATATCCTAGTTTAGATTCCTACCTGGCAATTGGATTACAGTTTAATAAACGATCCAAAACATTAATATTTAATAAGGCATTTTGAGCAATAGATGGTTGCCATATAAAAATTTCAGTTCCAAATGTCTTACATAATCAGTATATAAACAGGAAACTGGATTACAGTATTAACTTAATGGTGGTTTGTGATAGTTTCGGAAAATCACGTGCATAGCAAAGCTCGAAGGATTATCAATTTTTTTGAAATCCCTCGAATTGAAAATTGTGTTAAAGTCATTACAGCATGTTGCGTTATACACAATATATGTTTAAGTGAACATTTTCAATTAGAGCCTTTTGAAGAAGTATTAGAAAATGAATTAATTGACATACCAAGTGAACAGGACGATCAACGAGCATTGGACGCTGTTACAAGGATTGTTGAATAATACATAATTTGCAAATCGCAATAAAAATATAGAATTTTTTTAATTACTAGTCTTTATTATTTTAAAAATGTGAGTACAGGTATGATATAAAAAATTCAGTCAGTTTGTATTAGTTGTCACATAAAAAATTCATTTTGTATCACAAAAAATTATATTATAATTCACTATCACTTTCTGAAAGCTCTACTAAAGTCGACATATACTTTATATAATATTTTGTCGCTTTTTCTAAAAGTTTAAATTGTTTCTCCTCTTCGTCATTCTCACATCATTCTGACGTTTCCGGTCAGATGATCTCCCAGGTTCATTGACACTAGTTGATGTCGATGGTGTATTTTGGACAATAGCAACTTCATCAACGCCTGTATCAACAACTATCGGCGGTTTAATATTATGCCTTTCCGAGCAATAGCTGTGAAATATTTCAAAGTATGGCCAAGTCGTAGCTTTTGGTCCCACATCCTCTGTTCCCAAACCGGTAGGTAGTTCAATTATGCACTTAAAACAACAGTTTATGTTAATTGAGTTTTTATGACATATTTACTTTAACTTGCCTTGTATTTGTCCATTAAATTACTCTATTTCTTCTTGGCTTTTCTCCAGTCATCCACCTCCAATTGTGCTTCTGATAAAACTTTTCTTTAAATAAATAAACACAATTACTATACAAATACTCACATAGACCTAGATTTTTTATTACTCGCAACTTGATTTTACATCAAAAATCTTGCCGGTGAACAAATTGTCTAGGTTAACTCGAGCGTTTATGAATTGTTCGGTTTCTTCTTGTATCCTTTTATTATTACAAAACGTATTAGTAACATTAAATTTATTAACATATATATGATTGTTTTATAGCTGAACTTACATCGAATTGAATAATGCCTTTTGTCAAATGTTTTGTCCATTTTGTAATTTATTATAACAGTAACTAGTAGCATATAGCACGAATTTATATATAAGAAAAGATTTATTTTATTTAAAAAATATTTTTTATTGGCAACAACTTATTTATTTGATTGATTAGGACCGACTAAAAATTTTTGAAAAAACAAAAAATTTATTTTTAAAAAAAATGTTTTTTCATCGCACATTCGATTGATTAAAATTCTTTCTTTGGTGCGTTACCACAAGCACATCACACAAAATAATGAAAAGTCATCGAAAAGTAACCTCGAAAATTTACTTTTCAGTTTTCCCTATGAAGCAATAGCAGAACCTTTAAAAGTTTATTTAGTTTAGTTTGTTTAGTCGTTTCAGACACACAGCATTAGTATTTTTCTTTGTTATTTTGAGCTATTTTGTTGATTTGTAATATTTTGTGTTATCCTTTTGGCACGAAATGATTTAAAGTACAATATAACAAAAAAAATGTTTAATACTAAATACTTTGATCGTGTTGCCTCTTTCGGAAAACATAGCTAACTACGTACTTTGATCGTGGCACCTCTTTTGGAAAACGTGATGTATTAGATCAGTTTTAAGTAATTATCTTAGCAAAGGCTAAAACTCAACTCCTAGCGGTTGATTAGCGGTTGGTTGACTGGAAAGCCACTATTGTGTAATCGAAAGTTAATCCAACTTTATTTGAAACAAAACTTTGGTTAAACTTGCTTGTTTGAATTCAAATTGAAACATTTAGAACTGAATTCAATTAAAATAGTTTTGGTACACTCAAAACTCAAACAAGTCCGATTTGAATAAAATGTTGTGCAATAACTTAATTTTAGATACTTGCGATGAATTTGATTTGCCACTAAATTGAATCCAATTGGCTTATCCAATTCGATTTTTTTGAAAAAATTTTGGTTCAATTAATATTTGTTGTAGTTGTGACATTATCATAAAAAATAATAAATAATTTCAATAAAATTATTCAATATTTTAAAACATAAAGTGTATTAATTTTTTTTTTTAAATTAAATTAACCCAAAAATTAACACGGTTCGATTATTTTGTTTTCCATTTCAGGTATCATAAAAGGTGATGAAATTATGGTAATAAATGGTGCTATCGTATCGGATCTCGATATGATGTATCTCGAAAGTGTCCTACAAGAAGAACAAGCACTATGCATGATGATGAGGTATGTAAAAAAATCGTTAAATTCGTATTATATCTAATTGTAGCCAAAACGTAAGATTGTAATTTTTGCTTTATTATAAATTTCGATGAAAACCAATTTTAAATTTCACAAAAATACCGAAAACTCAAACTATTTTTCAATAAAAATTCCGGTAACTACAAAAAAATTTTTAATTTAATTTTAAAGTTGAAATTTTTTTTGTTGTACTCTACAATGTTAATAAAGTTCTTGTTGTAATGTTTTCCAATTTACTCAACAAAAAAAAATTTAAATAAACCAACACAAAAAAAGTAAAATCCATAGTTAATCATATTAAGTAACAATCAGACCAGAAATTTTTGTGTAAAAATTTAAATAAATATTGGTTTTTTGACTTTTTACAACAACAATACACATAAAATAAATGAAACCTCTAAGGATATATAAAAAAAAACAAAGTTTTGACTCATTCTTATTTTCGTTACAGATCATCCAGGACAGAACCACCCGATCTGGCAAATATAATGAGGGTAACAGATGACATGATTGATTCGTTGGTGTGTCCTCCACCACCATCCGATCCACCAGTCATGAGCGAAGAAATGATTTCTGGACTAATTGTTCCGGCGCCTGGATGGAGTAAGTTAGAAATTTACATGCGGTGTTTGCCAATCTTTAAATGTTCGAATTTTGTAATTCTTTCAACAACGGTTGTTAATTATTATGTAATAGTCGTTCAGTAACGTCCGCCATCGAAACAAAATTTTACGAAATGAACGCCTATTGACAGCGATCGATTTTGAAAGTACGGACCCAATACTAGATCAAGCAAAAAATTTGTATTGCGTTACGCAAAACACGCTGGATTAACATGCGTATTCATGCATCCCGTTTTCTAGACGTTCACAAAATCTTTGTGATCCAAAGTATAGTTGTATATGAGGCATATATCCTATATAGGGTCCTGATCAATTAGTAACTGGAGGAACTTATGCAAGTAAATTGGAAAATACAACTCAAAATTCACTTCGGTTCGGAAAGAGTTTTAATGTCAAGGAAGGCTAAAGGTTTTTGATTTCACTATACTTAAAAAATGCTACCACCATTACTCAAACCCGTAAACTGGACAAATAAACTGACTATGGACCATCCTTTTCAATTTAAACCTGGACACTCAACAAAAGAAACCAAGACATAGAATAAAAGGCCGGCACATTTAATTTGAATAGTCTTCAGCATCTAATGGTCTAAGAATCATATCAGATGCATTAAATTTCACACCATAGGAATTACGTTATAATACATAAAGACTTAAAGATTCCAACTGCGAGTGTTAATTACGACTATTACCGTTAACATCCATCCGAGATGATCAAATATTCGTGCGGACTCGGATAACCAACTTCGTTTTTAATGATACTTACGGACGGTGAACTGGAAATTCACGCATTTGACTCCATGTCAAACCAAGTGTTTTAACTGGCGATGTATCGTCAAACATAACTATACATTATACGGCTGGCTCTCCGAAAACATGGTTCGCATTAATTCGGTCGAGTTTGATACCCATTCATTCAATGTAACGCTGCATTTTGCAACTAGACAGGATATTAGATAAAACAGAATCCTTGCAGAGTCTACATTGTCACTGCCAGTCGTTCACGCTTCAAAACCAAAACTCCTGTCGTGATTGAGATTTGTTGATCACATACGGAACATAATTTGATTGTTGTAGAACCTAAAACCTTAGATGTATCCCGCCTTCGCTGAGCCTAGTATATTTATGATATAACTGGAAGATACTCTGAGTAAGCCAGTCCGTTGAACCAATGCCTCGGCTATAAGGCCTTATGTCTGTGGTTATGGTTTCCAACAACACTTGAATCGGTTAGTTGCTAGTGTATTGACCGTCGACAATTTGAATCCACTAGCGGGTAGCTGCAACTGGGTATTGATGGTGGTATTTCAAAATGAGTTGAATTTTTCGTTAGTTTAATTTTGCCTTTTGCTTGGTCGCTGATTACGGCTGATAACGTTGATTTATCATCGTTCACTTTGATAGTTGCGCAATGTACTGAACGTTGATCATTCGTCCGGAGTGTATTTCTTATCATATTTGCTGATTGATTATATCATTATATATGGTTCGGCTTTCGACATTTAATGCACAAGTGATGTTTTTGCACATCACAGTCCCTTTAGTTGGGCAGCACGCCCATGCCTCGTAAAAGTTCTAAACGTCCATGTATTCCTTAGAATTCCACTACAGCATCCTTGGCTTGTCGTAGGAGGCGAATGAACAAAGGCTAGCTTGCTGAACTGACTACCCGCATCCTTAAAACACTTAACTGTTAAACAGATCAACAAAAGAAACTATGAGTACCACCAAAATATAACCCGACGAACGTGAAATGTACAGTCGCTAAGAAACCCAAGCGCGTTTGATGGCACTATATCAGCCATGAAAGAGTATCGCTTGGGACTCGTTGCTCTCTAAGAAACTCGATGGCTAAAAACTGGAGATCATGTATCCCAAGGCTAAACATTGCTTTACTGTGGAGACCTCGGCAATCATTGTGTTGGTTTTCTTCTTAAGCCCCGAATGAAAAAGGCTGTTTTGGATTTCAAAGCAGGTAATAATCCTATATGAAACTTACGTTTATGCATGCGACTAGCCAACCTGTTAATCATTTGTGTCCATACGCCGATTGCCAAACCAAAGATAAAGACTCATTTTACATGATCTGATAGGATCCATACCGAAGCACGACGTCAGTATAGTAATTGGTGACTTTAATGCTAGAGCAGGCACAAATTAGACTGACTTATGTCAAAACATAGTTCCATATTCCCGACATGATCTATAGCCATCGATAATGGGGAAAGAATGATATAATTTGCGATTGTGCGAGACCTGACTGTGGATAGCACATTTTTCCTCGTAAAAATATCCACTTGGGAACATGGAAAAACCCTCGTACGACGTCCCGAAGTAAAATTGACCATGTGTTAATTTCTAAGGTAATGCACCGGATCACCAAAGTTATGAGATCTTATCGGTCGGCTGCCAACTTTGTAGGCAGTGATTATCAATTGATTACTGCAAACCTAAGATGGCAGTTTTCGTACAAATCAGAAACCGCAGGCTCTAGGTATGTTAAAAATTAAACCCGAAAATAGTTGATTTGATAAGGAGTGTCGTCTTGTTGTTAGGCACAGAGTATAGCCTATAAAGAAGCGCAAATATGTTTTACAATCGCCCGGAAGAATATAGCAATCTTTGTTAAGAGAAGCGCCAAGCGAATTTGTATACGGAAAAAGCGTGAATGTTGGAAGACTTAGAATGCGTGAATGCTGGACAACTCAGCAATGTGCACAGTTCACGTAACTTCTTTAAAGCAATCACCAGACTACATCATACCTTCAGACCTAGGCTTTTTGCCATTCAGGACCAGGATAATATCGATGCAGTGCTCGACATTTGAAAGGAGTGTTTCTCTGATCTACTCAATGTTCAACAATTGCCCAGCGCCGGTTTTGACAGTTGTCAAATACAGACTGAGGAGATATACATAGAGAACCTATCCTACGAGGAATTCACACTGGCAATGCAGAGACTAAAAATAAACCGTTGATTGCATTAATTACGAGCTCTGATATTCAGAGTGGATTCTTAAAAACGAAGATATGCCTGATGAATGGAAAGTGGCTAAATTGTGCTCTATCCTTACTGTCTTACATAATATTGGAGAGAATCACTCCTCTTGCGGAGGAATTTGTAGGTGATTATCAAGGAGGATTTATCCGAATCGGTCTACCAGTCTGTCACTGATCAAGTTTCTTCGCTACGGATGATTCTTACTAAATATTACAAAACATCAGGTACATTCTTAGCAGGCCTTTGACTCAATCCATCGAGTTAGCTTATAGTCTATTGTGCGATTTCAGGAAGTACAGTCACAATGTTGCGTCAAAGGTTGTGTTTTTGGTCAAATTTAACCACAAACTATCTTGAGTTATTACAATTATCTCTAGTGTGCAACTAGGAGATGTTCTGTCAAAGGTTTAAGCACATGGTTTTGATCAAGACGCAATTGGTTTTAGTCCTGCCACTGGCAACCGTGCTCTGTATGTCTGACATCCACTGCAAAGTTTAAATACCTTGCAAATGCCAACAACTTGAAGTGGGACAATGTGTTGATCGGACCCGTTTTCATGTATGGGATGAAAGTGACGCGGAGATCGCTGTTGGCCACAATGGTTCCTCAGACCAAACCAAAATGTAATGTTGAAAAAGGCCGTTTGCAAACAAAAATAAAAATAATGCGGAAATATGTGTAATTTCTAGATTTCAAGAACGATAACGGAATAAAAGGTGGAGTCAGTGTAAGATTTTAACCAAAAAGGTTTAAAAGTATGATAAGAAATAAAGTGATACTCCTATGAAATCAAGTTAACGTCGCTTAAGTAAATAAGAAGTTTGCAAGTTGCGTTTTAGTGTGCAGGATATTTAGATATCTCATAATGATGTCCCCTCAATATAATCACTTCAAATATTGTCATAAAAAATTTGACACAATCTACAAAGCCATTATTACTTCAATGAATTACAAAACATCATTACATTTGAAATGGAAAACCCTTTACAAATTTAACCAAAAATACTAATCAAATTCTTTAAAAAAATTTCAGGACATCAATATATACCGGGTAAAGATATGTATTCACCTGATGCCGAAAGTTCACCAGCCCCATCATCTGCCGAACCCCAAATGATATCATCGTCGAGTATGATGCACGGTATTGATCATCGTGACCGTGACCGTATGGGCAGTATTGGTGGTGGCGGACCTAAACAACAAAATTCACGAACGAATAGTTTTGAAATTGAAAATTTATTAAAGACGGCGGAACAAGTGACCGGTTTTTGTCGATCGCCACAAGAGACACGTAAATCAAGTCCGACCGGTTCGGTCGCATCGTCCGTATCGAACGCTATGCTAACACCGTTGCGCCAATTAAGCGATGCCGAAAAGCTACGTAAAGTCATATTAGAATTGGTCGACACGGAACGTACTTATGTTAAGGTAAATGAATTCATTTTTTTTTTATTTTATATTTTTACTTTTTTTGTTTTTATCTTAAAGCTTCTTAAGAACAAAAAAAAAGTTTTACAAACAATTCTTATTATCTTTAAGACGATTAAGATTTTTATTACATTCTGCTCTCGTTTGGTGTTTTTATTTTTATTTTTTATTTTTGATTATAAATAAAATCCTAAAAATAAAAGCACGAAAACTTTTATAATTATACATAATTTATTTAAATCTTAAATTAACAAATATAAAAACTTAATAGAAATAGAATTTTTTATAAAGTTTTACGTGAGTCACAAGATGGTGCGGAGTTTATAGAAATTTATCGTTCTTATATATTAATGGACTAAAATTTATAAACAATAAAAGGAAACATGTTGCATTTATTATGTTTGAGTAAGGATCGCAGGTAGACACTAGATTATATTATTTAAAACTTTAAAAGTATTTTGTTGTTGTTTTTTAGGAGCAATATTTTCATTAACGATTTTGATTTAGGGCTAAAGTTGGAACGTTATGTTTATTAAAATTGTCCTTTATTATATCCACGCCACTTTTTGCCACCCATTTGGACCAATGAACGTAAAAGCTAACATCTTTTACGTGCAATTATTCCGTTTATTGCGTTTATTTGGCAAAAATGTACAAAATCAGGTTGGTCACTGGTTCGTTTAGGCACATCAGCCATGAACACTGCCTCATTAAATTCTAGGGCAAACTCATGAAGTAGTCTAGAACTTAAATATTAAGTCTACTCTTCTAGATAGTTAACCACTTATATTATTTCGAATAAGTTTTAATTTTTTATCACGGATCGTAGTGCAAGGGTTACCGGGCGTTTGTAAGTTATACTTTTTTAGATTATTTACGTTATTTAAGTTGTCAACATCATCCTAAATTTTTGTTCAGCTGTCCATGACTTTTCAAAACTATTTCTTTTTTATACAGCTGACAAACGTAAGTAGTCAATATTTTCTCTTGATTCGAAATTATTATTCGAGCATTAAATAACAATTTAATGCGGAGCTTTATTTTGTTCCATCCAGTCATATACTGTCGAATAAATTGATCACACCCATGTATGAGTTATACTCCTTAATAATTTGTGGACACTCTATAGTGATAATTGCATCTTTTTTGGAATATCTTGCGAACATTGCATGGGCACATGTTTGACATAGTTTAAAATTAAGTTTACTTGATTTTTATCTTTCCAAGAAGCTGTGATCAATGTCACATCATCGACTGTGCAGACAAACTCCGTTGATGATTCTCTGGGCATTTTTTGCGCATGTAATTAATTCACTATACGAGTTTTATATAGTAAGCAAATTACCACTGGTGGGGTCTGATTACTATAAGAATATAAAACTCGTGTTTGACTATTAATTCTATATTATTTTTATTGATCAAAAATAACTCTTTAAATACAAAAATTACTGCTGACCTACAAAAATTTAAATTCCACTGCGGGAAATTAATTTACAGTGGGGGAAATTTATTTAAAATGTAACCAATGTTACCTTATGAATTGGTAACATATTCCCGCGCCCACTCGTGGATTATTATAGAGGTGCTTAAGGCACACGTCGTTGAATTATAGCTGTACGTAGTTTAAACTGTTTACAGATGCAACATGTCACTGTGACCAGCACTGCTGGAATGAGTAAATCAATTGCCAGGTAGTGGTGATAATCATGTAAGTTTAAATTGACTGTTGATGTTTATAGATTGTTTTTATGGTCTTGGAGAGAAGCTTCTATGGCCTTGATCTTTCTATGGCCTTCTATGGCCTTGATGAATTTGAGTTTCCACCTGTCACGTAGTGTAGATGTAGGTTATCGCTTAAATTAAGTTGTGACATAAAAGAAAAAGCGAATTTGTTGTTAAATGTCCTATATCCTGACACTGTAAATAACTCTCCTTTAGGACACAGTTTGGATGGAGTTCTAAAATGCCTTCTCCTTCAATCAATTCAGTTGTTGTCTCGATAACTACACTGCTTACATCTTCGCATATTTGTTTAGCGATGGTTTTTGATTTCATCACAAATATCCAGGCATTGTATTTGCGTAAAGGAATCATTACAGCGTTGTAACATCCATCTTGCGGATCTGACAGTTCTTTGGAATAGCACCTTTTTGTTTGAGTAGTTCTATTTCACAACTTGCCGTGGGTGCATTATATTCATATAATGGCTGATGAACATCACAAAAGTATTCTCCACTAATGTCTGTACTTGTTTCGAACTCCTCTGCAGTTAGCGCTATATAGTAGTTAGAAGATGGCATGATGTAGACAAATTCCTACTAGTGGATCGTGGGAACTGGTATAACGTGGTATAATTCATATCGGGATCTCTGTATCAATGGAACTTTAACCTCAAAGATTATAGTGTCTTCAATTTTAATTATTCTGACTTCGATTATCTTATATAATGTGGCTATTTCTAAGTTGCGACCTGGGACACCCTGATTAGCTTTTAGATTATGTGTGATAATCTAAATCTGTTCCTGAAATTGCTGGGGTGTCATAACAAGAGGATCGAGTTTGCCTTGATGAACTTCGGTCTTGGTGTCAATTATGGTTGAATGAAATGCGCGCAGTCTAGTCATTTCCAACATAGCATAAAGCGCAAGTTTGGTAAATTCCTCATAGACAATAATGCTGGTTATTATGTTGTTAAATGCTTGAATTCACTTATCGGAAATATTTTCCATTGTCATGGTTCTATTGCGACGTAAGTAATCAAGTTTACTACTAACTGTATGCGGTATTGTAGGGTTTATAAACTAGTAATTAAACTAGTAACTAGTAATTAAATGTAAATTAGCTTCATGCTGTAAAATTCCAAAATTGCTTGGTTTTGAATTATCACATTGGCAAGATGTGGAGCTTTTATTGCAAAATTTACAAGATATGGAACTGTACGAATAACTTTTTATATTATTCAAATCTATGTTGAATTTGCGATAGGTATTGTTTGATTCAAGTTAATCTCAATTGAATGATTCAAAAAGAGCTTATCGATATGCTTTTTGAAACTATTTAAAAAATTAAAAGTTCGTTCAACTGAACATTCTTGACATTTAAACGTTTTTATAAATTTATAAATATTTTTCAAATGATGAATATGAACTTTCGCATTTGGCATAAGTTTATTACACATAAAGCATTTCATTGTAAACCAAGTAATAAAGAGTTTACAGTTATAAAATTGTTATCCCACTCCGTTGAAATTTCATAAACTAGTTTCTGAATTAGGAGCCAGATATACTCTGAAGCATCAAGAAACGTCACGTTTAATGCCGTAAAGCTTTTAAAGCAGCAGTCAAAAGCATCGAGTGGACTTTTGCGTTTAAATAATGTATCATCAATCGCCAAGTACGTCTCGCTTATATTTGCCCCACACAAGTTGGCTGTAAAGTTTTTTTTTCTATAAGTAATTGAGTACTTATTTTATCTAGATCTTCTTGAACGAAAACAGTTTCCTGAAAATAAAATAAAAATAATAATATAAAAAATATCGCACTTCCTACTACAATATATTTTAAACTTACTGAGACTAGCGATATAAACGCATCAGCACTTTCTTGGCTCGAATAACGTCCAATACCACTTAATTTTCTTTTGCGAACTGGCGTAGAAAGTAAATGTGGTAACAAGAAAAAACCAACATGTCCACTTTTATTTATTAGTATGTCATTAAGCTGTTTTTTGTTTTTATTTATAGCAAGTGTAATTATTTTACACTATTTTACAATTCTGGCCACTTCTTGTAAAGATTATCTGATGCAGTGTTTAAAGTCACTGTTTACAAATTCATAACCTTCTGCCGATTGCAAAATTGCGAAACGATCAAAATAATTAGTAATAGTAATATTACTATTTTCTTTAACAAGTTTTGCTCTAGCTTCAACTGTATCTGTCCAGTATTCTTTTAGTTTTAAAAGTGGCTCTAAATTCTTTTCTAAAAAATTCAACTTTTGAATGGTGTCTTCAGTTAGCAATGATTTTTTTATATTTTTTATTTACTGGTTTGTAATTATTCAACACATTTCCATGCCGTAGATTTTTTTTTTAAAGTTTGAAGTTTCGCCCAGAGCTTACCAGAAGCTTTATTTTTGTTTGTTTTGAGTAAGGATGTAACGGATCAAGGTGTGAGTCCTATTGGTGTCATTAAAACGACACCATTGTGATCCGCACCATGATAGCGTTAGCAGAATTCTTCCAGCAGAGGCCTTGCTGCGGTATGATAACCGGCTAGAGCTCAGGGTGGGGCGTGGGGTTTGCAAGGCATGCTTAGAAGCTGGAATAACCACAAGAAAGGATTAGAACATAGGAAGGCGGGGTCACTTGAACAAGTCTCGGCACGGAACCGGACTTGATACCATCACATCACGAAAAATAAAAAAAAGAATCACCAAAGAAATTTTAAGTTGAACAGTAATTTTAATTAAGATAAAAATAAATTAAAAGTAAACCAATAGCAACGATTTTTAAAAAAAAAAACAGCCAATAAATAAAATATAAAAACTTAAATAAATTAACAAAAGAAACAAAAAAAAAATCTTAATTAAATAAACACAAAACTTAATTAAAACGACAAAACACCATCTTTAATACTAATTACACACACAAAAGAATTAATAATATATAAAATATATAAAAAAAAACTTAACTACATTTTCGCCCATCAACTGTTGCACAAAATGACGAAAACATGGCCATGTTCGTCTTCTTTCTCTTAATGTTTATCTTCGACCACCACGGAATTATCAGTTTGATTTTTATATTTTAGAGGCTTGATTATTACGCTCGTTTCGTTGCGGTACTGCACATTGGCGATTATAAATTCAATGCCACAAATTCGAGCTGATCAAGCTAAGTTGACGATGTATGCGTTGATAGCTATACTGTTCTCAATATTCATAGCCGAATGCAACTTGCAATGGATCATCGGCGATTTTCAATACTATGGTTGGCAAATTTCAATCATAATCGGAGCAACCACATTACTTTATTTTTATTATATTATAATTTTTCGTCACAAATCACAGTTTCACAATTTTTTTTTTGTTTTTGTTTTTTCTTTATTTCTTTATTAACAATTTTACAATTTGTTTCTTTATTTTAGATTACTTAAGATCACATTTTATTATCATACATTAAAAACAAATTCAAGAAAATTATACAAATTAAAATTAAAAGTTCTTATTTATAAAAAAACTAATGGCTGCTTGCTAACAAGTTCTGTCGACTCATCCAAATTTCTTCTCAAACTCTTTTTGAATTACACAAAAACACGCTTTATATATACCTACTCATTACCCGGTACTTATTTTGTTAACAAACAATGTAGGGGCAATGAGCAGGTATACAACATAAAAAAAAATAAATTTTAAAATAATTTAAAACAAAAAACTTCGGGGGTGGACACATAAATAAATTTGAAATTTGACACAGGGGAACGAGCACAACAAGTCGCTCGTTACAAGGAGTATAATATATATATTTCTAGTTTCTCTTGGAAATAGAGCTACTACATTCGAAGTCAGTTCTTGGAATCTATCCGTAGAAATTTTAAAATCGTTTTCATCTCGAAATTTACCAACCTCAAACTCTTTTGAAATACGTACATTTACTAATTTGTTTCGGTGATACTCATCCAACAATTTATTTTCCATATAAAATTTTAGGATGGATTTTACTTGTCCAACAATTAAATATTCCTCTACTGTTTCTTTTGGTCTTTCATGTGAAAATATTTGATTAAGCTGTATGTAAGATGATCCAGTTGATTTGCTCAATGATGAAAGCGGTGCTGATGAAGGTCCAGCTTGAAGTGCAATATTTTGATTGTTTATTGTAAAATTATCTGTAACCTTTTTAAAATGAACCCAAGCCACTTAAATTAAATTCATCAGAATTAAAATCTTTGGAAGGCGTTAAATCCTTCGAAATAAAGGAAAGAGTGCTATTAGAATTTCTTGACTGCAGGTTGTCAATCTAAAACTATTTTAATCAATATTAAAGCTCAATCATAAAACAATAAAAGCTAAAATTATGCCATATTATAAAATTTAAAATTACAGTAAATCGTTAAATTTCTAATTAAGAAACTAAAATTACTACACAAAAAGTTCTTACCAATAACACATTCTTGCTAAATTCGTCAGAAAAATGATTCCAAAATTTAATTCTTGGACTAGCTTCTTTCCGTAGCAAAGAAGCTGGTCTAAGTCTAATAAACTAAATGATTCATCATCAATTTCTTCATCTATATAAAATGTTAAATAAAGTAAAAAAGCTACGTGATAGAATGCTCCTAAAAAAATACTTTTTACGATATCCTGCATTAATAACACTTATAAGAATTATATACACAGCGCTTTTCACTGATCGACCGCAAAGATTTTAAGGTCCAAAATTGGGTTGAAACAATGCGCTAAAAAAGGCTATATATTAAAACTGTTTAAAATATTATAGGGGTTTTGCCAATACTGGTGATTGGAATTTCTAGTTGTATTGGAAATGTATCTAGAATTTAGTTTTCTATACGTTATCGTCGTACGACCAACACACTATTTCCTCAGTGTAAAATCTCCTATCTGTAGGGGATGCGCTTTTCTTAAGTATATTGAAATGGATTTTTCATTGCATACTTCCTCTTCTTTATTGTTGTTTTGTTTTATGAGTAGGACGTCGAACCACTTACCAAATGCATTATTATCACTGTTTAATTTAGTTATACGCCTTTTATCTATTAAACAACCTTCATTGGAGGTTACAATTTATCCCCATTATTGATGTTTTAAATAATTTTTCCAATTTTAATTTTACTTTCAGCATTTGAACAATCTACTCGAACATTATTTAGAACCATTAAAACGTGAAACATTTTTATCGATGGCCGAGATAACAACACTATTTGGAAATATTCAAGAAATTGTAACATTCCAACGACAATTTTTACAAAATCTAGAAGAAGCATTGGAATTAGAGCCTGACTTTCATAAATTTGAGCATCCAAGTCAATTTAAAGTATGTAAACATATAATTAAATAGCAAAAACATTTAAATATTTATTCTAATTAAATTATTATGAATTTCTTTTTTTTTTTTCATGTACAACAGAATGTTCTATTTGCAATTGGATCAGCATTTTTATATTATGTAAATCATTTTAAATTATATTCATCATTTTGTGCTAGTCATAGTAAAGCACAAAAAGTTCTACATCCAAGTAAGTATATATATATACCACCAACACAGCAACAAAGAAGAAACCAAAAACTTAATTTAATATTACAAGAAAAGTTTTTAATTTTTTCTTTAATTTCTTCAAAAACTTCTTATTGTTAAAATTTCATCATCTTAATCTTATTCCAATTGTTATATTAATATTTTTAACGATTTATAAATATTTTTATTTGTTACGTCAAAAATATTAAAAAAAAAGGAAAATATACCCTCCTCATTGTTTTGTTCAATAAGCTTTCTTACCAAAGATAAATATTCCACCACGTATAACATTGAACATCCCACCATCGTTCGTTTATTTATTTATTTTTTTGTTGGGTTTCTTCGAGATCCTCCCGTGGTGTAGCACATAATCATATTGATTTTTCTTATAATTATATTTTTACTCTTCTTTAAATGACCAAAAAATCTTAAAAAGTACATAATTAGTTGTTACTTTTGAAATATTTTCATCGATATCAGAATACGCACGAGGGGAGCTAGATAGACCTACAAAAAAAATGTTGTTTAGAATATAATTAAAAATATCAAAAGAGGTTAGAATTGATTTGATCAACAAAAAAAAAAAAAAGTAAATACAAAATAGCGATATCCTTCCAAGAAAATCTATTTACAAAATCAGATAGTAGCAATGTTGTTGTTTTTAATCAGTTCTACCCCATCTCTTCGGTAATTAAAATTACAAAATACGAACTGAAAAAAAAACAAAAACATAAAACGGAAGGTTAATTTGGTTTCATTTATTACAATAAAAAAAAATCAAATGGGTTAAAATGACTTTAAATGGTTTGGGGTGAACAACCAAAAAAAAAATCGAAAAAGGACAATTTTCCAAATGGTGTGGAAAAATCACAGTTATCTTTATAATTTTACATTTCATTTACACCACTTTCTTTAGAAATTGAAACAAAATTCGTGGTAATGATTTATATACGACGATGAGGGTGAGATACTATCTGTTTATTCAACAAAATATAATTTTTACTTTATATATTAGTATATGTTAGATAGCAGATCCTGTGGTCCGAGGGCGTTCACTCAGTTTTTAGAAAAAAACTCGTGTATCATTTGTTTTGGTTTTATTCATTTTAAGCTCTGGTTCCGCATGGGATTAGGTCGCTTGTCAATATACGGTTTTCGTTTGGTGATTTTAATTCTAGGTTAACAAATAGCAAATCGTCTTATCGTCAAAAGATGGGACGGCAATCATTCTACTTTTAGTTGGTGTCGGGATTGAGTCAGCCCCACGTATTTTAATAAACATTCAGCAACATTAAGGCCCGATTATATGAACAACGATAAATAAATAAAAATCCGAGAGTAACGATTAATCAGCAACCTACGATTAGTTTTTTCGTCGTTTCTATGAACGACGATAGACTATAATTTACGCTTGGTTTTATTGTAGTTTTACTGCAGTTTTTGTTTACGTGGTAACACTTTTTTGTGACGTATACTTAAATTTTTTTTTGGTTTCTATGGTTTTTACTTAAATTTATTGTTGTTCATATTTATGAAATGTCAATCAATTTTTTTTAATTTGATATTTTGTTCAATTACAGTTTATTTTATTTAATTTTGACTATTTTATAATTACAAATGAAATATGATACTTATAATTTGTGAATATGTTAGTTAATATAATCGTATCCATTAAACGTCAAAAATGTTTTATTTTCTGATTTATACACCAAAAACTGCGAGGAAATAATGGGATAGAAAAAAGTCATAGAATGCAAACGACGATAAATCTGAGGATTAATGTTTTACTTGCGTTCATAGAATCGGGCCTAAAACAAGAAACCGATTTTTATAAATTTCTAACAAACGTTACCAGTTGTCGAGAGCAATATTAAGTTTAGGAGGTGAAAATCCTAATGCAATGAATAGAAACATTGAATTTGAAAATAAAAGTATTCTTGTCATAATTTTAGCAATCATACCTTTTACTGTAGAGACCCGTTTATTTATTTAGTGAACCTTTTTTAATTGTTTATAATTATAAGATGAGCCTAAAACCCATTCTTAATTTAATATTTTCAGATGAAGGTAATCAAGCATTACAGGAATTCCTTGCGGCTAGGAATCCAAAACAGCAACACAGTAGCACATTAGAATCGTATTTAATCAAACCAATACAGAGAATTTTAAAATATCCATTATTATTGCAACAATTGAGAAATTTGACTGATCCTCATGCTGAGGAACATTTACATTTAGTTGGTATGTATAGTCGTAAATAAATTTCCATCATTTCTTATATAACAAATTGGCATTTTACTGTTACAGAGGCCTTGAAAGGGATGGAAAAGGTGGCTGAGCACATTAACGAAATGCAACGAATTCACGAAGAATATGGTGCAATATTTGATCATCTATTTAGACAACATCAAAAATCGTGCAAACAACCCATCGACTTAAGTCCAGGTAATTGTCATAGTTTCACAAATTATTTTTTACATTACTGAACGAATTAAATTTTATTCGATTCATCCGATACATAAATACAGAGCCGATTTATTAAAAAAAATAATGGCTTTTCGTAATATTTAGAATTTAGATTTAATATTTTTAAATTTTATATTCTAAATTAGTGTCATCTTTAGGTGATCTCTTGTACTACGGTGGTGTGGAATGGTTAAATATCTCAGATTTTTTGGGAAAAATCAAAAAAGGATTAGAATTGCATGCAATGTGCTTCGTATTTAAATCGGCCGTTGTATTTCTATGCAAAGAACGTTTGAGACAAAAGAAAAAATTGATGGGCGTGTCGAATAAGAATGCGCCAAATGAAGTTGAAATAATACGATATCAAGTATTAATACCCGTGACTGAAGTACAAGTACGTGCATCGTCGGCCAAAGATATGGATTCACATTTTTTATGGGAACTAATACATTTACGATCACAATTACAACGACGTTCGGAAAAAGTTTACGTTTTATCGAATAGTACAGCCGATTTTCGTAATGCCTTCTTAAAAACAATACGACAAATAATACGTGAAAGTGTACGAAATATGTCGATACCGATGAAGGGACTTGGTTCGCTAGGACAATCAATTGGTGGCGAAACAAGAGCTAGTTTATCACATTCGGTTACGGGTAGTTCACAAACTTTAGAACGGCCAAAACAACAGATTACAATTATGCAAGGTTCACAAACGTTAGGCAAAACAAAAAAATCTAAAACTACACAACGACACTCGGCGGGAAATATTGATTATGATAATTTGTCGGGTAGCCAGGAAGCAGATGATCCACCAATGCAACATCAAGTCGGTTTCCGTATACGAAGTAAAACGGTTGGAGATTCCGCAGATCAGCCACCACCACCACCAAAACGTGGCTGTAGTCAATTACAAATGCATCATGATCCAGAAAAAATTGATCCTGGAACAAAATCAGAGGGTGAAGATGATTCACAACATGGCAGTATTGTTATTAAACCAAAGGCAACACTTGGTCGGACACCCAATCATTTAACATTAAGGTAAGTGTTAGCGTTAAGAAATGAGTTATCACCATGATTCTAACTCAACAATTTTTTTCAATCGTAATTCTATAGCACAACATCTACATTATCAGTCGGCAGTACAGGAAGCCAAGCACGTTTAATACAATCATCTCATCCTCCATCATCGTATCAACCGGTATTAATGAAGGATTTAGGTAAGAAACAATCACCTACCAAAAATCTAAATATTATAGAAAATTTTCCAAATAACGGTAATAATAATGGCGACGACGAACAAAAACTAACCGATAAGGTTATGGACAAACATTTAACCGAGCTAGTTGAATGCGATAGTTTTAGTCAAAATGATTCATGTAACATTGCTAAATTTATGGCAAATCTTAAAGAAAAAACACTCGAAAGCCAAAATTATGATCAAAATGACGATAACGATGATCAGTATGAATTAGAACACGAAAATTATAGTAATAATAATAATAATATTAATAATAATAATATGAATGATCATGATATAAATTATCATCATGACGTAAACGATAGTATAAACAATAATAATAATAGTAGTAGTAACGATCAGTCGATCAGTGATGATACGTCCGATAATTCTTCACCAACCATATCCACATCTGAATCACAACTCACTACAATTATTGATAAAAAAGTTGATAAAATTTTTAACGGTGACAAAAAAGATGTGCGAACCACAATATCCGCATCGTCGTCCACCACCTCGATTGCAACATCAACTTCATCGTCGAACTCTAGCTATCATAATGAAAAACGATCGTCTGTATCATCGAATGATGGTACTAAAAAACTATTAAAATCACCACGAGCTAGCTTTGAGTCACGATCACCTGATCGTAGTAAATCGAATGGTAGTAGCCCAATTAAAATTATAAAAGTTAAGTCGCCGAGAAATAGTGTTGATTCTGGAAAACGATTGTCGGTAAGTCGACAAAATTCGATAGATCGTAGTCCTGAGGGTGGTAAAAAGCGATCGATTAGTCCAAAACGACCAACCGAGAGTATACTTAAACGATCGCTAAGCCCGAAACCGGGACTTACACCAAACGCATCACCATCAACAACTCGTGCCAGTATCGGCAGCACTAGTTCAATCAGTAGCGGTATATTAAAACGAGCATTAAGTCCAAACAAAGCAAAATCGCCGGAACGTAGTTGTTTAAAAAAATCATTGTCACCTCGAAACAGTTTTGATTCAAGATCTCCAGAACGTGAACGTGATCGCGATCGTTTATATCCTACAAATGCACTATCACCTCGGGGGAGTATTGATTCGAGATCGCCCGATCGTTCCGGCAATAAACTACATGTGCGAAGCTTATCTTCACCACGAAACAGTATTGATAGTCGCTCTTCCGATCGTTTGGATGTTAGCAAATTTCGTAGTCCCCGCAATAGCTTTGACAGCCGTTCGCCTGATCGTAGCACTAGCACAACAACAACAGGTGGCCGTCGTAGCCTAAGTGCATCGGCTAGAAGTAGTTTCGATTCTAATCGTTCGCCAGAACCATATTACTTCCAATATCCACCATATTCCCCACACGTGTCACAAGTTCAACTTCATTCACCGTACATAAATCAATATCGTCCTGAATCGCGTTCACCTGATCGTTACAACAGCAATGGTCAGCGCTTAAGTAAATCACTTGATCGCTCGCCACGCGAACATCCTATACCACAATCGTATCTCGAAAACTACTATTCGGAATACGAACAAAATGAAAATTTATATTATGATCAAATAACGCCACACATGCGATCACATTCCGAAGAGAATAATTATTTAAAATATGGTGGCGGTGAAATGGGACGATCGAATGAATCGTTAACACGTGCACTAGATCATTCAGCATGTGTAGAATGTTTGATACAGAAAAAGCCACCCTAGCAAAGAGCCCGTGTGCGACAAAGTCGTGCACGGAAGAAAACACCACGTAATATGGGTGGTCCAAGCCCAGGTGGCGGCGGCGGTAGTGGTGGTAACCATTTAGCTCATTCGAATAGTTTTGAGAAGAATTCAAATTATGATGGATGTGTTGACTGTCATGACTATTATGAGATTCATGTTTAATTCATTGATTCCTATAATTTTATTTCATAATTTATTTTATTTTATTTTTTTTATTTTTTATTTTTTATTTTTTATTTTTTTTTTTAGTTTTTCGTTATCGTAGAAAATTTTGGTATAAAAATTAATTTAAACATCCCTATAAAATAAGGTACTATTCAAATTTTATTTCGATAAATATTTATTATATAATATATTTATATCGTATAGATAAAATTAACCCCATTTTTAATTATATTAAAATAATATTAACAAAATTAATTGATTAATTAGAGTGTTGTGATTTTTTAACAAAAAAAAATATATTTAATATTTATATTCTTACTATTTTTAACAAAACAAAAACAAAAAATTTAAATATATATTATATAATATATTTAAATGCAAAAAAAAAAAAAACAAAAAATATTATCATTAATTAAATTAATTATAATTAATTTTAGATAGAAAATTTAATTACACAAATATTTTTCTCTCTCTATATAACTATATGTATTATATATATATATATATATATATATATATATATATATATATATATATATATATATATATATATATATATATATATATATATATATATATATATATATATATATATATATATATATATATATATATATATATATATATATATATATATATATATATATATATATATATACTAATATACTATGTGTTGCATTAGTATTTGTTCTCATGAAAAAGTATTTTAATTATTTTTACTAGATTCTAAAATTGAGTATTTTAAATTTTTCATCAAATTTTAATTGAATAATTTAATTTATTATTAATTAACCGTACATCTGATTTATAAAAGAGAATTTATAAAACAATCATAGGATTTACGCAAAACTTTCTTTACTACAAGCCGTATTCATTGCATACTCATGCTAAATAATCATATACACATGAGAATGTATTATAAGTAAAAAACGTGTCGATATATGACTTAGAATATAGTGTAAAATAATATAAACATTCCTAAACTATAAAACAAAAGAGAGTAAAAAGTGTTAAAAGAAAAATGTAAAAGACAAAATTGATGTTATCTCTTTCCTATACAAAACACAAATAACAAAAAAAGAGACGAAAAAATTTTCAATTATCCATACACATTAAATAGTGTGCGTAACTTAGAGATAAAAATAGAGGTAGTAGGAATGAGAAAATTAAACATTTTTTGGTATGGATTTTTATAGCACCAATACACTCAATTGTGTATATAGGTTTTGTTTCACTGTGCCAACGAAAGTTACAAGACGGCTTATATAATAGAGAGGGTTTTGGATTTACGTATAAAAAAATGAATTTACTCTGTTACAAAAGTATTTGTGTTGGTACAGTTTTAATAAAAAACGTTACTAATTTGGATCAATTAGCTAATTTTATTAAAATTTAATTTGACCACATTTAATCTTCCTGAATACTACTACTCCACACAACAACAATCTCATCTCATAAATTTCATTATTCGTCCAACTCTTTATGGTTAAAATATTTTATGGTTAAAATATTTACGTTTTACACAAGCCCATCCATTTCTTATTATGTTCAAATCAGGAAGCTTACCAGACACCATTGTTAGGCTTCCTACTCCAAAGTAAGTTATATAATCTAAAATCAGATAAGATTTCCTCTACCGGATACTAAAAATTCGTCAGAAATCGGGATGTTTCTCCAAAATTCGGGGGCTTGTTTATTTTAGCTACTAAGCGAACAACTGCCTTTTATTTTGAAATATAAATCTTTTTGGTGTATGTATAAGCCTTTATCTCGGCTTATTTTAAGGAACCACCAATTTTGAAATGGTGTGTTTGGAGCTTTTCATTATTTTTTTAAGTTTTAGCGAAACTTCGCTTGTTTAAAAGTCGATTTGTAGGCATACGTCGAGTGATGTAAGCATTTGTTCTTACAGTATTGTTATTCTTGTTCGTTGGCGCACCCCAATATTTTTATTTATTTATTTATTTTACCATGCAGCATGTTTATGCAAATTTGGCTACACCATCAAAAGTACATTTTCAATTTTTAAAACAAAGGTCACAAAAAATGATAAATAAGTTACATTAACGATCAATTATTAAAATATAAATAACGTTATGCCCGATTTACATTCAACAAAATCGACATCTGCCAAAAAACATGAGATACAACATTGTAAAATTGTTCAAGTACAAAAAGAAAGCCACAACTTCTGTAAAAAAATCAGCATCTGTAAGCCGAGAAACGGACGGAAAAATGAGGATGTCGATATGAAATTTTATAGTTCAAGTTGTGAATCGTCATCTATTTTTATAAACAAACGACGATACACTTCAAAATTAGCAGAATTCAAAATATTATGATGACTAGATTTTGTATAATATATGTGCAAAATATTATTCAAAAACAAACGAGGTTATATTTTCATTTGGAAATGCCAAAATGAATATGATTACTTAACTAATAACAAAAAAAATATAAAAAACTTTTATTTATTTCTCATACTTTCCATAGCATTTTATTTCTCATGCTATCTCGTTTTAAATATCTGCATTTTGAAAATTTCGATGAATGTAAATCGCGCATTAAACAGTAAAGCTTAAAAATTATAACATGAATTAAAAACAAATACAAATATCAATACATTAAAATATTAGCTATCGCTTTTCTAAAAGTTTCGTGGGAAATATGAAAGTCAAAACAATAATCTACATTGTTGTATTCACGCTGAATACGTGCTATAAGACCATGGTGGCCGTAGTTACTATTTGCAGTCGGAATATGCAGAAGAACACGAGGACGCAAAGTATGTTGCGGAGCTTACAAATTCAAATGTAAAAGCAAATCAGCACAGTCTACTTTACCACAAATAATATCATGTGCAAATGTAACACTAGTACATTTACGCCTAGAGGCTAATGTTTGGAGACCCAAAAACTTACACCGGTCCAGATACGGCGAAAAAGTTTATAGCCTTATTTTTCAAGAGATGGCAACTTTTAAGAAAAAATAACAAAAATTGTTTCCGCACGCTTTCAATTCTGTTAGCATGACACTAGTAAATTTATGTTGGTGAAATTTCATCACTGGGCAATTTTTTGAGAAATTTTTTAAATGTTTTCCGAATGTTTGCATTTTTGTATAACATACACACGCATACTTTGATCGAATTGATTTCATGAAAGCAAATTTAAGGAAAATTTCATAGTGGAGACGGCGGGTTAAGTCGCGTTGAAATAAATCTCAATCTAGTTCACATGAAATATTTGCAAATATTTTCACGTCATCTCCAAATAAAACAAAATCTGCATATTCAAAACAGTCAACAACGTCATTAATAAATAATATGAATAATAAAGGCTATAAGTGACTTCTTTGGAGCACACTAGACGATGCAAAAAAAACATTCTGATGATGTATCGTTAATCTTGACACACATTTTCCGACTTGATAAGTAAGACTTTATCCAATTTAACGGAATAAAGTCGCAATTCAGTTTATTAAGTTTTTTCCAATAATATCCGATGATTAAGTCAAATGCCTTTGCAAAATCGGTATAAACCACAACGACCTGAGTACCAGCGATAACTGCATTGATTAAATTATTTTGATAAACGGCCAAATTAGTGACTGTTAACGGCCAAATTAGTGACCAAATTAGTGCGGAAAACTCGAATAGTTTTGGAATAGAAGACTGTATTGCAATACCGTGATAATTAGTTACATTACTGCGGGGCCCATTTTTATAGATCGGTATACTTAAAACTCGAGATAAATCACAGGCATAACGGGGCACCAAATCTACCAGCACAATGCTTAAATAGAGACATGGGTTAGCCATCTGATCCAGGACCCTTTGAATTCCATAAACGTTGACAAACCGTTATTATGGCTCTTAAATTTGATAAATTTCCAGAAATTTTTTCGATTACATGATAAATCATCCTCTACGTCAATAATGTAATCATTGTATAGAAATCGGTTTGGGCAAAAAAATTGACTTCGGAAGATTTAAACTGTAACAGATCACGATGTAACCCTGTTCGCCTGTATATCCTGTGATAATTTTTAAGCCAGGCCTCTAATTGCTTAAGTTATTTTGTAAACCATGGGTCGTTACGGATATGCGACTTTTTAATCTTTAAAAACTTTTTAACTTTTTAAGTTAAAATTATAAGAGCATTTGAAAGAAATACTTATTGAAACAGGTGTATGATCTCACTCACACTCGAGGGCCCAATAATGTCACCGCGTGTGTAGTAACGTGACAAAAAGATGTAAATGGATTAGGGGGAAATATACTGTGCTACAAAAGATGTTTTCAAATTAATTTTCACCGCAATAAACTCTACGACATGGTTAAAAAAAAAATATTCACTAAAATAGTTTTTCCGAACTGCAATTAGAACACAACCACCTTTAAGTTTAGTACTATAACTCGACCGATCACGACGGAAAACGAAAAAATCCGGAGGAAAAAATTCCTCAGTATTAAAATTGACTGTCAGCATAATATAAATAGACATAGTATTAAATCATTAGAAAAAAAAACAGTTTACCCTTTGATGTTCCAGATGCCGGGTGGATAGAATATCATCAAAATTTACTGTAAATATATGACATTTAGGCGATTATATATAAAAAAATATTTTGATTATTTTAAAACGATACCAGTTGCGACATCTAGCACGTCAATGGACTAACATACCATGATAGTACTATGTGTATTTATATTATGCTGTCAGCCATGTTTCAGTCAGAACTATTGTATCGTAATTAGACTCCGAAATTCTAAGATAAAAATTTTTTGTCGTGTAACGCATGCCACTACAGTTAAAGTAAAAAATCGATAAGTTATTGATACCAATGTTATTTGCAGAAATAGATTTATCAGAAATTAAAATTTTAGATAATAACGGATTAATTATTGATCTTGTTAACGACGTTGCTGAATTAAAGCTGACCGTAGGACTAAAAATGATTTTTTGAATTTCGACGATCGTTAATGAATTCTTTGATTAATACACTTGGTGGCCAGAAAGATATTAGCGGCAAAGGAATTTAGATATTCTGTTCCCGAACCTGATACCAAACGGTATTTTTATGGCACTTGTACTTTTGGACAGTTCTTCAGCTGAGTCCCCAAATTATATTCAGCCGCAATTGCAATTCGGGTTTCAACACTCAGTTCGCGTGAAGACTAAATGTGGTCATATTAAATTAAGGATGGCAGACTAAATATTAAATTGGAATAAAATTAACTAAATGATTCAAATTAGTAACTTTTTTATTAAAACTACCAACACAAATACTTTTGCAACTGAGTAGATACATGTTTTTTATATGTAAATCCTAAGAATTGGTTTATAAATTGTAAACCAAATGGAACGTTATTTAATAATTAATTAAATTGTAACATTAAAATTAAAAACAAAAACAAAATAACTCAATTTTAGAATCTAGTAAACATAACTTAAATATTTTTTTCATGAGCAGAAATATTAATGCAATATATAGTATACATTTATATATATATATATATATATATATATATATATATATATATATATATATATATATATATATATATATATATATATATATATATATATATATATATATATAACTGTCCAAAAGGTGAAACCACTTAGATGGAAATATACTACATTTCAAAAGATAAATGTAAAGTTTTACATATGTTCTTTTCTTAAATGGAAAACTCTAGAAATCCCAAATATGTATTTGTATTTTCGTACCTTATACGAATTTTCTTTTTATGGTTTTTGTGAAATAACATTTAATTGGACAATACAATTGTAGAAAGTGTACAGTACACAGCACTGCAGATTGTTAAAAAGCTGCAGCGAAACTTCTCAGATCAAATTTTGTTGTGAAAAAGGATTTTTTTCCGTTCGAGAACATTGGAATCTTATTTATGTTTGCTTTCAAAAAAGTTAAACCTTGAACGTTAAAATTAGAAAGACTTATCATACATGCAACAACTCCACGTAAAATATTTACTTTAGATTGACATCAGCCGTGGTACATATGATCGATTAGGCTAAGCCTATTTATCCTAATAAATCTATATACTTTTAAATTTAAATTTATTCCACGATGTTTAATATTAAGTGAAAGTAAATCATCTGAACAAGTGTATTTATAATAAATTACACTCAAAGATTTAGTTGCACCCCAATTTTAGTATTTGGTTCTAAAAATTCGATTAAACGATCTGTGGTCTTATATTAAAAAAGAAATCTTCTTCTGAGCTAGCGCCTAACTGCTCCTTGTGATAGTTAGGACTAATGTCCATATTCTAACAATCCATTGTTTCGATACACATTTCTGTGTATTCTAAACAATCAAAAATATTGCTAACGATAATACATGAATTTGAAGAACCATAAAGAAACAAAAATCGCAAATGTCACTTAAGTACATCCAGGTTTTCTGTATTTAAGTTGTAAAACGTTGAAACAAAAATGTTAGAAATGTTTAAACGTTGTAGCAGTACAAACGCCTACATCCATATTAGTCTATACAGTCATTGGTTGTACCTTCAGTTTTTTCATTGCGATTAGCGATAGCCAAATCTTTACTGTTTTAAAATTTATGTTCAGACATATCATATCATACTCAATATTTATGTATAAGACTGTGTTCAATATTTCAATTTGATAATAATTTTAGATATTCTGGATCATAGCCAGATGGCTTAATTTACAAAGGGATGAAAAAATTATTCCACTTAAATAATAATAATAATAATAAGAATATCTAAAATTATTATACTTTAATATCGCTTACAACGTACTGCAATAACCGAAATTTCCTTTGTTTAAATTTTTCGCGAATTATATAATTCGCTATTTCAAAATAACCATACTGAGTATATAAATACAATGTTTTGGATGTATTTCTTGTATAGATGGTAAAGTTTAGGCTAAGAATCTTAACTAAGAAAATGTATGTAAATATTAACCAATTAAATATTTGTAGGTATAAAAAAATGTATTTCTTGTAGGTTGGTCGCTGCAGCCTGATGAGAGACCGAATTTTTTAATAAGCTCAAGTTCTCATTTGACTCGAATCGAAACCAATAACTATTGAAACAAAGCCAATTTCACCACTTTGTTTATTCTCAATTTTATTTAACAAAACTACTCAAGCAACGGAAATTTCAATCCATTTAATCATCAAGTAATTTGATCTGAAGCTATCTGATTTAGTTTTAAAAAATTGATGTGGAATTAAAAATGTCAATGGTTAATAGAAAATGTATTAAAATTTTCTAAAACAATAAAGAATACAAATAAAGAATACAGGGTAAAAGAATACAGTTAAGGATAAGCATTACATGGTCTACTATTTTGATATGTATTTATCAGACCCAGTGGCAATGTTTTTCCCTGTGTATTTGTTTGTGATTAGACAAAAATGCATGTAAAATTGGAAAAATGCATGTAAACTTGCATGTTGAATTTGAGATCTGTCAGTAAAACCCAATTATATAAATATAACTACTGCGGCTTAGATTTGTCTTTTGTTTTAGTTTAAAAGTGTAGAAGAGTCAGCTAAAGCTGGTTTTGCCTTCGGACAGTTATATATATATATATATATATATATATATATATATATATATATATATATATATATATATTTATATATATACATATATATATATATATATATATATATATATATATATATATATATATATATATATATATATTTATATATATATATATATATATATATATATATATATATATATATATATATATAAATATATATATATATATATATATATATATATATATATATATATATATATATATATATATATATATATATATATATATATATAGAAGTATATAAATTTTATCATATTAATTATTTAATGGGTCGTCAATTAAGTTTTAATTTATTTCTATGTATTTCTATTAATATATATATATATATATATATATATATATATATATATATATATATATATATATATATATATATATATATATATATATATATATATTTAATTTATATATTATATTATAATCAGGAATTGAAATTTTACATTTCTTTAGTTAAATTTAATTCAAAAACATTAAAATTTAAACTACTAAAAATAAAATTAATAAAAATAAAATTAACATAAATTTAAAACAAAAGATTACGAAACAAACAGAAATATACGTAAAATAAATAATACAAATTATATAAATACAAAATAATAATGTTAACATACAAAAACCAAAAAACCAGCAATATAATTATTAATTAGGAATAATTAAATAGTTAATTAACTAACTGTTAGATATTAATAATGATTAAGATGGTGCGTATCGTCTTTCATCGCCATATATTTAGATCCACACGAATAGCCATAATGTTATTAAACCTCATATGTGCCAACGTAATGTGGATGTTATGAGTAGCTTTAAAAATATGTTTTTTAACCGACTTTACAGCCGCCTCCCACAACCCGCCAAAGTAAGGTGACATTGATAGAATGAAATGCGACTTAAGTATTCTGCAATTATATAGTTTTTAATAATATTTTTTATTAACTTACACGGCTGTTAAAGAACGCGCTTTACATCAAAAAAAATTAGAGCCATTATCAGTGTAGATTACGTTTTGGTACTCCTCTGCTCGCAGCAAAATGTTTAAGCGCAGCCAAGAAAGCTTCGCTGGTAATATCAGTGACAAATAGACATATGAATATACTTATGTATCCCTTAGTTAGATTGGTTTGTCTCCTCCCCTTTCTCGATATAATATGGATTGGCCCCGGGAAAGGAGCTAACGGTAGAAGTTTCAAACCGCTGCTTACTCTTTTGTTTCGCTGGATGTTTTGTATATCTTTTTCGAAATCTGCTCGCTGTGCGATGACGTCACTGTTTTGCTGTATTCCATGCTATACTCGTTCTCTTTGCACTCACTTGTCTCACTTACTGGCCACGATGTTTGCGGTTGTCCTAACCATTCTGATCCTCTCCATCACTGAGTAAGGTTGATAATTGTATCTGGTGTCACAGCCATCAAAAGATTAAATCGTTAGAATTAATGTGACCCCAATGACGTATAGAAAAATTTGACTTGTTCGATTGGCTATGAAAGTTCTTAAACGCACTGGATGCGTAGAGGTCGTAGAGAGCCAGCCAATACGATTTCCAAGTCGGTCCAGTCAAAATAGTCTCTTTGAGTTTTGACATTAATTTCGTTAGTATAGGTAAGTAGCACGCAGTTATACTCTTTCTGCTGTATATCACTGTAAGCTTGCATCCGCGGATCCTTGTATCTGTATCCTTTCTCGTTGGTTTGTGAATCTCGGTATTGATATGTCTTCAAAGCACCCGAAATTACTTCGAATTGTGACGTATTCCCCATCAAACTAATTTGGTTATTCGTCCTAATCTAATTTTAGGAGCCAAAACGTCTGAAACAATATTTTAATTAAAATAATAGATGGTAAAATGAACCCGAGTGGATCAAATAAACGGGAGGCTTCAAAAAAATCTTTCGTTTGGTGATCACCGCTCCCATTTCTGGCTGTATTTTAAAAGTGGAGGCAACATTCGCTGGATGCCATTGCAACCCAAGAGTTTTGGTAGTGAATGTTTCATCACAACCCATATTACTCACAGGTATTTCTTCGATTGCATCACATAACCAGCTTTCATTTGCTTTCCACTGTTTTAGACTAAATTCACCTGTCATTAATGTACGTATCATTCTTTTCTTTAATGTAATGTGGCAGCTTGTTTGTCGTCATCACTTCCTGTTAATATATCGTCCAAAGTCACTTAGTATACACCGCTTAATTTCTTCATCTTTTGTGTCCATCGCAATTTGTTGCATTGCCCTAATGGCGAGGAAAGCGATGATGATGCGCGACCAAAAGTGACCCTAATGAGCTTGTAAGCCTTCAATGTATCAACTGGCCATTCTCGCCAAAATTGTTTGATATTTTTGATGTCCTCTATGTCGGCAACCAATGCGACTTTGTTGGTTCTAAACTTAATTAAAATGTTCTCTAGCGATGGCTGTAATTTCGGACCTAACATTAATTTGTCGGTCAAAGAGCCATCACTACTCATCTAACTAGATCCGTTGAACACAAGGTAGATGTTTTATTATAAGCACCTCTTATCTTTACGTTGTGGTCATATAATGATCGTAATTTAGTCGTTGACTTGCCTCTTGCTGATAGATTTCTTGAGGTCAATCCCGTGATATGTACGTTCGCCTTTTGACGCGATAATTTCAACTTCTGAGCGCAGTTTTCCCGACATGAATGATGGTTGTGAGCCGAAATCTATAACAAAACTCTACAATGCTGCATTTTTCCAAATTTAGCTTTGATTAGAAATTGTGTCGTTCGTAAAATAGCTTGTTGTAAACTCACGGACTGGTTTTAAGTCTTCATGGCGACAAACACGCTAGATTATGTTGCCTTGACGAGTTCCAATGTTGCAGCTTACTTTTGCTCATCATCGTTTACCTCTATCTTTGAGTTAGGGTGTAACGTTACATGATGCTTACTTTTGCAAATTTAACATACATATTTAGATCGACAGACCACAGATTGGTGTGTTGAAGACAGACAATGGGAGCAAAATTGTTTATTCAATGTGAATTCTTTGCGTTCAATATTAGACAATTTAAGATATGCATCACATTGACTTAAATAATGCACACCTGAACACATTGGACATCCATCTCCGACCCTAGATTATATATGTATATTGTGACCGTAGATTGTGATTAGTTAATACATTCTAATATGATGCTTCTTTTGTTGGAAAATTCGATAAACACGTCAAGAGATGGAAAATCTTGACCAGCCGAGGCGTGAGCCCGGCTTCTTTAGATTCCACATCTAGTTTATGCGTCAAAATATAAGTTAGCCATATATCTCTTTTTTTCAGCATACTCTCCCAGAACATGTAACCCACGAATGACTTCGTTAGATGTCGAAGACCTTTTGCAGAGTTTTTCCTTATAATTTGCGTCCGTCACGCTTAAATGCTTAATCAAGGGAGAAACCCTCCTTTTAATAATGGTTTTAGATATTGTAATTTGTGGACCTTTGACATACCTTCATTTTTATCGATAGGAGGCTCAAAAAGGTCTTTGAAAGTAAGAAACTCCGTATAGTTTCCTATAAAGAGCGGAATTTCGACACGTGATAGACGCACTTCATTGTCCCGTTTATTTAAAGGAGATAATTCACAAACAAATTGAGTTTGATTTTTCATCAAATCATTAATGGATACATATTTTCTTGCGCATTCACCGTTTCAAAACTCATTTCTCATTTTCGAGAAATCGCCTAAGTTTCCGCACAGTATTTGGTACTGGAAAGTTAATGATTGCGTTAAGTTTATCGGGATCAACCTTCAAACTACCTTCTCCAACAATATAACTCAAGTACTTTATGTTTTTAAGTAAAAATTTTCTTGTGTCAATGTTTATTGTGAAACCGGCATCTTTCAAAAATTTGGCCAGTTGTCGTAATAATTGCTTATGTTTATCGATATTTGCTGAAGTGACCAACAAATTATCCAAGTTTTGTCCAAGGTATCTTTCAAGTCGTTCTATAAATGTATTTAGTTTGTTCCAGCCGACTCAATTGTCCGTCGATAATTTGCAAAGGATGCGTTTCATTGGCCGTTCCCTCAACACCCAATTGTATCATTCTGTCGAGTTCTTTATATATTTGCGATTGAACAATATAGGAGTTACCGGATAATGTCTTTGTTAAATTGGTGGAGATGTAACATCAATGTGGTGACTGAGTACTGACATTTTACTTGATTGAATTCATCACTCTATTGCTCAGTGATAGGATGTTTGTTGGTTATCCAGAATATCCGATTGCATGCGTCTTTTGAGCATTCAAAAGCAATCCATTATCCACGCTTTATAAACAGACATTCTGAAAGACAGCATTTATTAAATTAAAAACATTCTTGATATCTGTACATTTACCACTAACGTAAAGCTGTTCGTCGTCTGCATATATTCGACACTTTTACTATTGTCTCATATGCAAAATTTAAAAAGTCAATCTGCGAGGTTACTTTTTAAAGACTTTTCATTTTGTGTGACGTGAATTAATAATTTTGTTCATTTGTTTTGACTTTAGTATAAAAAAAAATCCAATAAAGAAAAAGAAAAAAACGGCCGGACCCGTACACTCTGTTCTATGCAATTTTATTTGTTTTAACGTTTTACTAAACGCAAACGATTCATTTAGTTCATATTATTAGCGCATTAGCACTGGAATAAGAATTAAAATCTTTAATATTTAATTTTTATTCTTAAAATTTTATTTTACAAAAGTTTAGTCGAACGTAAGGCATAGAAAAAGACTTTTGTACTTGTGACATCTGTTGGCATATTGCTTGAACTATCACTATATCGCAAAATTTAGTTTGAAAAGTCTTCTGAGGTACACAGCATTAGATAAAAATTCATTCTATTGTATACTATAGATAAAAATCAAATATCAACAAAAAGCAAAAATACAAATAAATTGACAAAAATGAAAAAGAAAAATTTTTGAAATATAAACCATGGTGCTCATTTTGTGGAGCTATATCACACTTTTATATCACATTTGTAGAATTTTTTGGTGATAAAATGTAAACAAAAAAGGTCTACAGATTCAACCCTGCACAATGAACTTTATGGAGAACGGGATGAATAAAAAGTGATATGTTGACATTTCTACATAACCTCAAAATTAATCATATGAAGGTTTTATATAAAGTGCTATCTCAAGTAGTGATATACAAATTTTTGACTGTTGAAATTTAACTTTTTGTGTTTATTATTTTTTGCGTTATTTTGAATATTTTATTTAACAATATTAAATAAAATATTCAAAATAAGGAAAAAAATTAATTCTGTTTGAAATAAGACGAATTACAATAATGCCGCGTGTGTAATCCAAAATTGTTTTGGATAGACGCGAATATTGACAATTATTTCAACCAAACACAGGACAAATTTATATTGTATTATGTTTATGTAATAGTAAAGATAACGCTTAGTTATTTCTAAGCTATAATTTGCTATATTCGTGTTTGGTGTGAATAGTCATAAATCTATGAAAACGTCAAAAGTTGACAATACAATTGGTTTTTTATATTAGTGTAAGTAGGACAGCAAATGCACAATCGTTTTTTTAATTTTTTGTACTAGTGTAAGTAAGACAGCAAATATTATTGTCTTTTTCATTCACATCAATAAGCGACGTGTTATAATAATTCATCCATAAAGCGCACGCATTAAGTACAGACTATTTCATTTTATCACATTTTATATCACCAAATATGAAATAGCACCCACCACAAAATGATCACCCTGTTCTTGTTACACGTACATGAGCATCTTAAATTTTTGTGACATCGCAACGATCATACTCATGTTTTTGTCGACCTTAGCAATCGAGTGGTTTTATCCGTTTCCAAACAAGAAGTGGTATGTTTTGATTGTGTAGGTGAAACTTCGTGATGTGCTTTACGACTTATAGCAGATTAGTTTTTGTCCACGGACATAAAAAAATATAGTCTTTCAAAAAGAAGAATTTGTCTCTCAATGCTATCGGGTATTCATTGACATAGGTAACATAAAAAGATTTCAACGTGTAGGGGTCATGAAACTCTCGGCTGTGTCTCTTAATTAATCCCAACATTGAAAACGCCCTACTTATTATGTAATCAATGTGTTATTAATTGTAAGATTACATGAAAAAAATATTCCAAGATCTAAAATTTCGTACACTCGACTTATTTGTACATCCATCAAGACATAAGGTGACACAATACAAGATGTCCGGGTTCTTGAGAAAGATACAACTTTACATTTATTAGGATTCAGAGACAGCTTATTCAACACACACCAATTACAAAATATGTCAAGTCCTCGCTTCAGACGCTCAGTGTCAATAAAAAAATTAATATTGGCATAAATTTTCAGATCATCCGCATATAAAAGACATCTACATAAATTAAAACACTGAACTACGTCATTAATAAAGATTATGAAAAGCATTGGACCTAGGTGACGCCCTTGTAGGACACCCGACTGTACGTTATATACAAATGAAACATCGCCCAAAATTCTTACGTATTGCTTTCGTAAACTTAGATAAGACGCTATCCAAGCCACCGGAAAAAAATCGGAACCGAAGACCATCAATTTATGTAAGAGAATGTTATGATTTAGCTTGTCGAACGCTTTCGAAAAATCGGTGTAAACGACGTCAACATGCTCACGGTTTCCCATAGCATTAAATAAATGGCCAGAAAAACTCATAAGGTTAGTAATTGTAGATCTCCCCGCCCAAAAAACCATGTTGATACACACTAATTTTGTTTTTCAAATGGATCTCAATTCTTGATTCAACTAAAGACTCGAAAAGCTTCGGAATCACGGATAGAATTGAATTTCCCCTATAACAAGTAATGTCACTTCTTCTACATGATTTAAATATTGGTATAACAAATGACAATTTCCAAATCTGAGGAAAGGAAGCAGTGGAAAGACTTAAATTAAACAGATGTAGCAATGAACGATACACAGAATAGGGACCTTGTCAGTTTTTAGACTTTTTAAGCCATTAAGTACTTCATGAAACATGGATTCAATATTATTACTATATTCGCAAGAAACAAAATCAATAAAATAAAAAGTAAAAAGTTAATCAAAAGTGGTGTGTGATAAATACTAGAATGACCAGTAAATCAAAACAAGCTTCGATTTCAACGTCGTCTAAAGATAAAAAAACTAGATCTAAAATTCGACCATGATCATTAAAAACAGTGTTAAACTGACGAGTCCCAAAAATTCCAAAGTTATCCAACATCTGATTCGATAGATCATCCATAGTTGAACCATAAAAATTGTCGTCCGTCCATCTCCATGTAATTTTTGGTAAATTGAAATCGCCTACAAATAAAATATGATCCTTCGCATTCATCATTGGTAATATCTCGTCTTTAATGAAGTCCATTAACCTGTTGTAAACATCTGCAATGCTGCAGACAGCGATCAAAAATAGCCAAAACTCGCCACATTTGAATTTAACAGTGAGTGATTCACCACTATTACATATCAAATTCACTCGCTGAAGTATTAACTCTTTTTTTAAAGCGACAATGATCCTGACGCAATACCGTGTAAGAAGGCGGAAAATATTCCTCTGAACTATCGAAGACACTTTCCAAAATTTCTTTTTTTTTTATTTATATTATCGACTGGATTTCACACTGGATTTCTGGAAAATACTAGATTTCTACATTAGTGTACATTTCCACCCCAAAAAGTTTGTTGTTTTTTTTACATCGCACCTCACAAGGATAGTATACATTCTCACAAAAATTGCGTCTTAACACAAAATTTATTACCTACAAATGCAAACAAAAAACAACCGATTTGTAGAAAAAACAACCGATTTGTACTAATGAAGAGAACTTTTGCTGTTGTTTTTTTTTTACATTGGTACTTGATTTTTTGGTCGAAACCAAGAGTTACTAGCGTTTTTAGGTGGTGCCATGTTTTTTTCTTATGTTAAAAATAATTGTATTACGGTGCACAGATAATTATACCTGCGGTTAGCATACACGTTGTTACATAAAAAAAGACAAAACCACTGGTTTTACAGTTTTATTATTAAAAGAAAATTTTATATATACGACGTTAATTCTGCAGTATCTATACTTCACACTTCTACTACGGTACAGTTAGTTTTTAAAAAGAAAAAGAGAGAATAAAATTGGTGTTACCGACGAGAGGAAATTCATATAATAATAATAAAATAAAAATAAAGCGACATCTATGAACGGGTAGGGTTTTCGTTTTGCACTTATATGTATATATATATATATATATATATATATATATATATATATATATATATATATATATATATATATATATATATACAGGGTGTCCGCCGGGAAGGTATACTACTTTGTTTGTTTATAGTTTTTGATTAAAAGAAAGAGAATGGATCTTATATTGATAAATGTTTTATTTAATGTCGGCAATTATGTATGGAATACAATATCAGATTAATGTCCGCCTCTGTTAGCCTCACAAATATGAGCCATTTTGAGCACATTTTTCATTACATTCTCACACATTTCATGCGGTATTTCATTAATTTCATCACGTATATTTTGTTTGAGTTGCTCAAGCGTTTCTGGTTTGTTTGCATAAGCCTTGCTTTTTAGATATCCCCACAAAAAGAAGTCCGGAGCAGTCAAATCAGGCGACCGTGGAGGCCAATCAACATCACCATTTTTTTTAAATAACTTGTTGTGGAAAGAGGTCTCACAGTTTTCAATCATATCACGATATCGCTCCCCATTCACAGTTACCGTTACGCCGTTTTGATTTTCAAAGAAGTAAGGTCCAATGATTCCTCCTGACCAAATTACACACCAGACTGTCATTTTTAATGGATGTAAAGGTGACTGATGAATAATTTGAGGGTTTTCCATTGCTCAGAACCGACTATTCTGTTTATTCACATATCCATTTAAATGAAAATGTGCCTCGTCACTCATTATGATTTTTTCATGAAAATCGGGGTTGTCATGGGCGAGCTGTAACATCCTATTGGCATATGTAAGGCGGCGTAAATGGTCTTGTGGAAGAAGCTCTTGTGTCAACTGAATCTTAAATGGAAACAAAATCCTTGTGCAAAATTGTGGCCAAACTTGTTCTTTGAAGACCAACCTCCTGAGCACGGCGTCGAATTGAGGTTGATAGATTGTTTTGAACACTTTCTTGAGCAGCAGTAATGTTTTCAGCCGACTTGCAGTACGTTGTGGCTCGAAATCATTCACTACACGATAAATAGTGCGTTTTGTTGGCACGTTGTTTCTCCCAAAAATTTCACGTAACTTTCTCATCGTCACAGTAATCGATGATTGATTTTGATAAAATGTTTTAACGATTAAAACACGTTGGTTTATCGAATATTTTTCCATAATAAATTTGCCACGTGTCTACTTCACGACTGCCAAATATGAAATGTCAATACTAACGTTTACCAAAATGGCGGCAAAACAAAGTAGTATACCTTCCCGGCGGACTATTATATATATATATATATATATATATATATATATATATATATATATATATATATATATAATAGTGTATCAACAAAACAGATTTAACAGAAATGTCAGTAATATGTCAAAGGTACGAAAATGGCGATATATATTCGCCTTTTAACGCAAAGTGGCTGACACCTAGCGATTTTTTTCAAAACTACGGCAAAGATGGTCAATAGTTATTTGCTAATCAAAGTTGCCTAATTCTAGTTAAATATGCATTATGACATATAAACAATTGCTGACCACCTTTGGCCTCTTATAGTACGCAGAGCCGCCCGCAGCACTTTAAAGGCGAATAAAAGAAGATTATATCCGAACAGCGAGGTTTTTTTTACATTTGATAAATCGAAAACGCCCGACTACAGGTTTACTTTAATTATATATCTGCTCCTTACTTCCCAATCCGTCCTGTACTGTCTTGAACGATGCTTTAATCCAGGGGTTCCGCACTTATCATCACTGTTTCCCCAACATTACAAATTCCTTAATCTAATAACAAGAACATGTAAATGTACAACAACAAAATGATAGGTACACCCATTCTTTGGTTCGACCGATTATTAGTTCTAATGTCTGCATTATGAGGCTGTTAATACATTATGTAATCAATATAATATAAATTATATTATTATAATTATTACTAAATGTTAATTAATTTAATTTCAAATCATAATTTCACTGTTTAACATTCAACAAAAAATTTTGGTTATTAGTTATAAAATAAAAATATTTAATGGTGCTAAGAATATTTAATTAGTAAATGTTATAATTAAAATATTCTATTCAATTTTAATTTCATTGTAATACTCGTATATATTATGTACTATCAATGCTAAAAATAAATAGACTAAAACTAAAACCATCCAAATAAAGTTCAATGAATTCATATAACGATGATGATATAAATTTAATTTTTAAATTATATATATATATTATATATAATTACAATAATTTATTTAAATTTCTTATTTTATATAAATATTCGTTCGATCTTCCATTATTAAACAAAAAATTTAAAAAAATTAAATAAAAAAACAAGTACTACTAATATTAAAATATTAATTAAATGTTTGATAATCTTTAATCGTTAAACGTTGATTATTAATAATTAAAATTAACATATAAACAAAAAATTAACTATTACGTGGAATAATAATATATTAACTAAATTACAATCACTGTAAGGGTCGTTTAACATAAATATTTATTATATATATATACTTTTATGATATTTAAGTTTTATTTCTTAAATATATAAATATATATTATATATTTATAATATTATAATAAAATCGAGACTGTTCAGGGACATTTTAATTTTTATCGTTTAATAATTTAATATAAATTTTATTTATTTATTTTTAATTTTCCGACGGATGATACTGTGATAGATTTTTATATAATATATTTTCCAATCAAAATTCATACAATCAAAACGAATATAATAAATAATACAAATTTCAATAAAGTAATAATACATATTAGGATATAAGATGTCCTGGACTTTATATAATTATTGCTTTTGTTTAGTTTTTTTTTTCGATTACCTATAAAATTATAAACAAAATGGTTGTGCTAATTTAATTTAATTTCTATCAACAATTTCCCAATTATATTATTTTTATTTTTATAATTATAAAACATAATTTTTTAAAATTTATGATTTAATGTTCCTGCTAAAATGCTTCACATAAAAATTAACTATATAATAATATATTAAAAGTAAAAATTAATATTGCTCATATCAAACAATATTATTATTATTATTATTATTATTACAAAAAAAAAATATAAATAAATAAATAGAAATTTCAGAGGCTGATTATTAATATTCCTATAAACAAAATTATACAACTAAATCAAAATATTTAATAAAAAAAATCCCGTTTAAGTAATAAGGCTTTGTAGCAATAAAATCAAAAACATATAATAATAATAATAAAATCAAAAAAATAGTGAAAAAAAATCAAATAGAGCATTACAGCTAAACTCATATTATAAAAAACTAAACCACACTAATCAAAACATAACAAAATTAATCAAAAACGTGCATTTTTAACAAAATGGCGGATTCACAGACTCGCCATTTTGTTTAGATTTTATTTTCCCTCCATATTTCGTTCGATTTGTGTACAATTTTTGTTTTATTTTTTTTAAGTTATTTAATAACACACAACATAATTATTGTTACGATTGATATATTATTGTTATTAAAAATAAATAGAATTAGTTTTTAATTTTTAAATTAGTAATGATAAAAACATAAAAATTTATACAAATTACAAAATCAAAAAAAAAAAAAATCATTGTTATCTGTTATCATTTTTATTACATTAAATAATATAATTAACTAAATTAAATTATTAATTAATATAGAAAAAAATGTATGACCTCATAATATATATATATATATATATATATATATATATATATATATATATATATATATATATATATATATATATATATATATATAATATATATATATATATATATATATATATATATATATATATATATATATATATATATATATATATATATATATATATATATATATGTAATTTTTAAGCATCAGTGACCAAACCGCATCATTTTTAATGTACATGTAGTACTTGAAAACCTTAAATAACTGTTATATATATATATATATATATATATATATATATATATATATATATATAAATATTAATATATATATATATATATATATATATATATATATATATATATATATATATATATATATACATATATATATATATATATATATATATATATATATATATATATATATATATATATATATATATATATATAATATAAGTATTTATAATATATAACCCAACTTTTACACCAAACAAATACATAGTAAATTTGTAAACTTTAGATATTTTGTGATTTACAGCAAAGAAATTTAAAGATAAAAAATAATTGTCATAATACATGTCACAAAATGTCACAATTGAAAGAAAAAATTAAGGTTACTGTGTGAATTTTAAAATATATTCACGTCAATTGTAGAATTACCCGATGCAAAGAATTTTAGTTTTAACGTACACCGCGATCTTTTTGTCGACTTGGCGCTTGTTTAATAAAATTTTATGTTCGGTTAGTCAATTCTTTATCGAATTTTATGAAAGTTTAAAATTAGCTCTCAAATCGAGTTAGCTTTAATTTTTATTTTCATTTTATAGTTTAATTAAGATAAAAATTTTAATAAATTATCATAATGTAAATAAAAAGAGCTTTAACTATGGTTTTTAGGTATCAAAAATATTTATCGAACAAAAAGTTTGTTTGATGTGAAAGCCGTGTAAGAATCATATTAAACTCAGGGTCACATTCAGCCATATCGACAGATTTTTCTGTAAATCACAGTTTTTCGTTATGGTTTACAGTTTTCCAGTTTTTTTTTGGTAAAATTCTAGTTTTTTTATAAACGGTATCAGGTTGAATATAATTTTTTTTAATTGCCCTATGGATTATTTTTAAACCATTTTATAAAATAAAAATGGAAGTCAGTGTAGAAATGCAATATAATGTTTATTGGGCACTTTTTAAACAAAGCTGGGGTGTGCTGTAGATCGTGCTGCTGAAATGATAGGTTTATGACCTTCTTTAGCTTCACTTTAAAGGGTTACTGTCCAAACTTCAATAATTCTACAAGTACATGTCATACGATTGCGCTTTGTGTAAGCCATGCCGGTTTTTACCCTCTTATGTCGAGCAATGTGCATATTTTATGTATCGAAGTATGCAGTAAGTATTGGCAAGCCAATTGTGGTTTCTGAAAAAGGCCCCGTGAAGGACAATGCCTGTTGGAAGTATGTTGCATTTAAATTTTCGATGGCTTGTTCTATAAAAAAACTTGACCATGAATCTTGAAAACATATTATGGTACTCCTCCTCGAAAGACAATCATTTTTAATCTACATGTGCAAAGAGTAAAGATGTGAGAGCAAATATTTTCACAAAATTGTCTATAATTGTGATGCTTGGGTTTTGATTAAAGAATTTGTAGGAACTGGACAACAAAATTTAATGATGCATAGAAAAACGACATTCCACGCACCGCATATTTCATTCATTGTAAGTTGGGTCAAAATGAAATGTGTCCTGACGAAAGATTTCACTTGGATGTTCTAGATTTACGTGATGTCTTGAAGTGTCCACAAGTTAAGCCAGTAGTTTATTCATCTTCCTCTCGTTGACGACCAATGGCTTGAGATCGAGTGTTTCCTGTTGTGGCCAGTTGGAATGCAATTTTGCATCCCTTTTCTGAATTATATTCTTATTTTGTTGACTTTGGGAGCTCGCAACCTTTGTATTTGCTTCTTTTTCTCTACTCTTCGTTTTTCTGACAATTATTACAAAAAACATAATTGCTGATCCAGTGATGTTTACAATATGGTTTACAATTTTATTGTTATTATCTCTATCCACCATTACACTGCCCCATTTAATGCCCCATTTAAACTGGGCCCTTACTATTGAAATCGATTGTCTTTGTTCACTATCGCCTCTAGTTGAACGCCAGGGAAAAAAATTCGTACTATTGCTTTCGACCACTATCAAAAATTTAGTACACATTTTAGTACTCTCCGTACGTCAAAACTTCATAATTTCTGTACATTAAGTTTTTAATGATATACAAGGATATAGAAATTGGCAAATTTAAAATTTTAACGGACAGTATCAACTTCATTTAAAGGATAAAATCTTGATAAATTTTAGGGTAATAGTCTTAATTAATTAATATTTATTAAAATAATAAAAATCCAAATATTAAAGCACCGTCTTTTTAGTTTGGTCGCAAAATCGGTTAAAAAAATGTTGGTTAAATTATTCGCGAAAGTTATTAGGTTGCAATTTGCACTGTTATCCATTGAATAATTAAGACAGGCTTGGTTTTTGCTTACTGTAAATACTACGGAGTATGGTTATGGTCTGTTTGCTCAAATTTATTTATTTATTTTATTACCTTCAAATTTACAATAAATACAAGCAGTAATAAATACGAGAACAAATTATGCGTTAAATCGTTAAAAACAAAATAAAACCGATAAATTTTGTAATTTGTATCACCTTTCTTCTGACCACATCTATCGAGATATGAAAATCAAATATACAATATAATGGATTAAAAGGACGCGACATCCTCAAAGCTGGCTCCAAAAGACCATAATTTGTTGATACAGCAGCTATGCATAATATAAATACACACAGTACTACTATCATAAGAAAAAAACAGTTTACCCATGGATGTACCAGATGTCGGATCGATAGAATATCGTCAACATTTAGTATAAATATATGACATTTAGGCGATTATACATATAAACATTTTTTGATTATTTTAAAACGATACCAGTAGCGACACATCTAGCACGTCAATGGACTAACATACCATGGTAGGATTATGTGCATTTATATTAAGAGCTATGTGTAGAAAACCTTTGCATCGCCGCACACGAAGGACAGGGTCATAGAAAAAGAACCTCGCCAACAATTGGACACAGTCAATAACGCGCGTTTAAAATATCGAAAGTAACAATGACTGATACAACTTTACGGCGGGGGTCAAGCCACTGCAATCCAAGCAGACCGCAACGATCCTGATATTGTGAAAGAACAAAAGCTTCAGAACGATTGTGGAGTAAACGACGAAGCTTAAATTTATTAAGCAATTACGCTTAATAAAGCCGATTATGGTGTTAGGTCTGCTGATAACAAAATCAATGTACCTGGTGAATGTAAGGTCAAAGGAGAAAATTACACAGAAAGCATTTCGCGAACTTGACGCATTCGAAATGTTGAAAACTAATATGTCGACTACCTTAAGGCACTCCAGGCGTAGCACGAAAATACCGGGAAGAACAATCGGAAACCGTCACGAACTGCCAACGATGTGAAAGATAAGGCGTTAACCATCTAACGGGGAGATACTGACAATGCAAGTTCTCTAACTAGACGATGAGAATGGCGTGATCGATTTTATCGAAGGCCTTGGCAAAACCAGTATAAATTACCTCAATCTGAAGTTTGGCGTTGTAACTACAAAATAGATCGTAGTAATGTGACCAAATTTGTGACCGATCTACCAAGAAAAACCTATGCTGTTTTGGTAAGGACAAAAAACTGAAATCTTTTAGGAATCCAGAAAAACCACTCCGAAGGCTTTCATTAATTAGTAAGGTAATATAAGAATAAAAACAGGCGAAATGTCTTCGTTCCCGGGTCTTAATAAATAAAAACTTAATTTGGAATTATACTGTCTGGAATCCCAAATTGTGTGAATATATTTTGAAAGTTCTTTATGACCCTTTCGCGTTTGATTTGACGCATGATTTCTACTAAAACATACTTTGAATATTCAATCAATTATTACTAACAAATTTTCATCTGACAGTAGTGGTCCCAAAAAGTCTGCTCTTATTTGACTCCTCGAAGTTTCAGGTAGTTGAGAAATGTATAAAGGTTCCGGTCTTACATTTACCGAAACTATTTGACATCCTTCACAGCACTTTACTAAATTTCTTGCATCTCTATCCATATTATACCACCACACTTTTATTCGCAAACGACGTTTCATTAAACTTTCTCCCGGATGACCTTCATGTGCTAAATGTAATACTTTTTCCTGCAGTATTTGAGGAATTAATATTCGATTCGGTCTTATAACCAATCCATCAACTTCACTTAGTTCATGCGCGAAAGAGCAAGTTTTTAATGTCACCTTCCCATCGGCCCGATCGTAACGTTTGCTTTAAACACTTCAGCTCCTCATCTGTTGCTTCACTGATTTTATCTAAACTATATAGCTAATGAGATTCATTGCTGATCCACTATCAACTGTCATTCTGATTTTTATTCCATCCATCCGACATATTACTTTCACTCCCTCATTACTCTCATGTACTTTTAGCACTGGTAAAGCTTGTCTGGCATCACTGTTACGGCTTCCTGGTTCCTCTTGCTCAATAAATCTAACTTTTGTGCTTGATGTTTTCCGAAACATTTTTGCAAAATGTCCACTCCTCTGACATGAATTACAATTACGACCCTATGCTGGACATTTTCGCTCTCGTGCATAATGATCGTCACGTCCACAGTTAAAACAAACATTGCCTTTTCTATGGTTACTATTTGATCTGTTTTCTTTAGTTTCTTTAGACTTGGAATCGCCTTGTAGCAAAGCAATTATTATTTCTGTATTGACTACGAGATCTAAAATTGTTTCTATTACTATAATTGTTCTCTCCGCCACGGTTTACTTTATTTATCGATTCTGCAACATTCGGCTTGCTTATCTCCATCGCATGGACCATTTGTATTAATTCATTTAAATTTACCGGTCCTTTTTCGATCACTTTTTCCTCTAAATTAGTATGTCGACTTCCAATTAAAATTTGTTCTATGATTCTCTCGTCGGTGTCCTTAAATTCACATTTCACTGCTTGCCTCCTCAATCGCAATATAAATTCATTTATACTTTCTTTGTCTTGTCTGATAGTTCTAAATTTGTTCTTCTCCAAATCAGAACTTCGTGTTAAAATAATCATCAAGTATTTTTATTACTTCTTTATATTTCTTATTATCATCGACTCCTGCTAGTGTGAAATAGATATCCTGCTTCCAACGAAATCTAATAAGCTGTTTTTCTTCGCCTTCATTTATTTTATTCGTCTTGAAATAAATTTCGAGAGCACGTTTTCGTTTCGCCCAATTTACCGCTACGTTCCCATTTTTTTACATCTAAAACTGCCATGTGGTCTATATTCATTTATTTCTTTGATCCTCTACTTGAATCCCTAATTATCCACAACAATTAATCCATCTATTTCGCCGCTTTAGACTTTTATTTGTATTTTCACGATCACTGAATTTGTGAATTCGCAAATTCACAGACTAACAATCGCTTTTTTTTGTGATCGACACCTTTTGTCCTAAGATGGCTGCCTTTTTTGTTTTTTTTTATGATTTTCACTTAATCACCTTAATTATTGTTTTGTTTTTCTTTTTATTTTACTCCTCGTCGCCAAATGTAGTATCGGTCAGTCTCATTATTGCTGGATCTTTCGATTTTTAAGTAAACATCCCATTTTCTCGTTTACAATTATTTGTTTGCCTTTTACTCAATCATGTTGCACCACTTCCACACATACCCAGTTAAACCATCACTCTCCAACTTTCTATCATATCCTCCCATTCAACACTATAATATTCCCCACTAAACCATAACTTGTGATTCTACCCAATAAATAATATCATGGAATACTGCTTACACAGTAAAAAATGTTATATGAGTATATATATATATATAAATATATATATATATATATATATATATATATATATATATATATATATATATATATGTGTATATATATATATATATATATATATATATATATATATACATATATATATATATATATATATATATATATATATATATATATATATATATATATACATATATATATATACCTCGATTAAATTAGCATCCCAAACTTATGCAAAACTTTCTCCAAATATCTTGTCTGACTCACCGTGATGGTGCCCTTTTCGATGTTTTGATCAACCTGCATTCCCAAAAATGAGCCCGCTTTACCAACTTCAGTCATATCAAATTCATTTGATAGAAGTTTCTTCACAGCTCCAATCATTTTGATATCTCGGCAAAATATCAATGTATCATCGACGTATAATAGCACATAACATATGATTCCGTTTTGCTCCTTCACGTATAAACATTGATCTGATTGGCAGCGCTTGAATCCAATTCGAATCATGAAATTATTGAACTTCTCGTTCCATGCACGCGATGCTTGTTTCAGTCCATAAAGTGCTTTGTTTAATTTGCACACTTTATCACCTTGTCCAAAACCCTCTGGAAGTCGCATATAAATGTCTTCGTTCAAATCACCGTTCAAAAATGCCGCACTTAACGTCCATCTGATGAATGTGCATATCATAACGATTGGCAATTGACAGCAAAATTTTCATTGTAACTAATTTTGCCACTGGTGCATTTGTTACATCATAATCGAATCCTAGCTTTTGAGTAAAACCACGTGCTACTAATCTTGCTTTGTACTTATCAGTTGAACGATCAGCTTTTCTTTTCAACTTAAAGACCCATTTGTTTGTAATGGCACTTCTACCTTTTAGTAAATCGCAAACAGTTCAAGTTTTGTTGTCAATTAAAGATATTCACTATCGATCGCCTTCTTCCATTCTGGCGAATCAATTCGACGTTTTGTTTCAGATCTCGATGATCATATTCAACAAACTGTTAAAGCAAGATTTTCATCCGCTTGAAATTCTCCAGCAATCAAAGCATGTTGTTACCAATGCAATTTGAACTTGCACTGTTGATATTTTCTTGGTCGTCACCGGGATCATCCAGTTTTACACCGTGGAGCTGATGCATGCCGTTACCAGCACAATCCATATTGATGTTGTGGATTTCTCGATTTTCGTTGCCATCTGTATGCATATCATTACATTTATCGAATGACTGGTCACTTCTATCATTCATACCTTGATCACCCAACTGTCATCATTAACCGCCTCTGAATCGATTATCTTAATCAATTTTTCTCGATTTAAAACCGTTGACTCGTTGAAAGTTACACTTCTGCCTATTATGTGCTGTTGTTGTTCTATATCCCATAATACATTTCGATAATTTTTGCTGTAATTTGGTACGATTATTCGATGGAATATGATTGTAACATTCACAATCAAAAATACGAAGATGTGACAAATTCGGTTTTTGACCAAACCAAATTTCAGCAGGTGATCGATTTTTTAAATATTTTGCACTGATGATACCCTCGTTCCAAAACTTTCCATCCTGCCAAAAGCATTGTTCTTGACTTTTCTTCAAGTGTTCGATTTAATCGCTCGGAAATGGAATTCATTTCTGGATTATACGGAACAGTTAACGACATACCTTTTTCATTGCAGTAGCTCTTAAATTCTTTTGACGTGTATTCGCCACCATTGTCAGCTCTTAGTTTGGCTACATTTTTACCATGAAGTGCTTTAGCCATTGCCACAAAAAGTTTAAATTTTCCAACACTTCACTTTTCCGTTGAATGTAATAAACACTGGATGCTCTCGAAAAATCGTCTATAAATGCCACAAAATATCAAGAACCATCATATGCAGTCGTTTGAATCGGACCACATACGTCACTGTGAATCAACTCCAAAACGCGTGATAATCGAACATTTTTATTTTTCGGAAATGATGAACGTGTTTGTTTCCCAAACACACATGGTTCACACAGCTTCGTATTGTTGTCAACATTTACTAGATTTAATCTATCAGCCATTTTACTTGTCAGTTTCTTCATATCATTTGCATTCAAGTGACCCAACCTAAAATGCCACAAACTTTGAGAAATTTTATGCAAATTCATGTCACCTGTACAATCAGCAAACACATTGTTGTCCACATGAACTGTGACTTTATACAGATTTCGTTCGACTTGTCCAACGAATTTAATGATTCCACTGAATGAGACAAATGCTTTGTCACCCTCAAACAGCACTTTGTAGCCCATTTTAGTCAAAGCACGTATCGACATCAAGTTGCATTTCAAATTTTTCACCAATAAAACATCCTTCATCATAGTAATCGATGTGTTACCATTATAAAATGTTTTCACTGGAATATCACCACGTTTATTCGCAAAAATACTTTGATTTTTCTTTGCAACGGCAATTTTCAACTCGTCGATTTCTTCTAGCTTACTAAAATACTTTTGATCGTACATATGTTGCATTGCACCAGAATCCATTGTGAATTCAATTTTCGTTGTGTCATTCACATTGCCGTTATGCCGCTTTGTTTGTGCGTTAAATGCCGTCACAAGTTATCATAAGTTATCATAGCTCTTTGGTAATGTGAGTAACAGATGAACAATAATGTCAATCTTTCCCATCTTAGTACCCGCTGAAATTAGCTCACGAATCTTCTTGTCAAACAGCAAAAAATGTTCCATGATATTTCATCATCAAAAGTTGTTTTCGCAACAAAACTTGACTTGTTACACTTTTTGTTTCGAAAATACTGCACAATGCATCAAACATGCCTTTTGCACGTGATTTATCTCTTACATTTTCGAATTGGTTGTCATGCATGAATTGTTTGTACCAGCACTGACACACATTTTTTCTCTTCCAATCTAATTTTATCACGTTCCTTTGCTTCCACACCAGCCAAAATTTCATCCAGTCCCTCATTGATGTATTTTCTCAAATCTCTTCCATCAAGTAAAATTTCTATCCAATTACTGAAATTTGTCCCATCAAATTGTTTTATTTTCTGATGCTGTTGGTTGTACTTTCCGCCATATTTTATATTTTATGCAGTAACTCGTTTCGACGGCAATTAAAAAAAATTCAATTGACACAAAAAAATTCACCAAAACTAATATTTTAATTAATTTTCCTTTACGGCGCTATAACCTCAAAGATTTATGATTTGATTACGTAAATTAGAATTTATAGTTTGTAACAATTGAAATAAAAGTCTAAGAAGACTGGATTTTTATAGTAATGGTTTTTATTTAGATGTTTAAAGGTTAGCATTTCACAGACAAAAAAAGACTAAAAACACGTTTTTACACAGTAAAAAATGTTATATATGCAACGCGCTCTGTCAGAAAATATATCAACTAAACGAGACCGCGTTTATACCTCGATTAAATTAGCATTCCAACAGTTTTGTCTATAGTCATATAGACAGTCAAGTGAAATTTTATGCAAAAGTATCTATAAGTTAGCAATTCTTACAGTTCTCACTATCAAGCTTTATGAAAAGTGCTTTTACTGTGACACAAAGCTATTACAACTAGGCTTGCCACCTTTGGGAAATGCCAAAGGAGGACAGGTAAACTTTTTTTTTAAGTACGATATTTTGTAAGTCCAAAACATCGACACGTCCATTTTTGCAAATCTTTACTAATGAAATATCTCCGTAAAGCTGGCCAAATAAATATAGTTCTACCTATAGCAGGCAATAAAGACAACTATTTCGTCGATATATGCCGAAGAATTTCTTTAAATTAAATTTTCAAGTATTTACAAAGTTCAATTTATTTTGGTCGACGTTAAAAACGTCGAAGCGGTGTTAAAAGCGTGATAACCGAGTTAAAAACGTTTGATTAAAAATCTAACCTCGACCCCTCGTGATAGTTCCTTGGTTTCCGGTGTTTACTATCGAATGTCTCTTTATTGTTAACCGCAGCTCGATTAATTTCCTTAACAGCCATTTCATTCGTTGTGTTTGCTTCACAATAGCTTTGGAACAACTTACACGTATATAAGCGCATTAGAAAATTGTTCAAGCAGATCAATATGCACGGTATTGAATGATATTGGTATCTTATCAATCGGATGTAATTCCCCTTCCTTTTGTCCTGATAGTGCTTTTGTATATCCTCACTCGCAAGGTGCTATACATTTTCATTCTTGGAAACAAAAAATTTCTCTGAAGCATCATTAATGCCTTCTAAACTCCCCATATCCGACATAGTCGTGATTTAGTTAGGTGAATATGCACTTGATCATTCTAGGAACGACTAATTTATGCGTCCTGCGTCAGTATTATGAACAAGTGAATGGCCCGGATGCATCAGTTCGTCCGCACCGTTTGTATTGCGACTCAGCACCACCACATGCTTCATTTGAACTCCTGTTCAATATTCCACGACAAAAATGTAATCTGCTAATTTTAGCCATCATATTGAAATTCTTGGTATTACATTTATTTTGTTGAACAAGTTTGTAATGACGAACAATCGGTTATCATCGTGACGAAGGCTAAAGGTGGAACCATAGATGAATTAAAACCTTAATTTTTCTTAAGTTTTGACAAAAATTTCCTTAAGTTTTTATAATTTTTAAATTAAATTTTAAGATTAAATGGCTAACTATATTATATGTTTATTTCATAATTTACTTGTAAACCATTGAGAAAGTGTTAAGACCCAAGTAAATTAAGGTTTTAATTAATCTATGGTTTCACCTTAAGGCCTCTAATTCGTATGAATGATACTTATGTTCACATTGGGTCGTATGTCTATTTAAATAGGCCATAGATAAACTTTTTTAATACTGATTGACTTGCAACAAAATTCTACCTAACCGTTTCGATCAAGCATCGGTAACCACTTCATGTTCTAAATTAGGGTCTTATATTGCTAACGTTTTGCGATTCCCTAATTTAGAATATAAACGTGACACCGCTTCTAAAATTTTGCAACAATATTAAAGTTTTTTATGAACTTTCGAAAGTATCCCGCCAATTCCATAAACGGACACTTCGCGTTCTAAAAATTCCACCTTACGGTTGAAGAAATGGCAATTTCCCAGGTTAAGAAACAGACTATGGCACTTTATTACATATGTCCTTTATACTATTTCTTTTATACTATTTCCCCATTAATCTCGTCAGCTACTTAATTCATAATTTTCTGGAAAATAGCTGGGAATTGGCCCAAATGACATCCTTATAAACTTATAATGTCTATCAGCAGTAACAAAAGCGGTGGGTATTGAATCTTGGAGTATTCTAGACTCATCGCTACCTGGTAATATCCTGATGACAAATCCAAAACGGCGAATTAATGAGCTCCGAATAAACGTTGAAGTAGATCTTCCATAATCGCTAAAGGAGATCGGGCTTTCACCATAATAGCGTTTACTTGTCGATAATCTACTCACATGCTTTGCTCTCCTTATTTTTATTATTATTAATTTCCTTTTAACATAACCATTCGGCCATCTTTACTCGTTCACATTCAACATCGTACTGTAGTTCTTTTCCAGTCCTTCTCTTTGTTATTTACATTCCAGGGTCGCACTCTACAAAAATGATATTTATTTTTCTGGTGAAGGACATGTTTGTGTTCGTGAAGGATGGAGGCAATTTCTTACGAAAGGAGGACTGTCCTCCTCAAAGAAGGACAGGTGGCAAGCCTACTTGCAACTGTTTCGGCTGTGATATCCTCCACAGGAATTGAGTTAGGCCATCTACTGAACCAACGATAGACAAACAATACCTGTTCCCAGATGATGGTGGCTTGGGTTCTATTATGTCGATGTTAATATGCTCGAACCTGGAATTTGGATGAACGTAGTTTGATATCGCTGATTTGTTGTGTCGAGTAGTTTTCGAAAGTTGACACTGTATGCATGTCCTCACGTATACCTTGTAATCCTTATTTATCGCCGGCCAAACATTCCAGGGTCGCACTCTACAAAATATGATATTTATTTTTCTGGTGGAGGACATTTTTGTGTTCGTGGAGGATAGAGGCAATTTCTTACGAAAGGGGGACTGTCCTCCACAAAGGAGGACAGGCGGCAAGCCTAATTACAACTGACGTTTGCTGGTAACTTACATGATTTTTCCCTAATTTTGTTAAAACTAAAAATGTGTGACCGAAGTTTGCATTTTTAATTATTTTTTTAAACGTTAGATGCACCCTGTGTACGATATGAATCCTGTATCGAATGTTATTGCAGTAACAATCATTTTTCAAAATCTACAAGTAAACTATAAATGGTAAATTGAAAAAGGTTCGGTTCGGCAACTGCTGCTCAAATGTAAAATATACATATATATATATATATATATATATATATATATATATATATATATATATATATATATATATATATATATATATATATATATATAAATATATATATATATATATATATATATATATATATATATATATATATATATATATATATATATATATATATATATATATATATATATATATAAATTAATATAACAAAATATAGCAATAAAATATTTAGATAGGAAAATTATATTATTTATTTATTTTTTATTTGTTATATAATTTATTAATGTTTTATGTTGCTAAATATTATGTTTTTGCTTTGTAGTTTTTCATTTGCATGCTATTATATCTATATATAATTAAATACTATATTAACAAAAATATAAATTAGTAACAAAAAAAAAAAGATAATAATACAGGTAAAACAAACATAAAAACAAAAAAATTTAAAAATGTAAATTTTTCAATTTATTATTATTATTATCATTATTATAATTAATTAATCGATTAATTAAAATTAATTCCCTTTTTTAAAAAACATTTAAACAATATTAAAAATTAATTTTTTGTTGCAAATTAAAATTTTAAAAACATAAAAATATGTATTAAAGTGTATAGCATCGCTTTTTTAGTTTTTATTTTATTGTTTGTTGGTTAAAATTAATTTAATTTTTATTAATTTTTTTTTTAAATGTCTAATGGTTAACACACACCCATACTATTTTAATTTTTTTATTTTTTTTTAAATTAGAATAAAATTAAATATTTAAAAGAAGTAAATTATTTATAATCCATAATTTTAAAAATAAAATATATATTGTAATTTAATTTTTTTTTTTTAATTTGTAATCATAATTTGTTTTATTATTTATAATTTATTAGTTATTATTTATAATCTGGCAATTTAATTTTAAAATTTTTTTTATTTTTTATTTGATTGTAGGGTCCCCAGTGTGGAAACCACGAGACATGATTAATTTAGGCGATGCACAGTCAACATCACGCAAAGATGATTCAAATACAAAGTAAAAATAAAAAAATTATAAAAATCAAATTAATTAAATTTAATTTTGTTTTCAAATTTTAACTTAATAAACATAAAAAAACATTATTAGTTTTATTTAATTATTTATTTATTTTTAAATTAAATCCGATTTATAACCATATTATTATTTTAATTTGCATACAATTTATAATTAAATATTTTTTTTTTATTTATTATTAAATTCACATAAACTTTTATTTATTTTGTTTTTTTTTTTTAATTTTTATCATTTAATTTTAAATTTAAAACGAAATATATATTTAAATAAGGGAATTGAATTTTAAATAAACAAAAAAAAAACACATACTATTTATTACTATAATACAATATTTAAAAATAAATAAATATTATTATTATAATATATTTGTTATTTATAAAAAGAAAATCAAATGAACAAAAAATTTCGTAAACACAACTACAAACTAAATAAATTAATATTTTTAATTATTAATTAATTAAAACAAAAACATCAGCAAATTAAAATGAAAAAAAGATAAATAGATAGATTAACGGTTACGTGAAGTAAATGTTAAGTTTAAACCAAAAAATAAAAAATAAAAATAAATAACGTAATTAGAAGAAATTAATAGGATATTTTAAAAAATTATTTAAATTAAATAGATAAAAATTAAAATTAAAATAAATTTAATACATTAAATTTGATTTGTGCTATTTGATTTATTTTAATTTTAATTTCTTTTTAATATCAAAAAAAAATATAATTAAATTAATTTAAAATAAAAATGATACTAAACAATAGAAACTATATATATATATATATATATATATATATATATATATATATATATATATATATATATATATATATATATATATATATAATTTTATTTTTTTATTTTGTTATTTTTTTTTTTATTTAAAAGATGAATGATTTTTAAACAAGAGAATAAATATTGTAAGACAATCGAGAATTCTATTACTAATAATTTTTAATTTTTACTAATTCCACGAACTTTATAATTTTCCTATTGTTTTTGTAATTTCACTCCAGAAATACAAAATTAATATAATAAAAATATTTTAATTTTGTTAACACGCAAAAAAACTAAAATCATTCTTCTTACACATAAACAAAATATAATAATAAAATAATAATATTAAAAAAAACCGGTATTCGGACTCGATATAAAAATTTTATATATTGTGATTTAATTAAAATTAAAAGTAAAACTTTTTTTCATCATATATAATAAAAATTTAATAAAAAAATAAAAATTAAAAAATAAAAACTACACAAAATACTGAAAAAAAAACATATATAATTTATATTAAATTAAGACAAATAAACCAAAAAAAAAAATTATAATAATAAAATTTATTTAATATCCACAAATATTAAAACGCAAAACCAAATAAAAAAAATGAATTAAAACCCCAGAAATAAATAAAAAAAATAATAATAAATTAAAAGAAATATAAATGAAATAAAATTACTAACTTTAAATTAATTAAAAACCAAAAAAAATAAATAAATAAAAATAAATAAAATTTTTCATGTTTCACATTTTATATAGAAAATAAATTAAAAACTAAAAAAAATTTAAAAAAAAAAATTTAAAAATGTACACAAAAAAATAATAAATAAATATACTTGTTACACAGAAAAAAAAATTTAATTAATTAATTAATTAAAAATAGATAATATTAATATTTATTTAATATTTAAAAAAAAAAAAATTATATTGAAGATTAAATTAATTTAAAAGAAAATTACCTTTTTTCTGAAACCAAAAAATAAAAAACCTAAATAAATAAAAATTCTCAACCCCTCGTTTTTAAAATCTAATCTAAACTAAAAAAAAAAAAAATATTACCCCCAAAAGAAAGTAACCCTTCTCCAAAAAAAAAAAAAAAAAACTAAATAAATAAAAATATTAAAAATTTGCACTCAAGTATTATTCCACAAAAAAATTTAAAAGAAAAATGAAATTTATATAGAATTAATTTAATTTTTTTAGTTTTTATTATTTAACAAAAATTCTTTATAATAAAATTTAAACAAAAAAATATATATAGTTGCTAATCACGTTGAAAAAAAAAATATTATTCAAATATTTAATATATTAAATTATATATTATTATGATTAAACAAAAGATTTAACAAAATAAAAAAAAAATAAAATTATTTTATTTTAAAAATTGAAAAAAATTTAATATTATTTTTATTTAGCAAAAATAAAATTATTTATTAATTATTTTTAATATTTTTTTGTATTTATTTATTTTAAATTATATTAAATCAAATTTAACAAAAAAAATATATATTATTAATTATAATAATAATAATAATAATAAATTATTTGTTTTTACTTAAAACATATTTAAAAAAAAATGAAGATGAACTTAAAAAAATGATTAAACAAATCAAATAAAAATAAAAATTCTTTTAAAAAAATATATAATGGTTTGGTTTTTTGAATGGCAGAAATATATACTATAGCATTGTTCATGTTGTTATGAAGAACAACGCTAGGCTGATTTCCTGCGTCCTCAAAAAACAAATTGTTAAAACTATCAACAAAAGGAGCCGACATTTAACTGGAGCCCATCTCTTGCTCACAGACACGCGTCCTATGACTAGCACGTTGAACGTGGAGTAGCTATAAGAAAAACAGGGTCCCTACTATTGAAATCGATCGCCTTGATGGTGGTAGTTACTGAACGACTGTCGTCGATTTTTAGCAACCACTGCCTTCCAAGAGGTGACATTAAAGGCCATATTGGTCAGCTGCCAAATCATAGGCAGAGACCTTCAATTGGTCACTGCAGCGCTACGATGGTAGTTTTCATATAAGTAAGGGTTCACAGGAAAACGAATCTTAAAATAGCACATTTATAAGTAAATCAGGTTTGCTACGTTACAAACGTTCCGAATTTCATGAGCTCCTAAATTATTCAAAACCATTATAGAGCAAATTTTAATGTCATGTGAAGAAACTTTCAACTTTATAGACGATACAATTGTATTCGGGGAGACGGGCGTTAAACATAACCAAAATCTGTCGAAAACATTTGATGTGTTTGGAAAAAATAATGCGCTTTTAAATTTTGTGATGTATTGGCGCGCCTTGAGGGTAAGAACGACTCATATGTCGTGACGAAAAATGGGTTGACGCGTGACGGCATGCGCGTCTCGAAAAAATTTCGAACTGTTACCATTTTAAATAGATGGCACTTTACACATAGAAATGAAAAAAAAATATGGAGTTAGAGCTTTAACAGCTATGGAGCAGGGCGGACGACTAAAAAAAACTATATCCTATACTATCGATCCGATACAAATATACTTTCCAACTTTTTTTGAAATAAGGAAAACAAAGCGATTAGTGCTGCCATTTAACGAAAAGTAAATGTAACAAGAATGGGTTTATCTCAGACACAAACTATTTTGCAGAGACACAAATATTGTATGCAACATTTAAATTATTACTGGTTTTGCAACGCACTTTACGATTATTTAACCATGTCGAACAATCCTATTATAGGTGGCAGTTTAAACATAGCAATGAAAAGAAACATCAAAAATTTTATGTGTAAATGAACAAATAATTTAAAATTTTCAATCCACAATTTTCATTGTGAAAAAACCACAGTTGGGCATGTAAATTACAAAATGTAATTTACTGGGTTTTTTACATGTAAAATGTATGTAAAATGTAAACGATTATTTTATACATACTGTAAAATATAAATCAACTTTTTCATTACAATTATCGCCATCTGATACCAAATCTCTTAATTAAAGAAAAATTGACTATATACTACAGTGTAGTGTATTTGTGTTTATTTATTGTGATATTTGTACATATGCATAAATGTAAAATAAAGTGCAACTTTCCTATGATAAGAAATATTTTGACAATGAAATCTTGACACCTGCTATCAATAAATGTAATTTGATGAACGCTTCGTTTTTCGTGAGAGGAGTTAGCATATGGAATTCCTTGAATGGTAACTGCTGGGTTTCAAAAAGAATATTTTTCCCAAATTTAATTATTAATGTATTAATCAATTTATCTAGTATTAATTCTTTGGTAAGGTTAGTATAATGGTAATGCTGCAAACTTAGGTTATGAAAAATTAGTAATTGTAATTAGAGTAAGAAAAATTAAATTGAATTAATAAAATTCACTACAGTTCCACGCTTAAATTCGATAGTCATATTCGCAACCTCTTTACTACACTGGACATCAAAGGCATAATGCATAGGCATTTTATCGAATGGATAGAATAGGGCTAGTAATTTCAGGCATACATTATTTGATGAGGGTGAGACGGGTAGTGATAATTTGGTTGATTTTGTCCTGTTTGAAATTAATAAAGATTTAAATTTAAAAGCCAGTCAAACGAGTATAGATTCACTTCATTCATTTCACTGCAGAGAATTATTTTATTTATGATTAAACGTCAAATTGCAATTAGTTTTCCGCTACATATTGAAAGAAATATGCACTCTTAAAAATATTTTATTTTAGTTTATTCAAATGTAGCTAGATGGCACTATGTCACTAGTTGTTTATTTTGTCGAATATAAGAACTAGTTTAAGACGTAAACAGATGGCATTGTAGAAGGATAGGTGATTTTTATAGTCTCAATGTAGATAACTAAAAGTTGAAAATAATTATGATTAACCATTTAAATAAAATGTTTAATTGGATTTTCTAATGCAAGTTATTCTTATAAACAAATGTTTGTATCATTTATTCAATATTTTAAATTATTTCTGGACAGATTCTCGTTTTTTATATATAATTTACATATTTTTGTAATATACACATTTTTTTGTAATTTACGTTATTTACATGTAAAATGAAGAAAACGTTTTTTACATGTAAAACGCCCAACCCTGGAAAAAACACAATCCACCGATTCAAACCAAAGGTTAGTAAATCGTCTATTATAATATTTATTAATCTTACATTTTATTTTAATACATATTTCGACGATCGAATATTGGTTAATCGTAATTTTTCGATTTTGAATTAGTAATAGATCCTTCCGTTTCCAGTTACGCTATTTCTGAATCTATAGAACAAGTTTATCGGTTATCCGTTACAGGGATATTCAGTATCGTTTTTGTCGTATATACTTCAAATTTTGATTTATTTCGTACTGGTTTGTCGTGAATGCTAATTTTTGCACTACCGTGTCTGATATCTTTTTAACGTGCTACGGACGTCAAGATCGTAGAGGAGTGGATCCATACCATTTGTTGTATATGGCTGTAAAAATAATGAGACTACGAGTTCGTGACAGCTTGACCATAGCGTTTAAAAATGTTGGTACGCATACTAACATCACCAAGGAACAAATGCAGTCTGAAGAATACATTAATAATTGCATTGAGTCTAATTTAGCTTCTTTACGATCAATACCCAACTCTGTCTGGTACTGGTTGTAATGGCATAATAGCCATCTAATAAAAGAGTGAGGTGTGTTCGGTTTGAATGCTATTTAATAATTGACTAGCTAGTGACTACTATGATACTATGACCAGACAGTTGAAGTTAGTGTTACCATATGTACAGTGGTAAACTATGTATAGTGTAACAATATATTTACACTTTATATGACATCCCCCTTTCTTTTTTTTTTAATTAATTAACAAAATATATAACAAACTTAATTTGAATAAAAATAAAAAAAAATTACTCGTTCCATTTTCAACATTTATGGAAAGATGGAAAGTATGAATTCGATTAGTAGTTAACTTATTCAACGTAATTTTAAACACGTCATTCTAAATGAATAGTATTGCGCCTATATCTCTTGCCTGACTTATTCTCAACGATGACCGAGCGTGGATATATTGTTTTTTCCACTACAGTTGCGGATTTCCATTCTCGTTGACCAGCTTGCATACGCACTTGTTCACCAATTTCCAATGGTTTGAATGGACTTGATATTTTGTCAGCATACACCTTTTGCTGGAATCGTAGACGTGCTAATTCTCGCGTGACATTATTGATTATTTTTGGCTTTAGTTGTTCTTTTTCAATCGGAATGAAATGTCTGGTATTCCGACTGAATAGGCGTTGACTATAAGAACCAAGTTCATTACTTCTGGGTGTGTTTCGAAGCATTAATATTGCTTCGTAAATATCAGTGTTATCATGCCAACATTTTTTCAACATATTTTTCATCGTTTGTACATTCCGCTCGGCAAATCCTTTTGATCTTGCATAGTATGGACTAGATATGCGGTTTGCAAATTACTGCAATACTACTTCAGCTGCTGTTGAAGATGAAAATCAATGAAACCGGAATAATGATCCGCAATTAGCAAGTATTCTTTCCCTTTGAAATGAAACAAATCTGTCGATACATTTTGGAATGGGTAATCAGGTATTACTTTTTCTAGCAATGGCTCTTTTGTTTTTGATTTTTGTGTACTCTGACATGTTGGACAATTTTTTACGAATTCTTGAATATCCTTTGTTCGACCTAACCAAAACAGGCTTTGTCTGGCTCTAGCTAGTGATTGATTAATACCAGGATGACCTTTATGAACCCAGTTTAGAACTTCATGTATTTCAGCTTGAGGAACGATTATTTTCGAGCCTTTGAATAGTAAACCTTCGTCCCATGTGATTTCTTCCTTGAAGTTGTGGTATTTACGAACAGCTTTTGGTAATTTCTTTTCATCCTCTGGCCATCCCTTCATAATAATTGATTTTAATAATTTTAATTCCACATCATTGTAGGTTAATTCGACAAAATGTTGCTTCGTTAGATCAGACATTGTAAACACAACAAACACGTTGTATTCCAACTCTTCTTCTTTTGATTCATCGTTTGTATCAGTTGATGAATCACAGTCGCGACTCAATGCGTCTGCAATTGGTATTTGTGTGCCTTTTTTATATACAATCACTGGTGAGTATTGCAGAACATCCCATAATATTCGTTGTAAACATGCTGGAGCCTGTATTAATGGTTTTTTAAAAATGGTTTCCAATGGCTTATGATCTGTCTCTATTAGCAGTTTTTTGCCATACACATATTCGTGGAACTTTTTGCACGCAAACCGTATAGCTATTGCTTCCTTTTCAATTTGTGGATAGTTCTGTTCAGCACTTGTCAGCGCACGTGTTGCATAAGCAACAGGATGACCCTTTTGTAATAGGCATGCTCCTAACGCTTTTGAGCTTGCGTCTACAGATAATTTTATATCCGCATTTACGTCGTAACTGGTGTGCTTGTAAGTATTTTTAAAATTTTTGTATATGCTTCGTCTTGTTCAGCATCCCAAAACCATGATGTTTCCTTTTGCAATAAAACTCGTATTAGTTCGGTAATATCCGATAGATTCGGTATAAATTCTTTGAAATTCGTTGGTTTTTTCAACTTATAAATGGCTTTAATTTTTTCTGGATCTGCTTCATAACCAGCTGGAGTAAAAATATGTCCCAAAAATTTTACTCGTTCTTTTTCGAATTCACATTTTTTATCGTTGAGTGTAAATCCTGCTTTTTCCAGTCTATTTAGAACTTTCTACGTAATTTTCCGTAGCTCTTCTTTCGTTTTAGCAAATATAAATATATCATCCATGGCGATTTCACAATTCCCATTCCCTTCTAATGTTTCGTTCATAACTTGCGAAAACACTTCGGGTGCCGACGATATACCGAATGTAAGTATCTATATCGACCCCATGGCGTGGCCATCACCAAATATTTCGATGTCCTTTCAGTAACAGGAATTTGCCAAAAACCTTTGTTACAATCTAGTTTGGTAAAATATTTCGAGCCATTTACCTTAGATGCTATCTCTTCCACTGTTTTCAAGGGGTAATGGCATCTTTTGATATTCTTATTAAGCTCCGTTGGATCCATACATATACGAATATTTAGATTATTATCACCTTTTTTAACTATTATCAATGGACTAACTGCTGGTGAGGATTCTTTTATTGGCTCAATTACTTTCATTTCGACCATGTTATCCAATTATTCTTTAACACGATTTTTAAACGCATGTGGGATTCTCCTGGGTGGTATAACCTTAAAATTTGGATTATCAATAAAGTTGATATCATATTCGTATGTATTGCAACGTCCAATTTGTTGAATCTGTTGCACACGAATAAGTAACCCCAATTTTTCACACATGTCTCGACCTAATATGGTCATGAGATTACCCTTTACTATTTTAAATTTCACAATAGCTGTTGCTTTGGATGATTTACAAATGGTTTTGACTTCACCGAGGACACGTATTGCACTATTGTTGTAGGTTATGATACGTTTTGTTTTTGAATCCTTTAATTCTAATTTCAATCTTTTGCTTCTTTGGATGACATCACATTGCATTCTGTACCCGTATCAAGGTTAACCGTGACTATTTTATCACCAATTTGTAAATTTTCTATCCATTTATCGTCGGATGCTAATTTGTTTATTCTGATAACCGATGCATGAGACTCGTAATTGGCATCATCTTCGGACTCATCTTCTTCAGTTGAGTCAGAATCTGTCTCTGACTCTTCGACAGCTGCAACTTTCTTTGATTTATTTTTCTTATTTTTTGATTTTTTCTGTTGATTTACACGACACTTTATTGCTAAATGACCCTTTATACCACATTTTTTACATTTGATGGGGCATTGTTTTCTTCCGTGTTCCTTATCATATCGACCACAATGGAATGTGTCATTTTTCATTTTATTTACCGTAACTGATGTATTCAGTTCTTCGACCCAGAGTTTTTGGCGAGTTTGTTCTGATCTGACTCCAACTACTATTTGATCCATTGTGAATTCATCAGCGTCCTCAACTCTATATCCGTAACGTTTCACTTGGCATTGAAGTCTTTGAAAAAAATCTTTAAACCCTTCTGTTTGTTGTTGCTTGATGCGATGAAATTGACACCTTTCGTACGTTTTGTTACGTGATGGTGCAAAAAGTGCTGTTAATTTATCCAGTATGATTTATGTTTCTTTTTTCTCTTCATTAGTCACCCCCACAATTGTTTATAACACGTTGAGCTGCTTGACCGAGAGAAGCTAACAGCGTAGCTGCTTGAATTTCTTCTGATTTTTTATTCAACTCAGTTGCAATAATGTAATATTGAAATGCCTCTTTCCACTCTGTCCATACCTGATTCATGTCCACATCTTGATTGACGAATAAATGTTTCGGCGGTTTTATGCCTGACGACATTGTATAGTTGCTTTTCGAAGGCTCCAAAACTACTGCTTAAAATGATTTGCTTTTCGTTGAATTCTCTTTCACTAGCTTTTCTCCACGTGGCCTTTTTGGTATTGCTCTGTAGGTTATGTATTGCTACGCGATGTCTATAAAGTAATTTTATGTATTTTATTACTTTTTCTGTAACTTTACTGTGTTCTGACCCCATGTAATGGCATAATAGCCATCTAATAAAAGAGTTCGGTATGAATGCTATTTAAAAATTGACTAGCTAGTGACTACTATGATACTATGACCAGACAGTTGAAGTAAGTGTTACCATATGTACAGTAGTAAACTATATATAGTGTAACAATATATTTACACTTTATATGACACTGGTCTGAAAAAAAAAACGAGATTTATTTGCAATAATACGACACATAGGAAAGCCAACTGGCCTTATGACACTAATGCTATAAACAGAACCAGAGCGACAACGACGAGCGTCGACGCCTGTCAAATTAAAATACACTAAAAGCATAGTATGCTAACAGAAACATCGACGATGGCGACGACGATTCTTTCGTTGAAATAAATTAAAGGTATAAACAGAACCAGAGCGACAACGACAAGCGTCAACGAATAAATATATATTTCGCCAGCGATATCGCTGTAGTAAACATAACGAACAAAAGCGTCAGCGTATCGCGACATAAAAATAACAATGAAAAATTCAAAACCATGGCTTCATTTGTTTTTAACGTATTAAAGTCAAACATGGATTTCCATATAATCACTGAAGAATATTCTTGGGCTGCATATGTGTTGGACTATGTAAATAAAACGAGCAGGGACTACAATTAGTGGTTAAAACTTCGGTGTTTGGGACAGGAGGTGCCGTGTTAGAACGGGTAAGGGTTGGAAAAGGAAGGTTTCATTACCTGATTACGATCGGTAATGACGATGAACACAATTATGTCCCCGTGCAAAATCTATGGGCCGAACCATCATCCATGTCAGTACAGGCTGGCATCGAGCTTTGCATTGCGCAGATGGATATTCTAAATCGTGAACCTGTATTAGTGCATCCTCAATTTGGCTCTCGGTGGCGTAAAGTAGAACGTTAAAATAACCGCGAAAGGGTTGGGTGAGCCCCAGAAAAGATTGTAGGGATTAAAAATTAAAAGAAAATCTGTCTCAATCTGTTGAGATGAGTAGTCAAGAAACTGCTTGGTATCTTCTTAGAGAACCAATGTCTACATATTCAGTAGTAGTTCAATATATCAATACAAAATCGAGCGACAAAAGATTAAAAAAACATTAAAACAAATAAGGGAACTTGACGATGACTCTACTAACATTTGGAAGGAGGATTGTTATGAAAAATATCACAAACGGCCAGACAATTTGGAATATGTTACTTTAGCATAATTTGTTTGTAATATACTAAAAACAATCGTGAAGTTTATGTAGAAAGAAAACAGTCACGAATTATTCGTTATAGAAACTATGATATTGCTCAAGACTGCAACGAGTATAGATAGGAAATGGTAACTTTACATTTGCCTTTTAGAAATGAGGATACTGGATCACATTTTATCCATCACATTTTGGGCCATCTGAATGCGGAAAAACTTTCGTTATTAAATTGATAATGGAAATATACAATAGATTCTCAAATAAGGACGGCTTCTGTAATGCATACATTACGTGTGCTTCTACTGGCAAAGCTACTGTAGCCATCGATGGAACGACAGTTCATACAGCGTTAAAAATATCATTATCTAAACTACTTCCGTTGATTATCAAGTTAAGATTTTTTACGAAGGAAGGAGTCATACAGCGCTGGCCAAATGGGGTTCGATTGTTTTATGAAAACGCATCGGTCAATGAGTACAACAAATTTATTTTGCAACAAGCCAAAGGTAAACTTGTTTCTAATGCAATAGATATTATTAGTGGCTGCGCCAACCATGAACAGGAAGTATTACTGAGACAAAAATTACACAAGATATCAGTGATCGGCACATGAAATGATGTGGATTGCCATATGAAATTATTTTTGTAATTGGAAAACCCTATATTATTACAACGAACATAGACGTGTCAGACGGATTAGCTAACGGTGCTGTTGGAACTTTGGTTCATTAAAACAGAACGAACAAAATGAAGTTACCCGTGTATGGCAGATTTTTCCTAATAAAACAACTGGTACAGTTGCCATAAGAAAAGCTGGTGCGTTCATTAAGGAATACAAAATCGATAAACGAGCCGTTCCTATTACACGTCGGCCTACAAGTATATATCTAAACATCAACAAAACAATTATCGAAAAAGAAATCACTTTCCTATGATACCTGGATGTGCCATGACTATTCATATTTCTCAAGGATGACGAAATAGTATATGAGTATAGTAAAACTCAATTACTATATGTAGCCTTATCGCGTGTTACTAGTATTGAAGGTTTGTTTATATGTAATCGTAATGATGATTTAAGGTATTACCACAGAGTATGATTACCCAGAGACACATCTTTCGTACGTCTCTGAGGTATAACAAATAAAATAATGAAATTTTTCGAATTTTATTCAAAGTATCAGCACGAAACGAGGTAACAATATATACAAAATTATATTGATCTCTTTCGCTCATATGATTGTTATTAAAATTTATTTTCATGCAAATATCATTCAGCTCATCTCACTCTTTATTATATCGTAACCATATGTACAATGAAACGAAATATATGTTATTGATAAATTTAAATGAACATTGTTGTTGCTTTTGTATAAAAATACTTGCTATATATATAAATATTATATATATGTGTATGTGAGTAAGTCTACATCGATCTTGTATCGATCGAAAAAGGAATATGAAACAAAAAGAGGCGTAAATAAAACACCGACTGCATACAAGGTGTATTAAAATAATCATATGAATTAAAATACAGATAAATAGGTAAAGAAAGTACTACATTTCTAAAATTAACGTGCAACCTGTTGTAATAAATTGTGTGAAAATATTTAGTCTGGATATGTGAGAATGTGTATGTTTGATATTGTTTATTGTCAATTTATTTTTACCAAATAGTTACACAATACCAATACCTAATTACATTACATACATACTTTTTAATATTCATATTTTGGAAGTTTTTTGTTAACATTTTTAAATCCAAAAAATATATGAACATAATAACAAATCTATGTAATTATGATAAATATTTTGATTCTATCGGTTCTAACTTTATTCTATTTGAAGTAAATTTATTTCACTAGGACATTCTATTTAAAAAGCGTTCAATTTGTATAAACACACTTCTGAAAATAAGTGTAATCTAAATGAATTTTTTGTTTTTTTTAACGATCCTTTGACACCAGCGAACATCATCTCATGCAATTCCATTAATATTGTTTCACGTTTATTAACCGGTTGTATAGTGATGGTTGAAGTGATGGCTTAGACACACCACGGTCTTGAGTTCAATTCCCGGACCTAAGTACAACGCCGTGACCAATTGTGTTTAATTCGTTCGTTGTGCTGACCACCTACAACGATCATTAATTGTAAAAATGTAGTCTGATAGATTTTGAAAAAATATCTCAGTAAAGGGGTAACTTTGGCCTGTTGTAATGCTGCTGTTTTCCTTTTCTATTAACAAGATCGATTTTCACCAAGTAAATATTATACATTTTTTCCTATAACCCTAGGTTTCAAACAGGTATTTCAGTAGATAAATGAAAAGACTTTTGTGGTATGTACTTTAACATCAAGGGTAGGCTAAAACATTGACAGTTTTGTAGTTACTACTGCAAAACAATACAAGGTCAAGCTGGCCTCCATAAGTCGTCTGTGATTGTATTCATGTGTCGATGTCTAATTTGCTGTGATAATTATGTAATACCATCTTTGAGAGCGATCGAGATAGGAAACTAAAACCTCTTTCCATTATCGGTACCAATTTTCAATCACAAGTAGAGATTTGTAATTTCGCATAAATAATTGGTCTAATTTCTGCCAGTTCTAATGTTATACTCATCAATTATTACTCTGCATGATAATAGTGTTGTAGAGAATATTAAATACCACCTTGCTACAGTTAATTGGATTTTTTTTTAAAAGTTCACATCTAAATTTAAAAACATTGCAAATGCAGATAAGCTAAAATTGTTACCACAGTGGGTTGATTTAATCAGCCCCGTTATCATGTTTGGATGTGACTCCTTTCAATTAAAACAATAGTAATCAAATATCAGAAGTAAAATTTAATGGCTTAAAATTTTTAATTTTTTTGATGATTGAGTATTATAGTTATTTTTGGATTTTGTTTTTTATTTTTATTTTGTTCTTTTATAAACCATTTGCAATTTTTGCGAAGCAAAACTAGCAAAAAAAAATTATTAACAGCTTAATGTGACCAAAGCAAGGATCAGATTCATTGTTTGGTAAGAATGATGGAAATTCGGATTTTAGTTTTACCAAACTAAAATTGGTCATTTCATCACAAATGTTATTTATATGGCTGCGTTGACTAAAAAAAATTTCAAAAATGTTTACTAAAAATTGAGAAACTGCAAACATTTCGTCTGATGGAGCCTTTAAAGATCCAAAATTGGAATTTTTATCTTTTTTATAGTTTTTTTCATTAATAAATATGTCGTGTCCAGTAATATGTTCATCCGATTTTAATAACTTTTTTGTGCATCGATCGCACTCAATTTTTTATAGACACAGTAGCCAGCATAATAAGCAATAGCATTTGTTATTAACCTACCAAATTCTGGTAAATTTGGCAACATTTCAATAGAATTTGAAGCATATTTTTCTTCCGCAGCTTGATGTTTCAAACTTTTATTGTAGTCGTCCTTAAATTGTTTCCAGTTCAGCTTTAAGTTTTCGGAATCATCTGGTAAACAATTAGAATGCAACGAATTAAATAAAATTTTCATTACTACAATATTCGCGTAGTGCACCCCAATTTCGTGACTCGATGGTGCAAAATTATATCCGCCTTTACCTCTTAATGCAGAAAAGAAATTTTCTAAGCCGTCTTGATTACTTTTACCTGTCAATATAAAATCAACAGAAAGTGTAGAGTTTACAATTGCATCAATGCTAATTGAGCAGATATAGTTAACTGAAAGCCCTTTATAAACTTAAAATAACTTTGGCTTGAAGATAATAATTTTAAATTTTTTAGAAATTCTAAACTTTGCTCAAGATAAGTGTAAATTTTATTATTTACTTTGATGGGCTGTTCAAACGGCTTATTTGAAAAAAGTTGCGAGAGTTAAGGCAATCAAATATACGATCAAAATGCTCGATAATGTTTGCCGTAGGTATAGCATGATCTAACTAGTTTTCAAAAATGTCAGCTGAAGTTTTCAAAGCAGTGCGTATAGCACAAGTAACAGTGTTACTTAGTATTTGGGCGGCAAGTTTTACACTCATTTTTTGGAATCTATTCGGATCCATATGATTTTTGGTTATTTTATGTAACGTTTTAACCTTTTGATTTTTTCCTTTTCATATATCTTTTTAACGACGTTAAAGTCCGAGGTACCGTAGTCAGAATGTTGCAACTGATGTTTTATAATTGCATTTCTTGCCGATTTAAGGAGATGTGGTGGGTCTTATTGCACAAAAATTGGTTTACTGTTTACAATAATGTATGGTTTTTCCGGTGTAACACCCAAATGTTTATAAATAGCAACGTTCGTTGGAGCCTGATCGCAAGTTATCATTACTACTTCTAAGTTTAGAATTTTACTACACAATTTAATATTATTAAAAATAAGCTCCGATAGCTCGACAACACTAATGTAATTATTGATACGAGTATAATTTAGCACATGCTTCCAATTTCCCACTAAACCACGTAGCATAAAAAAATTGCTGAAGTGGCTAACTGATTCGACCTGTTATCATCATTATCACAATAACCTTCAACTTTATTAGTTACAAGATTTACTATTGAATCTTTTCGAATGGCCATTTCATCAAAAGATAAAACACATATCCGTGTTGTTGTTGGCATATTTAAATACAAATATTTTAGCTGATTTAATAAAATATAGTTTGTTCCGGGTGAAATAAATTTGATTGGAGACCATGCATATATAGATAAAATTGAGGGTAATTTAAGTTGAAATGTTGATTTTAAATATTATATGTAGCAATTGTTCAAAAAAATTGAGTGAGATCGATGCACAAAAAAAGTTATTAAAATCGGATGAACATATTAATGGACACGACATATTGATAAAAATTCCAATTTTGGATCTTTAAAGGGTCCATCAGACGAAATGTTTGCAGTATCTCAATTTTTAGTGAACAATTTTGAAGGTTTTTTTAATCAAAACAGCCACATAAATAACATTTGTGATGAAATGACCAATTTTAGTTTGGTAAAACTAAATTCCGAATTTCCACCATTCGTACCAAACAATGATACATTATGCACATAGCAAAAAATGTATAATATTTACTTAGTGAAAATCGGTCTTGTTAATAAAAAAGAAAACAATAGCATTACAGGCCAAAGTTACCCCTTTACTGAGATCTTTTTTCAAAACCTATCAGACCACATTTTTACAATTAATGATCGTTGTAGGTGGTCAGCACAACGAACGAATTAAACACAATTGGTCACGGCGTTGTACTTAGGTCCGGGAATTGAACTCAAGACCGCGGTGTGTCCAAGCCATCACTTCAACCATCACTATACGTGAAACAATATTAATGGAATTGCATGAGATGATGTTCGCTGGTGTCAAAGGATCGTTAAAAAAAACAAAAAATTCATTTAGATTACACTTATTTTCAGAAGTGTGTTTATACAAATTGAACGCTTTTTAAATAGAATGTCCTAGTGAAATAAATTTACTTCAAATAGAATAAAGTTAGAACCGATAGAATCAAAATATTTATCATAATTACATAGATTTGTTATTATGTTCATATATTTTTTGGATTTAAAAATGTTAACAAAAAACTTCCAAAATATGAATATTAAAAAGTATGTATGTAATGTAATTAGGTATTGGTATTGTGTAACTATTTGGCAAAACCCTCTTTACTACAAGCCGTCTTGTAACTTTCGTTGACACACATCATCATGTATTTTTAAAATGTATTTGTGAAAATATATACTTTAGATGTATTAGTAACTATCAAAACTCCATATAAAATTAATAAAAAAAAATGTAAACGCATGCGCATTATTTGACTTTATTGGTTATTTCTTTTACACAATATTCGCTACATATCCCGACACGATTTTCTACTTACAATACAATCAAAGTATATATTTTTGTATAGCATGAGTATGCAAACAATACGGCTTGTAGTAAAGAGGGTTTTGCTATTTGGTAAAAATAAATTGACAATAAACAATATCAAACATACACATTCTCACATATCCAGACTAAATATTTTCACACAATTTATTACAACAGGTTGCACGTTAATTTTAGAAATGTAGTACTTTCTTTACCTATTTATCTGTATTTTAATTCATATGATTATTTTAATACACCTTGTATGCAGTCGGTGTTTTATTTACGCCTCTTTTTGTTTCATATTCCTTTTTCGATCGATACAAGATCGATGTAGACTTACTCACATACACATATATATAATATTTATATATATAGCAAGTATTTTTATACAAAAGCAACAACAATGTTCATTTAAATTTATCAATAACATATATTTCGTTTCATTGTACATATGGTTACGATATAATAAAGAGTGAGATGAGCTGAATGATATTTGCATGAAAATAAATTTTAATAACAATCATATGAGCGAAAGAGATCAATATAATTTTGTATATATTGTTACCTCGTTCGTGCTGATACTTTGAATAAAATTCGAAAAATTTCATTATTTTATTTGTTATACCTCAGAGACGTACGAAAGATGTGTCTCTGGGTAATCATACTCTGTGGTATTACCATGGAAGAAGAATCGTTCAATCAATTTTGTGTTTGCTAGAAGAATTTAAAAGGCTATCAGTTAATAAACTTAATACTCTGCAAAATATAACTTCGAATTTCATTAAATCGAGCGAGGGATTATCAATTTTAACTTTAAACTGTCAAACTCTCAAAATACGTGGGTTAGATTTACAAGATCATATTTTTCAAAACAGTAACTTTTTATTATTATTAGAAACATGGCTTTCTAACGAAGAAGAAGTTCAACTACCTAATTTTGATTGGAAAATAAAATTTAAACGGGAAAATGTTAGAGCTGCGGGCGTTGCGATATATCAAAACAGAAACATACCCAGGATCACTACACTGAATAAAGAACTTTCAATAAAAAATGCAGGTGAACTTAATGTTACTCAAACAGATATTGGTGATATATGTGCTGCCCAAATTAAAATGTGTGATGGGAGAGAATTTTTTTATGGTTCTTGTGTATATTTTACCAAATGAAGATATTTCATGAAGATATAGTCGCGAAGGTTTAAGGATTTCTGAAAATAATTTAGACAAACTTCCAATGTTGTTAGCAGGAGATCAATGTAAATTTTCTAACAAGTGATTTAAACCCTTTGACAACTTTCTTAAAACAAACATTTTATTTAAAAACAATAAAACAATAGAACCTCCAACCAGATATGGAACAACAACCGATGCTGTATTTTCAAGATACCTTGATAACATCATTTCTAAAACTTTTGTCACATACTTCAGTTACCATCATCGGCCAATAATTTTGATACTGCCGTCTAATTTACCTTCAAGATCTATAACAGAAATTACAGAAGATACTTAAAATTTTAAATTTATTTATAAAATGTTTTTGAACCCTGCAATCTTTTCTAGGCCGAAGCTCGGCCAACTCTTTCGCGGTTAGTTTTTAACGTCCTACCTTACAGAGGTAATCCATCTGCACATTGCATTGCCCTAGTCAGCCACTGACATGGACGATAGTTCGGCCCATAAATTCTGCACTCCAAACAGGGGGTCATAGTTGTGTTCTTTGTCATCACCAATCGTAATCAGGTGAAGAAAAATCCTTTTTGCAACCATTTCTCGTTGGTGCCGTGGATATTCCAAATTGGAGGCGTTTAACTTTGAAAGCCCCTCTGTGAGTCGCGATGATTTGGACCATAGCAGTGTCATCATCAACGGTGAGCTGCTGGTAGGCTTGGGCTAAATCCAGCTTGCCAAATGTCGATCCTTTGGGCATCGTAGACAGTAACTGAGTTATTGACGGAATCGGAAATTCATGTGGTGAAAGCGCCTTGTTGACGGTTGACTTATAATCTCCACAAATCCGAACTGTTCCGTCAGATTTGATCACTGGAACGATCGGTGTCGCCCATTCGCTATGTAGTCCACAGATTCTAAAATTCCCTGGTTCGACATCTTCTGCAGCTCCTCTTCGATAGGTTTGCGAAGAGCGAGTGGAATCCGTCGAAAAAGCAAACGCTTTGGTAAGACTGTTGGATCCAACTTCAATGAAACTGGAGGACCACGAAATTCTTCAAGCTTTGCGGTGAATAAATGTTGGTATTTCTCTAAAATGTCAGAAAATTTCGTCGGTCGAATTGAATGCACCCTCTGGATGGAGATTCCTAGTGGTTTAAACTTGTCAAGAACCAAGATGCTAATTTTGTTTTCTGCAGTCACAAATAACGGCATTTTTTACAAACCGATTATTGTATTCAACGTCGACATCAATGCGACCAGCAAGAATCAGGATCGGATTATGTTGTAAATCCCTTAAATTAAGTCCAGACGGATGTAGAAACGGTGTTGACTTCCAGATAGATCTGAGGGTTGGCTCTTAAATAATGGTATGTCGAGAGCCCGAATCTACTTCGAAATAGCAAGGTACTTTGTTAATTAGAACAGATTCAGCGAAATCAAAAAAGTGAAAGATGGCACTTTTAATAAAATATGAGATATGGGAATAAAATATTGGCGCTTGACAAATTGTCGTTCTCCTTTCCGAGATCGGTGCACCATCCGTTTTGGATCAGCCTACAGAACATGACCGAGCCAGCGTACTCGCTGTAGTGCTTTACCTCCTGAACGACATCAGGAAATTACAACGAATTCCTCCCATACCATAAGTCATGAGTGACAAGGGACCCGTGGTATCAAAACTTCAATCCTTCAAATGTGTAGTCACCACTACTACAATTCATTGCGTCTTGATCTCTAAGACCAGTGATTACAAGAAGTTCCGTGAACTGCGCAGTCTGCGTTCATGCGCCTCAATTTTTTATGTGTTTTGGCAAATCGAAAATAACATTAGTTATTCGATTCTGGAAATTTAACAGAGACATCTAGATTATGATTTTTCTACTGTACATTATTGACAACACCAATTGGGATATGGAGTATACATATGCTTCTCTCATTGAATCATAGATGTGCTTAACTCTGTTAAAACTGTCAAACACTAAAAAATCTTTTTCGGTCAAGTGAACTTCAAACTCAAAGGTTCAAATGAAGTGAAGAGTAGTGTAAAACAAATCGTTGTAATAAATTTATAATTATTTTAAATATTCAATTGATTTTATTCAAATAAACAAACCAAAATGTACTCGAATTGATATTATAAATAATCAAGTGTCAGTTTGTTGTGGATGTTTACGCAAACCTATACCAAAATCGACCGTCAATTTTTTGAGTTTTTTACTTGAAATAAATAAATTTAAAGAGTTGTATTATTTAATTAAAATAAATTAAACGTTTTGAAGTGTATAAAATTACCAAGCTAATATTACAATGAGCAATTCAAAATTGAAAGATGTTTTTAGTTATAAATCATGGGTTCATGCTGTAGCGGGGGCTACGGTACGTTTAAATTAGTCATACGATAACGAGTTTGATCGTTAATCCGTGCGTAAATTATAATTATCTTGTTTTTTTTAGGGAAGCGTTATCGCGATGTCAACTTTTTATCCGCTCGACACAGTAAGGTCACGGCTTCAGTGTGAGTTGCGTCATTTTATTGATTACAGGTCGAAGTCTAATATATTTTGATAATATGTTTTGTGTTTATAGTAGAAGAGCCGGAAAGGCGTAAGGCATTAAGTACGCTTGTCATGATACAACAGTTGATTAAAGAAGAGGGATTTCCAACGCTCTATCGTGGAATGATTCCGGTTTTACAAAGTCTTTGTATCTCGAATTTTGTGTATTTTTACACATTTCACAGTTTAAAAACGCTCCGTGGTGGCCAAAAATCACAAAGTGCTCTAACCGACTTATTACTAGGTGCATTGGCCGGTGTTGTCAATGTACTTAGTACTACGCCGTTTTGGGTAGTAAACACTAGACTAAAAATGAAAGGAATCAATCGTGATAATACGCTTCAATATTCGAATCTGATCGAAGGACTATCCTACATAAAAAAAACCGAAGGGTTAGCTGGTTTATGGTCTGGTACAATTCCATCACTCATGCTGGTTATAAATCCCGCACTCCAATTCATGACATACGAAATGATCAAACGGCGGGTGAATAAAGTGTATGGTGAGGTGCCTGGAATTGTATATTTTAGTGTAGGTGCTATTGCCAAAATTGTTTCGACACTTATCACTTATCCACTGCAAGTGGTGCAGACAAAGTTGCGCCATACCGGGGGACGTTTAGGAGGCCAAACAGCTGGAATCGAAAAAAATATTGGAACCGTTAAAATGCTTATGCATTTATTGAAACAGAACGGAGTTATTGGTCTGTATCGAGGCTTGGAAGCTAAATTACTTCAAACCGTACTAACGGCGGCGCTAATGTTTGCGTTATACGAAAAAATCGCCAAATTTGTCATGTCACTTTTGATGCGACAAAAGAGAATTTAAATGCGCTATTTTAATTTAATATTTGGTACAGCTTTATAGTTTGGTGGATTAGGATTTTTGTTTTATATTTATTTTCATCTAGTCTGCATTCCATGATGATTTTAATTGATTATAGTTTTTTTTTTATTTATTTTTCAAAAATAAAAATTGGTGTTTCGAAGAACAAACATTTTGTATTATTTAGTCGAGTTTACAAATCATAATAGTGAAGGCTTGAACCAATCATTATTGTATGCACTGGCCACCTATTTGTTAGTAGCAAAAGCTTTTAAATATATTGAAACTGCAAACCAAACAATTTACGACCAAAATTTATAAATTGACATGTCAAAAACATGAATTGAATGCGTCAAAAATCATGGATTTCGATAGTCCAGATGTTGAAAAAGATTTTCCTGGATTATATGCCTCGGAATCAGGAATTGGACGAAAAAAAGACGAAAGTGATTGTATGTAGTACGAGTAACGTGTATATAAAAATATTTAATTATAGTGTTTTTCAGTCAGTGACGGAGATCACGAAAAGATTAGCAAGAAGGAGCTTTTGATTGGTCGTCGTAAGGACAAGAAGGATAAAAAAGATCGTGGCTATGCCGCACTAGAAGGTGAAAGTTCGCCTGAAGAAGAAGCCGAAACAAAGAGTCCGTCTAAATCGATGAAAAAAGTTAAAGCGTTTAAATTTCCAACCAAAAGCAAAGAAAAACGTGAAAAATCTCGTGATAAGGAAAAATTAGAGGTGATTGTTGTCAAAGACAAGGACATTCACAACAAAGAAGTGCCGGCTGATGAGAAAAAATCGAAAAAGGAAAAGGATAAAAAAGAAAAGGATAAGAAAGAAAAGTGTAAAGATAAGGAAAAAGATAAGAAAGATAAAAAATTAAAACATACTGGAAGTGCAGCTGTTAGTGAAGAAATTCTTGATTTAGGCGATGCCCAACCCATTTTTGGTGTGTCACTCGGTTTATCAGTCGAGCGGAGCCGATGCCATGACAATGTAAATCTCCCACTCGTCGTTCGGGACTGTATCGATTATCTGCAAGAGCATGGTCTGACAAACGATCAAATCTACAAGAGTGATGCCGTTAAATCACGACTTATCCACTTGAAAAAGCTCTACAATAATCGTGAGAGTACCGGCATTGAAGATTTTGATGTTGCAACGGCCGGTAGTCTTCTAAAATTATTTTTAAAGTTTGCTATAATTTTTAAGTTCATCGTGGCGTTGTGAAATTATATTTTTTGTTTTTATTTTAGAGAACTTCCGGAACCACTTTTAACCACCGATTTATTACCACGTTTTGAAGAAGCAGCATCACTTCCTCAAGTTACCGAACAAGAAACCGAACTTCTTGGACTAATTGACCAACTTCCCAGTTGTAATCGCGTTTTAATCTCATGGCTCATTCTACATCTTGATGCGGTTACCGACAATGAAAAATTAAACAAAACAAATGCCCAAAATTTGGCGATGCTTTTAAGTCCATCGCTGCAGATGTCTCATCGTCTACTGGTTGCGTTATTATGTCACTGCAGCAATCTATTCGGAGATATTAATTTATTTAGGTAAGTTTTTTATCTAATCGCGATTAAGGTAAACACTGAAGAAGCGCGATAAGAGTAAATGTCTAGATAAGAGCAAATGTTTAGTGCGCTGGTGTTTTTAGTGTGGTCTAGGCTGGAAAATGGCTTTCCGCAAATTCATACGAAAGTAAACATTTACATTACTATGGTTTTTATCTCTTTTCATTTTTGTTAATTCTAAAGGTATATTCCACCATTGACGTCTACAAGCCCTAATCTACCCGATACGATCGATGAGATACAAAAAGAGTTGCGCAAACAAGAAAGTCTTTTGACACAGATTCATTCGGAGATGAATGCTGGATTTGTTTCAAAAAAGCGCGAGGAACAATTATGGGAAGTTCAACGGATTATCACACAGCTAAAAGTTTGTATTGTCGGCCACAATTTTAGACCTCGTTTTATTCTCCGTTTTTGTTTTAGCGTAAACTTCGTTCGTTCGAAAAGAAGACGGATTCAACGCAAAAAAGTGTCGATGACGCGGTCGATGGTGATGTCTCATTCGAATTAACACTTCACAAAACTAAATCGTCGTGTTCCGACGATGAATCGTCGTGCAAAACAATGACAGTGTTTTCGGCCGAATCGACAACAACAAATACTGAAACAAAAAATACTCCACAAGAAATACCCGCCGAAGAAATCGAAACTCATAAATTAAATGATAAATTAACTGTGTCCGAAACTGGTTTACTTCTTCTACCCGAAAATCATCCCGAATATTTGAATCTCATACGTTTACAATTAGAAAATTTAGAATTGATGCAGTGGAAATTGAATTTACAGTCTCGAATTACAACCGAACGCAGTGAATTGGTTCGGATAAAAAATAATCTCCATCAATTGGGCATAAACTCGAATACCGAATTAAATCTAAACGATTATTTGGATAATAATTTAACGATCGACGATCCAGAATATGAAAAAATCATTTCGCATTATTTGAAAGAGAATCAACTGTTGGAGCATAAAAAAAATATTTTGGCAAACGATTTGATTAACGAGACAAATGAATTAATTCAATTGCAAATTGATTTAAATTTACAAAAATATCGAATTTAATATTTTATTTCATTAAAAATATATTTATATAAATGTATACATAAATTATGTAAAATCTCATGAAACATAAATATGTCGTTAAATTATTTTGTTCTACCAGCATGATATTTTATGGTTCAAATGCCGGACACCAGATACTAAGCTACACAGCAAAAGGGAAAGTCTATTTTCTTGTTTTTTGACAACCAAACACTTAAATGTCATGTAAAAAAAAGTTTGTTTTCATTCGATTTTTTTTTTTAATTTATTGTGAATTTGTTTTAGTGTAAAAAACGTAATATGTCGTGGTTTCAAGATTTAGCAGGACAAGCTGAACAAATTCTTAATAAAATCGATCAAAATGCAGCAAATGTATTGCATACGACTCCAGGCACACTATCGACATCATCCTCGTCACACAATTTGCTTAATTATATCGAAACAACTAAAGATTTCAGTGATGACACCGCAGCAGCTGAAACATCCACTAGATCACCGCTAAGAGGCTTAAAATTGGAGTATAATGCAAGAAAATCATCAGAAAAATCGTCATCGTCCAGACGTAGTTCATTCAGTAGTTCCCGAAAAGAAGGTACAGTAATTGAAAATATCAACGTTAAACAACCTTTAAATGTTGACACGCAAGCCGAAATGACGATTGAAAAGGAGCTAGCTAATTTAAAAATGCATCTGATTGAAATTAAACTCGAACGTGACGAACTGAAACAAGAAGTCGAAACTTTAATGGAACAATTCAAGTTAACGAAAAATTACAAAGACGAAAAAAACGAGCTGAAAGACGATTTATTCAAATTAAATGAAGAACGTGGCGAGTTTATCGATAAAATCAATAGCCTGGAAGAATCAAATCTTAAATATATCAAATCCATATCAGAACTGGAAATAAATGTATCAAAATTACATGCCAACGAAAACGATCTAATGAAACAAATCGAAAATCTTGCAGTGGAAAAAGAAACGAGTGTCATAGAACTACAAAAATATCGGCAACGAGCTCAAAGTACACTACAAATTAAAGAAAATATAATAAAAGAATTGAATTCGTCGATAAATTCGAGTAATCCAGACATGACATCACTCACCGAAGATTATGAAATGTTACGAAATGAAAATCACGCATTAAAATCGCAATTAGAACAACTTAACGAAACGATTTGCCAATTAAACTTGACCCATCAACAAATAGAATATGAATTAAATCATAAATTGGCTGAGTCGGTCACCAACTGTACAAAATTCTACGACACCTTAAATATCGAGATCAATAAAAATTTAACGTTGGAAAATAATTTAAATATTAAAAATAAAGAATCGATTTCAATTCAAGATGAATTGGTTCGACTTCGTGAAAATTTATCCAATCAACTCTACGAAAAAGATATCGAACTAAATAAAATTAAAAGCCAACTAACAGCATTTCAAACCAATAACATTGGTAATGGTCGAGGGGAATATAGTCGAAAACTCGACCATGGTAATAATATTGAGGAACGTATTCAATCGCTTACACAATCGTTGGTTCAAAAACAAACGACACTCGAACAGTTGACGGCCGAACGAAATGCTTTACGATTACAATTGGAAAAAATCGAGATGCAACACCGAACGACGATCATGCAAATTCGAAAACAAAAACCGCAAATTTTAAATATGAACGATACGGATGATGCCAAAGCCCAAGTACCAAATTTTTTACAAGAAAATCCATTCGATACGTCAGTAGCAAGGCGAGTGAAACGTGCATATTCATCGCTTGATTCGGTCAGTGTACGTTTAGGCGTATTTTTACGACGTTTTCCACTCATTCGAATATTTGTGATATTTTATATGGTTTTATTGCATTTATGGGTGTTACTGGTGTTATTCTCATCGACGCCATCGTCATCATAATTAATTTATAGTACCTAAAAATATTTGTATTTTATGCATGCACCAGATTTAATGTATATTTTTTTTTATAATTTATGTAGTTAAAATTACAAAATATATCATGTCTTGTAGAAAAAAATGAAGGGGAAACACTTTTGATTTAAGTACTTCCACTGAAATATCTTATTCGCCTGCTACCATGACCTTATATCACTTAAATATCAAATTTTTATTTTGTGATTGTCGGCTTTTTAATGTTTTAATTAAAATCCGACACACTGCACAGATCAACTTACAGAGCTCAATCCTGTTAGAGAGCTTTTAAATTGTATCCACAAAGTTTGAACCTAAAAACTATTATGCATCCGTTTCAGTTGTAACCTAACAAAACATGATTTTTAAAACTCCTTCGTATCCAAACTATTGGTAGGCCCATTATAAACATCAATAACTCCCACTAACCAAACTGGAATAAGGTTCTATGTCGCAAAATCGAACGAAACGCAAGTTTTTACATCCAAAAATTACTTGCCGCATAAGCCATTAACAATTGGTACACACTTTACCGGTTCTCTACGACTTTAAAGCGTTAACAACCAATTAATTCTTTTTTTTTGTGTAGCGGAAGCATCTCTAACTCATTCGGGGTTAATTTTTACTAGCAATCATACATTGGGCGATGTCTAATTTTATCTGACCTACAGTTGTAAGTGCGTTAAGAATTAGGATCCTAAAGATATCGAACCATATCTTAGTTACGAACTCGTTTACGTCTTATTTTTTTTTAAAGTTGTTACTATTCATGAGCATCAGTGTATTTTTATTTTTTAGTCTATGCCATCTGTTCTGTGGCTGAAAATCTTCCAACTCTTTCGCGATTACTTTAACATCCTAATACTTTAAGCCATCACCAGCCAAATCGAAAACGCACGAATACAGTTTCGCATTGCTCCAGTCAGCCGGTACTGGCATGGACGATGGTTCGGCCCATGGATTCTGCACTCCAACAGGGGATCATAGTGGTGTTTATCGTCATCACCGGTTGCAATCAAGTGATGATAAATTCTTTTTTCAACCCTCCCCTGTTGGGATTTGAACCCGGTACTTCCCGAACCAAACGCCGTAGCTTTAACCACTGCGCCAATTGCTTGGTAATCAGTGAAGTTATATTGGCATTGAATCTCATCGTCTTGGATTTTCTGATGTTTATGTGGAGGAGTAATTACCATCGGAGCTTTGTGGCGCGAAAGTTTCTGAAAACTAGAAAAAGCCCGAGGGCCACCGTGCTAATTGCCAAAATTGAGAAGAACTGCAAAAGTTTAGTTGTTGACAGCGTATTAAAGGAATAACAATGCACATTCACACTAAATATCAGGGCTTCCAGATCCAGTGCCTATGGATCCAGTTGAAAAAATAGTCAGATATAATCTAAGCACAGCATATAAGAACATAATCGAAAAAAAGTAGGTTTGTTATGTGGGAGAACATTAGTAGAACTTCAGCCAAAAATACCAGTAATATTAATAAACGTCAGCTCATTCACAAACGTCTTAAAAAAGGGACAGTGATTGATAAGATCCAGGTCAACTATATCGCACAGTGTCAGACAAAAAAGCAGCCATTGCATCTGGAGAAGTGCAAAATTATTCGCCTGCTTTGTAATTAAACGTTTCCACGCAACAGAATCTGAAGCAGCAGTGGAGGCCTAAGAACAGTTATCCGATGTGTTTGCAATCAGTTTATACAACTCCAATCCGGTAGGCACTGAGACCTTTACCCCTAGCAAAACAACAACAAACGAAAGCGAACATTAAAAAATGAAGATTGACGGATTAATAATTGAGCAATCTAACAGCTTATGAAATTCGCTAGTTGTTCTTGTTTAAAAGAAGGATGGCTCGACAAGATTTTACGTTGACTGTCGGTTCGTAAACATTATATCGACTTCCCGGTTTGATTCTCCACAAAATTATTGAATTTCTCGAGCTTTCTTGCAGCTTCGGATTATGATTTTAACATATGTTTAAACAAAAATTTTGTGAGAAAAATCATCAATAAATGTTAGAATGTAACGGCTTCCTCCTATCGAGTCTATCTGCATAAGGCCACACAAATCTGAATGAACAAGTTCCAAGACTTCTTTGGTATATGTTTGGGATTTTTTAAATGGTTAGCGTGTCTGTTTCCCTCGCCTCTTATACACGTCATACAGTTGTTGTTAAAATGATCAAGTTTGACCACTTAATAATCTCATACCACTACAACTCAAGTGTCCAAGTCTACAATGCCATAAATCCATTTTGGAAATTCCTTTAACTAGGTACGTTAATGCCTTTGGTCGGTTTAATTTGTACATGTTTCCCACTAGACTTGCGGTTGCAATTAGTTCGCCAAATTCATTGAAGATTTCACATCTTGCTAAATTTAACGTTATTCCCGTTCATGACCATTTGACTTACGGACAATAGATTTGTACATAAATCCTTAATGTACAAAATGTTTTTAATGTAGTTAATTTCTAGATTTTGCCTTTTACTATCACATCAACCTCAGTATATCCAACTGAAGCTACTTTTAATTTTGAGTTATTTGCGACTAAAACTTCATTATTCACTGAATCAGTGACCTCTGTGAACCAGTCGTTTCTCATGGTCAAATGCGTTGAAGCTCCGGAATCCACATACCAATCGTCGTGGGTGATAGCATTTACTGAAAATGTTGTGTATAGCAATCTTTGTGCATCCGATTTTCCTTGGCCAACAACACTTTTATTGTTGTTTGGGCAATTTCTTGCAATATGCCCATAGTTGTTACAATTGAAACAACGTGAGCCAGCAGATTGATTCTGTTTACTTCTATTATTATTGCGCTGCTTATTGGTGCCATTCCGTAAATTTAGTCCATATAGGGCAATATCATTTGACACGTTAGGCAAAGTTGCCTTCACACCTTGCAAAGATTTTGTTTTTATGGAATCTTCACTAATTTTGATTCCCGAATTCTCAATTCCTACAATCATTGGATTATATATGGTAAGCCTGCCAACATAATTATACCAATCTTTTCCACTGATATTTTTAATTGAATGGAATTTAATTTGTGAGCTGTGTTGATTATGATTGTCACGTACTCCTCCAGGTTTTTGAAGTTTTCCAATTTTGTCGTAATTAACGTGAGCAACAAACAAATTCTTCTCGTTAAACCTGAGTCCTCAAACACGGTTGCCAACTTATCCCAGACTACCTTTGCCGACGTCGCATTTTTAACATGAACATAGATGATTGACACTCAACTCTTTACAAGATTTACTCCCATTGAACAGAACCTGTATTTTTCTGCTGTCACCGGTTTGGTAAGGCTGTCTGCTAACATATTGTTTGTGTTGACGTAAACAAGTTTAACCACCTTGTCAATAACCTTCTCGCGCAGAAAACGATGACGTACATCTATATGCTTTGTTCTGGGTGAAAAAGTAGTATTTTCCGTTAGTTGAATCGCTCTTTTGCTGTCGCAGTGTATGATGGTTGAACATTTATTTTCACCTAGCAACTCCTGACATATATCCGCCATCAAATAGCGGCCTCTTGGGTTGCCAAAGACATAGCCATGTATTCGAACTCTGTTGTAGACAAAACAACTGTTGGTTGCTTCTTTGACGCCCATGAAATTGATCCACCTTACAGTTTGAATACATAGCCTGTTGTCGAACGTCGATCTACTGAATCACTTGCCCAATCTGAATCGCAATAACCTTGCACTATTTCATTTCCATTTTTTGAATAAGTCAGTTTCATCTCGATTGTACCTTTCAAATATCGCATGATCCGCTTTACTGCCAACCAATGAGCACCGCATGGATTGTTATTAAATCTGCTGACAGCTCCTACTGCGAACTGTATATCTGTATAACAAGCTCCCTACTGCTTCTTGATATGGCACATCCTTCATGGATTCACGATCTGACTCATTCTTCGACGACATTTCTGAATTAAGTTTCTGATTTGGATCAGCTGGAACACTTACACTATTACAATCGGTCATTTGGAAACGTTCTAGTATATTTTGAATATACTGGCTTTGATTTATTGAAATCGTTCCCGTCTTGCGGTCTTGCGTAATCTACATTTAGCCCATCACACATTTAGCTTCGCCAACGTCCTTCAATTTAAATTGCTTTTGAAGACCCAACTTCAATTCAGCTTTCAAAACTTTGTCGTTTGAAAAAATGAGCAAGTCGTCAACATATAAAAAATTTTTTTGAAATTTTACGGCTAAAATCATTCAAGAAAGTCACAAAATATCGCAAGCCGCCAAATGAATCAACTGGCATTGGACCACACAGGTCAGTGTGCACCAGTTCTGCTGTCCTTGAATGGAAGGCCTAGTCTGTTTCCCCTTTATACAAGTTTCACATTTGTCCTGTTGACCTCCGACAAAACTCACCCCGTCCACTAATCCATTTCGTAATCTCATCAAGCAATCGTGACCCACATGTCCTAGACGTCGATGCCATAATTCCCATGAATTCTTAACTTTGACCCTCAAATATGTTTCACACGTATGTGTCCCTTTGAGCATCCCTGCATTTACTTTTGCCTCAATCAGTAATTTCTTGTTTTTGTCAAAAACTTTGCAATCATTTGCACTAAACTTGACAATTAAACCTTTGCCTACTAACTGACTAACTGACGATAAGTTGGTGGAAAGTCCTGGCACGTATAGAACATCAAGAACTCTAGTATTAACTATACGATTATTCACCCATAGCTGGAATAAAACATTGCCAATCAATTCGGCCTTCAATTTTGATTGATTTGCAAACGTGACCTCCCCTGATTCTGGCACTGGTTTGAGATTTTCCATCCAAAGTTGTTCACATGTCATGTGTGCAGAGGCACCAGAGTCTATATACCACTCATTCGATTTAATATTGCATGCCGTCAAGCACGAAAAAACTGACGAATGATTAGCCATCTTCGTATTTGGACATTTGTTTTTGAAGTGACCAACTACGCCACATCCAAAACATTTCCCATCCTTTACTTGTTTCTTCTTCTTATTATAATTGTTTGACTTTGTTGGCTTCACGTACATGGCTGATGCAGAGACAGAGCCCTCAACTCTATCATCGCAACGAATTAGAAGTAGTTTGGTTTTTATTAAGTTAGCCAAAATTTTTGTGCCAGAACTTTCTATCGCCATAATCATGGGCTTGTATTGGTCCCTTAATCCGGCCAACAACAATGTGCCAATCCACTCATCGTCTATTTCCATGCCGGCACCTTTTAACTTGTTGGCGGTCATAATAATTTTGTTGACGAAAAATTCCATCGTAGCGCAATCCACTAGTCTTGTTGAAACTAGTTCACGCAATAATATTACACGACGAAGTAGACCGGAATCTTCAAACGTCATTTTCAGACTGTCCCAAACATCCTTCGCCGTATTTGCTTTTTGAATATGTGAAAAATTCACACTGTCCACTAATAAAACAATCGACTCAATGGCTTTTGAATCTTCATTTTTTTTTGGATCACTTTCCTTGCATATATGCCCTCAACATGACTTCAAAGGTCATTCATTGGAAGATATGCTTGTGCAGCAAATTTCCATGTCTCATAGTTATCTCTTCCACACAATTTCTCTTTGGACGCAAACGTTTCCGCCATTTTAATTTTTTTTATTAATTTTTTACACAAAAAAAAAATAATTACGCTAAACTCGTTAATCACGAAATTAAACAAATTGAACTTCTTTTTTTATTATTTAAGTGGGTCTGGGCCCATGACCTGATGTGATTATGTACTTAAATAAAAAGAAATATAATCCGAATAAAAAAGACAAGCGTCCATACACGAGGTATTTATTTAAGAGAGAATAAGTACAAGAAGGAAATAGAACGCCACAAGCGGCTAGTATTAAAAACAAAACAAAATAAAGGCTCTCTCACACTTAATAACTCAACAAAATTTAATCGAGAAACATCCGTATTTCTTTTTCAAGTTTCCAGCTCTGCTTAGTATTAATTCCATCAGGTTATTGGTCCAGTGGATGAAGAATACGGATATTTCGAAAAAAAAATTAAGGCAAATTAATTGAATAAAGTGAAATTGATTTTCGGTATTGTGAAATTCACATACGAAAAAAGATGGCATTAGCTGAGTTAAGATACAGCATTTCAAAGCTAAACGGAACAAATTATTTTGTATGGAAATACAAAATGGAAATGCTTCTTGAGGAAAAAGGTTTACCGGCAGTCATCAATGAGGTACTACGATCACCAGTTACAGCAGCGTGGACAGCAAATGATGAAAAGGCACATTAAACAATTGCATTGAAAGTAGAAGACGATGAAATTCATCACATCACTAGTGCAGATTCAATAAGAAATGCATGGAGAACTCTTAAGGATATGAATCGAACACATAAAGCAATCGTGTGCACATTTTGAAGTTAATTAGGCAACAGTGGCTTGATGAAGACTGAGATGCGGAAAAATACGTGAATTCCATGAACGAGCTGTTTCAAAAGTTATTGGCGCTTAGTGCATATTTTGATCCGGAATTTTGTATGAGTGCTACGTTGTTGGTTTCTTTGCCACCAAGCTACGACGGTTTGGTAACGGCGCTCCAGGGTAAAGAAGAGAGTGAATTATTGACACTCACGTTGGTTAAATCAAAGGTTCTCGCAGAATTCAAAAGAAGAATGGATCGAGGTGGAACAACGGATGACACTGCCTTAAAGTTTGACACATCAAGAGCAACGAAAGGTCAAAAAGGTGAAAATAAAAAGTCTGAGTGCAATTTTTGCAAAAGGAGCGGTTACATCAAAAAGAATTGACGAAGATACAAAGTCTGGCTCAACATAATAGGTGATGGCTGGATTCTCGGTTCAGGTGCCACGTATCACATTGCCAGTTCTAAGAATATGTTCGTCAATTTGACATAAATTGTAGAGATAAAGTATTAGCGTTGCAAGTGGTCAACAGTTAACAACTGCGGGTAAAGGCACGTACAATTTAGGTCGATTTTCTGAACGAAGAAAATCAAAGTGTTCCAGTAAGAATCACAGACGTGTTGCTAATACCAGATATCAAGGAAAATTTGCTTGCAGTCAAAAAACTAACGAAAAAAGGTTTTCAAGTAAATTTTAAGGGCAGAAAGTGTGAAATAAGGGAGAACAGTCGGCTAACTATGGCTGAATCGGTTGCCAACAAAGGGTACATAAACAACACCATATGAAGGCTGGCTCCAGGAAAGTCCGAATAGGCAATACTTCAGAAAATTCAGATCAGAATGTTATATGCATGTACCTATGTTATATGCTGGTCAGTTATGATTACGAATCAAAGTACGAATCGTTGTTACAATCCGGAAACCGATCGAGTCACAGTTAGTCGAGATATTCAGTTCGTCGAAAGGGGTCATTGGTTACCCATCAAGTCCGGCAAAACTTACCAACAGGAACAAATTATCGGCAATTCAGGGTTGAGGAACTTGGGAAATGCAGAGAACGATTAGGTACAAGAGAAATTAGTCGTGGAGGAATTTCAGGAAAAGAATCCAATACAGGATCACGTTCAGAATGAAGAAACTGTTAGACGATCACAACGCATTAACAAAGGAATTTCACCAAAGAGACTTATTGAAGAAATGAACGTGGTGAATTCAGTCATTCAAGAACCTAAGTGCTACGTAGAAGCTATCAAGGGTGATCAAAAGAGGCTGTAGATTCAAGCAATGACAAATGAGATGAAGTCATTGATGGAGAATTAAACATGGGAGTTTGTGAAAATTTCAGAAAGTGCAAATCTAGTTGGCTGCAAGTAGATTTACAAGCTAAAGTGCAATTCAGATGGATAAGTAGTTAGACACAAGGCAAGGCTTGTTGCTCAAGGTTTTTCGCAGAAATACGGTACTTCGTCAAACTACGTTTCAAACATTGCTTACAGTAGCAGCAAACAAGGACATGAAGGTTTATCATCTAGATGTAAAAAAGGCTTTTCTTAACAGTGGATTGGCTGAAACAATTTACATGAGACAACCTCTAGGATTTAAAGTTAAAGGCGGAGAAGATTTAGTGTGTCTACAAAAAAGGGGTATATATGGTCTAAAGCAATCAGTGCGCAATTGGAACAAAATAATTCATCAAATTCTCATCGATTACGGTTTTGTTCAAAACAAGAATGATCCATGCTTGTACACCTACAAACATGACGGAAAAATATGCTACGTATTAATCTACGTTGATGATGTGGTCATTGCTGGTGAAAACAACGTTGCCCATTTCACGTTGAATCAGACTGCTTATATTGGAAAAGTACTAAAGGATTTCCAAATGTCTGATGCAAAGGAGTCCTCAGTTCCATTATCAGTTGGATATGGTAAAGACGGAAATACGGATTTATTGTTGGCAACGGCAAATATCAAAAGTTGCTCGGTTGCTTACTGAACATATCAGTCAACACAAGACCTGACACATCGGCAGCGGTTTCAATTTTCGCACAAAAGTTGTCCAGTCCAAACCAGAAGGATTGGAACGAATTACTACCGAATTGCGATTGTCACTTGGGAAGAGTGATGGTTCGGATCAGTTAATCGGATATGCAGATGCAAGTTGGGGTGTTGATCGTGCAAGAAAAAAGTCACAATCTGGTTACATATTCAAGTATTGTAACGGTATTTTCAGTTGGTGCAGTAGAAGACAGGATTGCTTTGCGCTATCATCAACGGAAGCAGAATTTATTGCGTTGTCTGACGCATGTCAAGAGGTGAATTGAATTTGTCGTTTACTCAACGATTTTGTTCAACGCATTGGGAAACTGACGACCATTTTCGAAGACAATCAAAGTTGTTTGATATTCATTAAGGAGGAGAAATTGTCGTCACGTACCAAACATATCGATGTTCGAGAGGCATTTGTCAAGGATTACTTCGACAAATGTATTGTTACACGTCGATATTGTTCTACGGAAACTATGGTGGCAGATTTATTGACAAAACCATTGGTGGGATCTCGTGTCAATGTTCTTTGGGATGCATGTGGAGTTAACTGATGATTCAATTAAGGAGGAAATAAGCTTTGAACGCATTCGAATCATTGCATTTTTTCCACTGCATTTATCTTTTGTAGCTAACTTCACTTCTGTTTAAACCATCAATCAAGTGACACATTAAAATCATAAAGCTAAATAAAAGATTTTTCATAATTAAAATTTAATCGAGAAACATCCGTATTTCTTTTTCAAGTTTCCAGCTCTGCTTAGCATTAATTCCATCAATTCCAAAGACGGATATCCAAAGACGGACGCTTCATTTTGGACACACGCGCTAGCAAAATCGCAATAGGAGCAATATTTTCAATAGGAGCAATATTTTCCATATTTTCAAGAAAGGAAAAGAACGAACAATAGCATACTCTGCTCTTCAATGTAAGCAGTGTATAGCCATCAACAAAGCATATCTCAGTCGGAATTGCAGAAATTAAAGTCAACGTTGAGGAACGCTGGATCAAAGATTAGTTTAAGGAAATCAAAAGCACGATGTGTCAATTGTTTCAATAGCACAATGGATGGAGCAAGGTATAAAACCACACTGGGGCATGAGATTGCGGTGGAAACCGTGATAGTTCAAAGCTATTGGGCTCAGTGGCAACAGTTAAGGCTAAAACATGCGTTGCTTATTCGACTGAGAATCAGCTGACGGTAGAAACATTATGTAGCAGACGGTACTACAAGCAAACCGAATATTTGAGGTTCTGCAGGAAATACACAATGGTTGATATGAACTTGAGTGTCAACAATACTTTGCAGAAAATGTATGGGTCAATTTCCTATTCAATGCCAGCAAGAAATCCCAAACCATAAAAACAAAAAGAATGCAGCATTACATCGTAGCAGCACCATTTGAACGAATAGCGATGGGTATTGCTGGCCAATTTCCAAATTACTTCTGTAAACGGGTAGAAACATATCCCCTCGTCAACTAGGAAGTCCGCACCGTAGCAGACATATTTGTCAACAACCGGGAATACAGATACGATGTGTCATTAGAACTGCATTTTGATCAGTGGTGAAATGTTGAATTAGCCGTTTTCACAGAGCGGCTGTGTGAACTCCAAATAAAAAAATGAGAACTTCGCTATTACACACACAATCTGATGAAGTAATAGAACGATTCAATAGAACCTTGTACGACTAGTACGAGCAACATGTACGAAGGAAAATCAATACTAATCAGGACAGTTGAGAAAGGTGTATACTCCTGTTTCTAACGAGTTATCTATCGCGTGTTAATGCACATGAGGCTTGTAATCGGTAAGTGAAATTTACAGTCGCTAAGAAAACCAGGCGCGTTTGAAGGCCAAAATTTAGAGACCATATTTTCTAAGGCTTTACCACAGAGGAATATAGTTCTATAGCTCTGTGGCTTTGCGTTGCGCTCTTTACAGTGGAGATGATCGGCAATCTTGGTTATGGATTTCTATTTGAGTACAAGTTGAAAAAGTCCATTTTGCATTTCAACAAAGCAGTCGATAATTATTGTATGTGTAAGCTATGGTTAGGTAGGCTCAACTAATTAACATTTCAATCGTTTATATTCATGCGCCCACGGGTGTTAAGATAAAAACTCATTTTTCAACAATTTTGATGATCTGATGGGATCTAGACAGGAGCACGTGTTAATATCTAAGGAAAGATCTCGGCTCTTCTAAGATGTCAGATCATAATATCAAGCAGCTGCCATATGCAAAAAAGCATCATCAATATGGCCACTGCAAAGCTACATTATCATACAATATCGAGAAAACACAATATCAAAATCTTGTTAGCAGCAGCATTGTGAAGCAGAGCTTGTCAGGAACAAAATATAGCCTACAGAGAAGCGCAAATACGTTTTACAATCGCACGGTACAACTGTTGCGTTATTAAGTGTGAGAGAGTCTTTATTTTGTTTTGTTTCTAATACTAGCCGCTTGTGGCGTTCTATTTCCTTCTTGTACTTATTCTCTAAAATAAATACCTCGTGTATGGACGCTTGTCTTTTTATTCGGATTATATTTCTTTTTATTTAAGTACATAATCACATCAGGTCATGGGCCCAGACCCACTTAAATAATAAAAAAAAGAAGTTCAATTTGTTAAATTTCGTGGTTAACGAGTTTAGCGTAATTATTTTTTTTTTGTGTAAAAAATTAAAAAAAAAATTAAAATGGCGGAAATGTTTGCGTCCAAAGAGAAATTGTGTGGAAGAGATAACTATGAGACATGGAAATTTGCTGCACAAGCATATCTTCCAATGAATGACCTTTGGAGTCATGTTGAGGGCATATATGCAAGGAAAGTGATCCAAAAAAAAATTCAAAATTCAAAAGCCATGGCGTCGATTGTTTTATTAGTGGGCATTGTGAATTTTTCACATATTCAAAAAGCAAATACGGCGAAGGATGTTTGGGACAGTCTGAAAATGACGTTTGAAGATTCCGGTCTACTTCGTCGTGTAGCATTGTTGCGTGAACTAGTTTCAACAAGACTAGTGGATTGCGCTACGATGGAATTTTTCGTCAACAAAATTATTATGACCGCCCACAAGTTAAAAGGTGCCGGCATGGAAATAGACGATGGGTGGATTTGCACATTGTTGTTGGCCGGATTAAGGGACGAATACAAGCCCATGATTATGGCGATAGAAAGTTCTGGCACCAAAATTTTGGCTGACTTAATAAAAACCAAACTATTTCAAGAAATTCGTTGGGATGATAGAGTTGAGGGCTCTGTCTCTGCATGAGCCATGTACGTCAAGCCAACAAAGTCAAACAATTATAATAAGAAAAAGAAACAAGTAAAGGATGGGAAATGTTTTTGATGTGGCGTAGTTGGTCACTTCAAAAACAAATGTCCAAATACGAAGATGGCTAATCATTCGTCAGTTTTTTCGTGCTTGACGGCATGCAATATTAAATCGAATGAGTGGTATATAGACTCTGGTGCCTCTGCACACATGACATGTGAACAACTTTGGATGGAAAATCTCAAACCAGTGCCAGAATCAGGGGAGGTCACGATTGCAAATCAATCAAAATTGAAGGCCGAATTGATTGGCAATGTTTTATTCCAGTTACGGGTGAATAATCGTATAGTAAATACTAGAGTTCATGATATTCTATTCGTGCCAGAACTTTGCACATACTTATCATATTGTACAAACTATAGTCAGTTAGTAGGCAAAGGTTTAATTGTCAAGTTTAGTGCAAATGATTGAAAAGTTTTTGACAAAAGCAAGAAATTACTGATTGAGGCAAAAGTAAATGCAGGGATGTTCAAAGTGACACACTCGAGTGAAACATGTTTGAGGGTCAAAGTTGAGAATTCATGGGAATTATGGCATCGACGTCTAGGACATGTGGGTCATGATAGCTTGATGAGATTACGAAAGGATTTGTGGACGGGGTGAGTTTTGTCGGAGGTCAACAGGACAAATGTGAAACTTGTATAAAGGGGAAACAGACTAGGCCTTCCATTCAAGGACAGCAAATCTCGGGCTTCTAGAGTACTAGAACTGGTGCACACTGACCTGTGTGGTCCAATGCCAGTTGATTCATTTGGCGGCTTGCAATATTTTGTGACTTTCTTGAATGATTTTAGCCGCAAAATTTCCGTGTATTTCATAAAAAACAAATCAAACGCCTTGAATGTTTTAAAGGAGTTCAAAGCTTTTGCGGAGAATCAAACGGGTCACAAAATCAGAATGTTGCAATCAGATAATGGAACAGAATACTGCCACAAGGAGTTTTCTAAATTCCTCCGAGATTCAGGCAATTGTAGATGAGGCAATTGGTACAACAGCAAGTTCAGAAGGCGTATCTAGATCTCAAAAAAGTTAGGATCTAACAGCTGAAGATTCAATTGACGTTTCGGGTAGTAATGAACCGTCAAATGAGGAAGAGAACGACGTTTCGTTAGAAGCGCGTCGTTCATCGAGAGAGCACAAGTCGACGAAAAGTGATGACTTCGTTTATATTGTATCTCGTGTTCAATTGAATGATCCATTGTCAGTGAAGGAGGCTATGAGCACCGTTAAAAGATTTATCAACATACACACGATGTTCTTTATTTTTCCATTGTTTTCAAAATTGCAAAAGTATAGCGTCACTTAAATCACTGTAACTCAGTATGCGATAGTTCGACTGTCTAAAATCCATATTAAAGGCGCCATCTCTGCGTTAGTCTCTGGTCTTATTGCACAATCGTGTATAGCCCCATATGCGATAATGACGACACTTGCCGAGTTTTCTTAAACCACGAGATAAGAAGTTTGATGACAATCCCTCATCATTGAGAGGAGAGCATTTCAGGATCTTGGCAGATAGAGATAGAGTAAAACTTGGCTTCTTCTGGTTCTCGGGAAATATTCAAATTGTTGATTAAAGAGGTAAGAGCCAGTCAAAACTGTTTTGGACAAGTGATCCGAGGACCACTAATCCCGTCACTTGTGGTTTTTTTTAAAGAGGTGATCACACACATATGACTTAAGTTCTTGTTGATACGGTAGAAACCACCGAATGCCTACCAAACCCCAATTATGATAGACCTAGAAAAATTTACACCAATTTGTTTGCTGACGAAACGTATTATTTTGACTGAACGAAAAACTTATGCCGACGTTCGCAAATTATCAAAGAAATAAATTAAGGCAAAATCACGGTTGTATTTGAATTAAATAAAATCATTTGCAAACGAAAAGTTTAAGTCAAGAGTTTAAGTTAAGTCATTGTCGAGCGAAGAGTAAATAAAGTATTTAAGATGAAATTTATAAGTTGTTTATTTATTTTAAGTGAGTATTTGATAGTTTTGTGAATTTTTATTGTTTTTTTAAATGGGCGAAAAGGTTTTTAATTAGGCTTGAATTAAAATTTACGAAAGGTTATCAACGTAGAATTAAAAATCTAAACCACGAAACACATATTAGAGTTTTTTTTGTTTGTTGAAATACACAAATGTTGTGTTTCGCTTCACCTTGATTAAATTTTTGGCTTATGTGTCTCGATAATAAACAGGTTCTAATGTGTAGTAGAAGTAACATATTTATAGTTTTTAACGTATTCACTAATTTTTTATTTTTTTTTATTTTGCATTTCATTAATGATCGATCGATCATCGATCGAATAGTATCTGTTGTTCAGATCGTATATGTATCATCGTCACAAAGAATTAAACGACAGAATCGATTTGGCCGACAATGGAGTTCTCAAAATCAAGTTGATCAAAGTAGTTTTGGTCAAAGTGGGTATGATGAGGATTACGATCAATATGGGCAAAACATATATTTTCCGACAGAGCAACAGAATCGATTCCCTAATCAAAATCAATTCCCTAATCAAAATCAATTCCCTAATCAAAATCAATTCCCTAATCAAAATCAATTCCCTAATCAAAATCAATTCCCTAATCAAAATCAATTCCCTAATCAAAATCAACAGCAGCAGCAGCAGCAGCAACAACAACAACAGCCTACAACCCAAGCACCGGCCTCTGGAGCACCTTCTCGGGCCTTTTTATCATGTATGGGCCGTTGTCAAGCACTAAGTCATTACAATCCAATTTGTGGAACTGATGGACAAACATATCACAATGACCAAAAATTAGGTTGTGCACAACGCTGTGGTGCCAGTATGTTATGCGACTATATAATTTTTTTTTATTACTTTTTTGATATGTATAATATACATCTATCTTTTTAACTACTTCCAGATGTCCGCCAAGCTACCATTGGTGCATGCCCGAATCCAAATAGTTCTGGTTAAATGTGCGACTACTTGTCAAACGATGACGTCACTGGGAATTTCTTAAAATTTGACCGTCGAACTTAATGTTATACCTTCCGTAAATAAAACCAAAATAAAAAAATTTAACAATGAATCGATTTATGCCTTATCATACTCACATAATACGTGAGATGTTGAAATGACATTGAAATTTAATATTGTGTTAACAAACTTGAAAATGTTTGTCAGATGATATAAAGGTGAACTAGATAATTTGGTACCCCTCCTGAATTATTTGTTATTGATCTGAGATAACGAAAAACTTTAGGCGTACTTTACAACACCGTTAAGTTTATTGCCGCGAAAGAAACCTGGGTCCCAACCAAATAGTGACTATCCACGTACTCTTAGATGTCGCTGTACTGTTCGTATTGAGCTTAAGCCTATCAGCAACAAAATTGTCATCTCAAAGCGATGATAGCTACTCGCTTCAATCAATTATTCGAAAGTTTCGTGCAAATTTATATAATTCGCTAACGTAACATTGCATATGATCGATATAGTATTACAGTTCTTTACTTCAGCTGGATTGGTGTTTAACGAAATCAGGATAAGCTATTCGATTCTTCATTGCGTTTGTGGCAGAATTTTATAATCACCATTTCTTGTTGATTTTGTTTGGTAAGTACTACATCCCTGGGCGGTAGTTCATTTGCAGTTTCCTTTTTCGAGGACCTTAGAGGTGTTGGCTGATATCGCAGTTATATGTCTTACTCTTTGACAGATGGTGACAAAATTACAAAGCCATTTTTATTTGATCTGGAGCTCGTTTAAGTTGGTTAAGCCTTGAGCCAACCGAGCAACAAACCACAACACTTTTGATTTGGGTTTGCGCGTTGTCGTTGATTTTACTGTTTGCCCGCGTTTGTGATGGCCCGTTTCATTGGTTCTGTCCAAACCTGGTATAGCAAAAATTTCACTGCAGTGTAGTCTCTTAACCGTCCAGGGTTTAATAGAACTTTGGCCGTAAAAATACCGACTTTAATGGAACTTTCGGCAGCTAGGACTCTACTTTTTTCCATCTTGCAGTCCATAATGATAGATTGTTTCGTGGTCTTTTCGACTAGTTCTACATTGTTAAGTGGCCCGAATATGGTGTCAATTGGCATAGACATTTTAGCGGTTCCTCTCATCATTCCTGCTTCAGCTGGGTAGATGCCAACCATCAAGCCAGGTCGTAGAATCTAAGCCTAGCAATATGGGTTGAGCACCAGCCCAGCCTTCTGGGCAAACTTCATCCGTAGTGCGTAATTAAAAGTATATATCTAAGAGTATAAACAAGAGAGTGCCTCTCGGACAATAATTCAGCGCTTCCATCTGTCTGCGAATTATTTTTACAATTACGATCTATGAACAGAATCAATGGACTTTTCAAATTCCACTCTATGCCCTTACAACTTCTGTTAACATGGGAAATAATTTTGAGCAATTTTTATCTTAGAAATTCATTTATTCATATTAAATTTAAAATCGTATTTTTACAAATAAAAAATAAAAGTTTAATGCGAATTGGATCTGCGAACCCAAAATCTAGCGCGAAAATCATCGGAGCATGTTAAAAATGCGGGATGAGTTGGTGAATGTATTATGAATCGTACGGGACCATTATGTCCCAGTGACATTAAATGAAGTCGTGAAGCATTTCTTGAATTCCACGAGCAAAGCGAAGTTGTCGCCTCGTCCGGGAATAAAACATAATCTTCTGTATGATTGAATACAGCTTGTGTATTATGTTCTTGTTTACCAGTAGTTCCAGCGCCTGTATACGCAATTAAACAACGACTTGTACTTAATTCCCATAATTTTACTAGGGAATCTTTTCCTGACGACAGTAAATATTTTCCATTCTTTGAAAATACCAATGAACATACTTCGGCACCATCATGAGCTTGTGCAAACGTGTTAATACAACGGCCACTTACACCATCCCACAGTTTAATTGAACCATCTAAGCTACCAGTTGCGTATACTTTAGCGGTTAGTGCGTATTTAACACAGGTAACTGAACTTTTATGCTGTTGCGATGATATTGCGCTGACAAAACATTGTGCCGTGTTTATATCGTAAACTCGTATTACGTTATGATCTGTTCCGACGACTAAATAATCTCCGGACGGATGAAAAGATAAACAACGAACTGCTTCACAATCATTAAAAGTTTTATGTGCTTTTTTAACTGATGCTTTTGATATATCGAACAGCTTAACGGTGCAATCTCGAGAACCGGACGCCAGTATTTGTTCTTTGGGATGGAATTCCAGAAATGCAACTTCATCCGTATGATCGTATAGCGTTCGAATTACAGGATGTCCTTGTTGTTCACGACCTGGATCTATTTCTTCTGGTGCAGATTTAGCTAACATCCGATCAACATCCAATATTTTTATACTGGCATCAACACTTCCAGTCGCAACCAATTGTCCATCAAAACTAAACGCGCCTGAGCGACAAGCCTGTTTATGTGACGTTACATACGCCGTTTCATATGATGCTGGTTCCGGTGCTAATGACGTACCTTCTGTTTCATATTCTAAATCAATTCCACTGGTCATTTCGTCAAAAACAGTATTTTCTTTGGTATCAAATTGTTTTTCCATACCAACTACCATTATATGTAATAAACGATCGCTTGGAGGACACGGTGGATCAGCCCGAACGGCAGTCGACAATTCAACAGCAATATTATGGTATCCATCATAAAATAATTGGCTGAATAAAAAAATTTCGAAATAAAAACACAAAATTTGAGGTTATATTTATTTTTTATTTCAGTTACCTTATCATAAGCCTGTACAAAACTTCACGATTTTTTAGCAAATTTCCTTGATCGACTAGTTTTTCCGGCTCTATATCCTTCATTTTTAATTAAACTTTTATTAATAAAACGTAAATAACCAAAATTGCCGGCCGTATTATATTGGGTTTGGATCCCTTTTGGTTGAAAAACTTACGAATATTTGACACATATGTCAAAATAAATAAACTATGTACATGTATTCTAATGTTCAGCATTTTATGTGGTGGAATTATAATACAATTATTTTAGTTTCGTTTCGAGGCATTCAATTCCGAAAAATAGTCGAAACCCAATTGAAACGAAATTTTGGTGAATAAATTCAAAAAGAGTAACAAGTCTAACAACCACGATACGCAGAATTTGAGATTAAAATTTATCGTGGCGTGGGGAACGACAAACCAATTTATGAGTATTTTAAAGCAATATTTATACTAATGTCGAGAGCTTTTGATAAAGATATCAGCCATCACAATCAGACAACTATTTCGGTTTTTATTCCCAAACTGGAATTTTAGAAATGTATGAATACTTACCATGAATACTTAACATTTATGTATGAATTTAGGGGTATTTCGGACGTAATAAAGAGCTTCATAACAATTCATTTATGCATATTCCGATTCGTAAATTTATGGGCTAATCCATTCAGGAAATTTAATTCCCAGAAATGGTTGGTAGAAATGTATATATACTACTTTTGAGCTATAACAAAATGAATAAAATGTGTTAATCAAACACGTAAAAGTGTTCCGGTTGTAATGAGAGATACCTTAATCAAAACCTCTCGACATCACTGTAAATACTGCTATAAATTATTTAAACATTATCACAAATCATGTCTGGGCATAAAATTTATGAAAGGGGTAAGCCCACTAATTTACGAAAATTAATGAATTGTCAATAAAACACGAAATAGTGGTCCGATTGTGATGGCTGATGTCTTAATCAAAAGCTCTCAAGGTCACTGTGAATACTGTTTTAAAATATCCGAACATTTTCACTAATCATATCTGAAAATAAAATTTATGAAAGGGGTAAGCTCACCAATTTACGAAAATTAATGAATTATCAATATAACACGAAATAGTAGGTCCGATTGTGATGGCTAATGTTTTAATCAAAACCTCTTAATATTAGTAAAAATACTTCAGGTGAACGATTTTTTTAATTTTGCAGGACCAGAGTGGATCCCGCGTAAGATGCGTTTTCTACGCACATTTCCATAATGTGTATTTGAGAACTTTCATCTACAGTAGTTGGCTTATCTTGAGTAAATCAAAGAAATGTTCCTTTCAACTGTTGAGTACCTCATCGATGTTTACATAGAGGTTTTCATCCTAATCCTAAATGGCAATATTCTTAAGTCTGAAGGTAAGCTGCAGTACTGTGAATCCTTTAAACCCGTTATGTGAACTTTACTCATTACTAAGTTGTTGTACTCCTAAGACTTCAGCCTTCCACCTGCACGCTCCATCAACATCACTTAGCGGTTCTCATAGCAAGAACCACTTTGTTGTTGCGTGCGATTGTAAAAAGTATATTTGCGCTTCTCTTAAGGCTATATTCTTTTGCTCGATAGCAACACAACACTGATGACACAAGGCTCATTTACCTTCGATAAAAATCCAAAGATGAGTAACAACTACTTAGAACTGCCATCCGGATTGAAATAGTTGAACGCGATTGATTCACAGTTCATGTGTACATTTTTGGAACTGTTTGATATAAACGTTCGAACTATTTTTAGGGTAACCGAAATGTACGAAACTGTTATACGAATACGATTTTCTCCGTTTCGTGTTACTGTGAATGGCTCATTAATTTAATTTAAAAACAAGTTAAAAATTAGTTACACTACTCACAAATTAAAATAAGTCATTTACTAATCAGTAAAAAATAAAAATGCTAATGAAGCCTATGTGCTTGATAAACTTGGGTAATTGAAATTTTTATAATTTAATATCCAGTGTGATTATCACAATTTTTGTGGTTCTGTTTTGAAACAGGTAACATACGCATATGCAAATTCATTAATTTATTATTTTTGTCTTCTACCTAACCTCAAAGTTTATTTTTATATTTATATGTAATTTCAAGTGAAAATCTATTATTGTTTTCCATTTTCTTTCTTAGATTTTTAATGTCATTTTTGTTTTTTAGGTTTTTATTATCTTCTTCAGCTAAATTATGTTGCCGCCAAGAATGAGTGGGGGCATGATTAAAATGTTAACGATTTCGATCGTTATGCTGATTCAAATGCAATGCATTCGTTCGGCAATCCAAAAAGAGTTTACGGTCAACATAGATCCAGGCAAGCGCGAATGCTTCTTTCAATATGGTAAAACTGACGAAACAATCGATTTTGAATATCAAGTGATCGATGGTGGACATGGTGATTTGGATATCAATTTTGAATTAATCGAACCAACCGGCCATGTAATTTATGCGGACGAACGAAAATCGGATAATTTACATCGGCACGACATAAAATACGATGGCGACTATAGTTTTTGTTTTGACAATTCGTTTAGTCGTTTCAATCATAAACTGGTATTTTTCGAATTGATTATCGAAAATGAAAATGGCGCGAATGAGGAGCAGGACAAAATTGACAATATGTTTGATGGATTGACTGTGGCGGAATTCTACGAAATGAAAGTTGAGGATATATTAGATGCGGTCGGTAAAGTTCGATCGAATTTAGTAAAGGCGAGACAATTGCAAGAGTTTATTAAAAATTATGAAGCTCGCGATCGAAATATGGCTGAAGAAAATCTATTTAAAGTTGACAATTGGTCAATGTTTCAGGTTATTATGATGATTGCAGTGGCGGGAATTCAAGTGATCATGCTACGTAGTTTATTCGATACGAATTCAAAAGTTCATAAAATATGGAAAAAGTTCTCGTAGTGAGAAAAAAGTTTGTAAATAAAATGTCATATTTTTTGAACAAAAGAACTGATTTTTTATTTTGTAGACTAATATGATCAGAAGTAGTTAGCTTGCAACAATGTTCCTATACATAATGTATTGGTAATCAGTTCTAATAATTTCCCTAATAAGTTTGACCAATTCATTGAATATCGTTTTGAGAAAGTGTACAACTAAATCGTTCGGTCCATTCATTGAATTGTCAAAACTCCACAGTTGTGGGATTCACTTTTTACCACTTATCAGTTTTGACAACTTCACGATCAATTTTGAGTTTTCCTTAAATCCTATGCAAAATATTTAACACTGTGACTATACAGTGTTAAATATTTTGCATTATTAACTTTCGTTCCTGCTGCAGTTGAAATCAGTTATGGATTTAGTATTATTAAATAGTCTAAAATGTACCTCCGGGAGTTAGGCAATTAAACGGTTCTGAAGTTATAAAGTGTTTTATTTCCCACTAGTTTAGAGGAATAACAATTAACTATAATCTCCAATAAACGTAAGTGCCTTCCAACCAGTTATAGGAAGACTCTGTGATGAAATTCTGGGTCACTGTCACAAATAAAATTATCATTTTGGTCGAAAACATTAATTGTGGTGTTGTACTATTTCGGCATTAAATTAAATTTAAGTGAAATATTTTTTTTCAGGTATAATGTGATTCCGGACAATCCTGGTTCCGGAAGTTGGCCGACTTCTTACGTAATAAATCAGTGGTACCTAGTGACTATTTAGTATCCATTTTTGTCCTACTAGAGGAAAACTTTTGGCCCAGACATGTTGTAGGTTCTTTTAAATTTTCTATTATGCTTTCATCTGTGTAAGACTTGCCAATTGCGATAAGCTAGTGAATTTTCGCAGTGCGTGGTTTCTGATTAGATGGGTATATATATCCGAATGAAATTCAAATTCGGTTTCAGCTTTTTGATATTGGCTTGGGCATTGTCGAATACATTTTCGCTCGAAGAGTTGGATACCTCCCGATGGGATATGATCGACCTTATTATAGCTTGATAATATATCCTCTTCACCTGTGGATCAACGAAACTGGAATAGAAAATCAATTAATTGTAGAAAAGGGCATTACTGGCGTTGAGTAATTGAATGTTTATGTTTTGGGTTAGGTAACAGTACTGGTCGATGTGTATTGCCAAATATTTAACTGAATACTTTTGTTCAATGTTTGAGTGGTTTATTTTGATCCTTAAGCCTTTTGATTTTTTCGGGTGTCGTTGTTTGCTAGCTGCGGTAAGCTCTTCTAAATGATACTTTTTCTCATTTTGCTCACTCCGAACGAGAGTCCGTTTTGAAAAAATTGTATCTGTGCTCAAGCCCTCTTAAATTACGCGTGAGCTTTAAAAATCAGAAATAAATTCATAAAGTTTCGATGAACCATGACCATGAAAGTACTTGTAAAACACGCATAAAGTTCCCACATTGCGCCTATGGGATAGATAATTGAAACAATTGTCCGTGATTATTCTAGATGCTCAGTTTTGGACTCGATTGAGTGCAGTCAAATGAGTTTTCGGTGCACCTGCCCAAATTATAGAATTATACTCGGACCTGGGTGCTATATAAAACTTACCTCGCCATAAAAAACCCAAGACATCTGGCTACATGAATTAATGCTTTATTAATTTGTTCAGCCTAAGATAATTTCTGTTTTTCGTCAGACATGGCCAAGCTGGATTCACCAGTCAGAAAATGGCGAATAGCACGTTGGCCAGAAAAATTACAGAATTGAAATTTATTGGGATTGAATTTTAATCTGTTGGCTTCATCCCATTCAAGAATTGTATTCAGATCTCGCGTAAAGCGATCCTTCATATAGCCATTATTTTTGCGAGAACATTATTTCGTGATGAAGAAGGTAAGCATTAAGATATCGAAAGTGAGCTGTCTTCAGCATAGCAGTATATATCGGATTGAGAGTTGACGATAGAAGATCATTGATGAAAATTAGAAAAAGGGTCGGAGAAAGGATGAATCCTCGACGGTCACCAGCGTTTAAAATATGTGGAACAGAAGTCACACCAAGAATATTCTCTATCCATAAAAGTAATGAACAGTATGGATCACATCAGATCATCCAAATTGTTCTAAACTGAGGCTTAATTTTCGGATTGATTTACATAGTTACATCAGGGGGCGCATGAATACAAATTATTGACAGATTGGCTAATAATCGTAAGCGTAGTACAGGTACGATTATCAAATGCTTTGAAATTCAAAATAGCTTTTTCACCTGTTGAAAACACCTGTTGGCCCAAGAAGACAACCAACACCAAGAAGAGCAACTAGTTTCAAACGATAATCTTTCATGGTATAGTGAGATAGTGCCATCAAATGTGTCTTGTTTTCTTAGCGTACCAATTTTAAAATGCGTGTCCGTTAACGTAAGCGGGGTTCTGGTTAAATTTTGGCGGTGTCGATTTTGGTTGATTTTTTTACTATTTATTTTTTTAAACATTAGGATAGTTATTTCAGCGATCCAAACTTTATTTTTAAGTATATAGTCTTATTTATGTATCCATTTCTCTCCAAAATAATTTCAAATTATTTATTGTAGATTTTTTTTAAATATATTTCCTCATGCCAGTGCCTTCGTGGTTTAAGCGACACTTTTTGCATATTGAGAAAAAGCCAATTAAAGTAAATGGACTTATAACTATTTTACGTAAAATTATTCGATGAAACTTTAGGTATAACAGCTGTCAACTATTTCCAATTTAAACTTTGTAAAACTCAACTTCACTTTTTAATAATTAAATAAGTACTTACAGACTTCGCCGTATGTCTTTCTTTATGATGCTAAATACACGTAGTATTCGTTTGTTAAAATCTGAAAATAAAACCACGGTTAAAGTATGGTTATCACACACACACAACTAACGACATGAAATCTCAGATACTCCCAAGTTTTGCCCGCACAACTAATGTAACCATTCTATAGTATAGAAATTAAACAACAATGGTTGATCACTCTAATCAATGGGCATAGTACAGTACAGGGCTCAAAACACATTTAAGGAGACTGACGCCTATTCCTTAGATATTTCATCGTAGACTTGGGAATTAGTTTAGTCGTAGACGCGTATTGTTACTAATATATCGATGGGTTTACGTGGTCTTTCACACAGATACATGATATTCAATCTTAGATTGAATATCTCAATTACACATATTAAATATCATTTACACATTATCACACACAATCCAATATATATTATTTAAAACAGTCAAGATATAACCCTACCTGAATTCCAATGATCCTGTTTAAGTTCGGCACACTAATTAATTTGAAAATATTATTTGCTTACACGATATCACTACGTTTCAATATTCAATAACTGACTAACGTTATTTCAGTAGGATCACGTCATGATAGAAAAAGACTAAGCCTACTAAAACCCATTGAAAGATGTTGTTTAATAAAATATAGTTTAGTAGTTATATTTAGTACAATGTTATTACAAACGTTATTACAACTTTAACCAGGAAACTGCCCATTTTTCTTTGGAAAATTATAAATTCATCATCTTGGTAAATTAGCGTATGCCCACCAAGTAAAAATATGTTGTGGACTTACACTAAAATACAGGACTTACATCAAAAACTTATTTTGATTTTTTGCATGGGAAATTGTTCAATTGTCACCCACCTTCGATGACGGTTAATTTAAGTTTTCAAGAAGTTGCTTATCCATAAACCATGGACTTTTAAAATGAATTAAACGAACAATTATTAATTTTACTTAAAGTAAACTAATTAATAAATTTAAATAATTAATTGAAGAGTGTTTAAATTTAAGGTATCTTTTTAATTTTAAATAAAAGTCATAAATTGTGTGAAATCTTTATTTATTTTGATTGGAAATTAAAGTACATTGGTTTCGGTTAATAATCAAAAAGTATGTCCTTCAAGTGACCTACTCTGCTAGCTCGGCAGGCTGTCAATCTTGTGCCAAAATTTTTAATATTTTTTCGCCTAATGATGGTTCAATTAGTGATATTTGCTCGAAGACAACATCTTCGTTGAGATGTTGTACAGTTTGAGGATTTGCATTAACATTTTGTAATATTTTGCCACTCGTGCCAGATACTGCAATACGACACATTATTAATTATTTTTTAATGCTCAGTTAGACTGTAAACGCTAAATTTCCGTTAAAAAACGAAACTGGATACGTTGGCTTTCGGTAAAAAAAAAACGGTTCACAGGTCGTGACAAATAACTGCTGTGGTATCTTCTTGCATTTTCTATCAAAGTTTTTTGGTTTAGATAAGCCAACACTAAGTAAATGCTCTTACGTCACATTAAGGGTGTTTAAAAAAATAATTTGCAAACTCTAAGCAACACACCATCTTTCTCGTTAAAATAATAAATATATATTATTTCGTTGAGACACTTTTGGTCCAAGTCCTTGTTTTAGGTGTTTGCTTTGTAAATTTACAGTAGAAGCTTAATTTGGCATTTGCATCTAGAGACCAAAATGATGTGCTGGATTGAGCTTCACTGCTCAAGTGTATTGTTTGTGTGTTACTTCATGACTAAGCAGGATTGTCGTTAGCGTTTGGTTGCGTCAGATCCCTCAAGTTATAATCATCCCTATGCGGTGTTCTTTTGCTAGCCTTGTATAAATACAATGCAGTTCCTAATAGTGCAAGGTCAATGATGATGTATATCGTCGTGTAGTGATGCACATGTAGATTTGAAACTGGTAGATTGGCCTTTTCCAGCTCTTCCTTTTTTCATATAGAGTTTCAAAATTGCTTTTATTCGGTGGTGCTTGTAGCTTAATTGAACGATCTAATGACCAGTCAATCGACAAATTAACTATTGGCAAGAATGATAAGTCAATTTTACTATTCATTATTTTGTGACTTTTTAAAGTAACCGGCTCCAGCTTTTAACTGGATAACTGGAAAAATTACACTTAAGCAAGGGTGTCCACCCTTGCTTAAGTGTAATTTTTCCAGTTATCGGTATAGTTGTCGAAATAACTTTTTCTTCACACACTATGGTAGCTACCTGTTTGTGTTCTAATGAAAATAGCCAGGTGATGTTTTTAAGCCGAATCCACTTGTCCTTTTGTTTTCTGGTTACATCCACTTGTCCTTTTGTTTTCTGGTTACTTGTTTTACTACCTGGCAGTCGTTTATCTTAGCCGATTGTAATAATTGTAGTTCACATATGGATGGAGTAGTGTACAGATGTAGCTATCGTCAGTGTGTTTACAGTGGTAAAAATCATGTAGTACTGATCACGATGTAACGTTGTCACCAAATAATTCATTGCTGGTTGAATGAAGGTATGTTCTTTGGTGGAACATGTTATTGGTTTAAATAAAAGGTATTTCTCTTTTGTCAAAAGCGGCAACTTTAGTTCAAAAATAACATGTTCACCACTGATGCTACCCTTACAAGACATTAATTGATACAAAAGTACAATTTTATTTTGTTCACCTAGGGTTGTTGGAAGTTCCATTTTCCTCGCCTTCGAAGGGTATTTAAGTAGTTGGCTGACCAGTGCTTCCAAAAGTATTGAACAAGTTTTTGTACTAACCTCCAGCACTGAACAGGAGAAATGTTTTCTTTCAGTATGTTTGACTCTGCCTGAGCAACTAGCGACTCCCCAATTAAAAAGTGACCTGGTATTAGCATCATCTCCTGTGGATCTGCAGATACTGTCGTTAGAGGTTTCGAATTTAATCATGCCTCGATTTGAGATGTAACTGTGACCAACTCCTCGTATGTAAGTTTACTCTCACCAACTACTCGCTTGAGATGGTGATTCATTGATTTGACTGCAGCTTCCCAGTCCTCCAAAATGTGGTGTTGTGGGCGGTATGAAATGCCATGTTGTTCCACCTGTAGTTAGCATTTCTTGAAGATGTGGAATAGCTTGTTTAATGGCTTCATGTTTTTGTTTTTCTAGTATGAATCGGGCTCTGACGAAGTTTGTTCCATTGTCTGAGAAATATGTTTACAAAGTCCTCTGCGTGCTATAAACCTCTTGAACGCTGCTAAAAACGCAATTGAGGTCTGGTCATTTACAATTTCTAAGTGAATTGCTTTAGTTGAAAAGCATACAAATACCGCTATATATCCCTTGTGTTTTTGTGCCTCTACCTTTTGAGACTCTCACTTGAATATGGCCTGCAAAATCTACTCCAGTATGTGTGAAAGGACGTGAGAGAGTTATCCTTTCTTTTGGTAAGTTTGCCATCAGTTGTCTTGGTGGTAGCCCGAAAACGATGACATACTATGCACTTGTTTTGCAGATACAGATCCTTATTTTCGTATGCATCTAATTTCTTCTTTAAAATCTTGACGTTGAACTGTTCTGCATATTTCATCACGGGCTTCATTGAGTTCTCTTCCTGAAGGAATAATTTCTGAATAATCGCAATGTTTCTTTTTTAAACATCTTTTAATGAAGCGCAGACAGTAGCATATGATGCGGAATAATTTGTTCACCTTAGATATTCGTTGTATCAGCTGTTCAAAGGGATTGACTAATGTGGAGCTTGTAGCTGAAAATACCCGTTTTAATTTTGTGGCTATTATATTCTCACCCATAAACAGTTGTCATGGACAGTTTTGATTATCTAGTTGCGGCCATGCTGGTCCAGTCCACCATAATGTGTTTCTTTAATTCGTTTGGAAGAACTTCTCTTGTAGCTCAATTAGCAGGATTTTCTTTGGAACTTATATGTCTCCACTGTACTGGACTGGATTTTCCTTGAATTTCTGAAATTCTATTTTACACGAAGTTTTTGTATTTGTGAAGATTTCTCCGAATCCATGATAGCGTAATCACGGAATTAGTCCAGAAGTGTACGTCTATATTGGACTCCTCCAGTGACTAAGTTACCTTTTCCATCAATGTTGAGAGTAACATGGCTCCGTAATTCAAGTCGTGGTAATGATAATATCGTTTTGATTGGGGCTACCTTCGTCTTTGATGAAAGTAGAGCCACCTGGATTTTGCCATCTTGACTGACGTTCATGACTGCAGCATACGCTTTTTCAGAGTCATCGCAGAAACCATGAATACTGATTGAGGACGTTGTTTTAAAGTGGACAAAATTGAAGTCCTCCCACTGAACTGATTAGTTTGGAGGTAGTGGTTGATCCCAGGAAAGACCTGCTACCTGAGTTCTTGCATCATTATTCATTAGTTTAGCCACTATTGTAACTGGAGCTAGCCATCCAAGGGGATCGAAAAGTTTTTCACTGTCGGACAGCAAGTTGCGTTTGGTTGAATTATTGTTATTAGAAAGTGGTAGTGAGATGCGAAACCCAAATTTGTATGTTGCTGGATTTCAATATAGCCCAAGGGTTTTAATTGTGTCATTAAATTTGAACTCAAGAATACCACTGTTTCGTAGTTCTATTGGTATATTATGCAAAAGAGGGATGGTTAGCGGCCCGTTTACGTAGGTTGAATCCACCAATTTTGAGTAATGCGATCAGCTGGTTTTGAGTAACTATGACCTCATGTACTGTTTTGTTCTCAGAAATGAGGTCGTCTATGTAGAAGTAATTTAGAACCACTTTTGATGCTACTGGAACACTAACAATTCATTTATCGCCAACTGTTGCAAAGTCCGCACGGCTAGGTATGTTGTTGGCGTTGTTCCGTAGGTAACGGTCATAAGTTTGTACTCCTTTATAGGTTGTTTGGTGTTTTTTCTCCACAAAATTCTTTGATAATTTTGGTCATCTTCATTTATGTCTATTTGGCGAAACATTTTTCTACGTCGGCTGTGAATACATATTTGGGTTTTCGCCAACGCAGTAGTTTGCTCAGTAAGTCTTGTTAGAGTGTAGGCCCGCCCATTCAGCATGACGTCATTTGTCTCTGTGGATGTTTTGGCCGACGCATCAAAGACGACTCAGACTTTGTTAGTGGAACTTTCTTCTTTGATTACAGCGTAGTGTGGTAAATGAAAATATTCAACTTCTCTTTTTCGATCTCTTTCATATGTCCCAACATTTCATATTCATCCATAAACTGGTGGTATTGTAATGCCAGTTCTGCATTTTTGGAAAGGCGTTTTTCAACTTGGAGTAGACGAGCAGTAGCTGTTTTCTTTGAAGAACCCCAAGGTTTGCAGGACAATTGCTTGATGTCAAAAGTAATTCTTACTTTATACCTTCCATTGGCTTGGCGCTGGAAATTTTTGTTGTAGAAATCTTCGCATTCGATTTCTTGTTTGGTTAATGGCCTTTTATTGTCTACTTCTTCTAGCTCCCAAAATTTTTTCAGCTGTTCGTCGATTTCTTTTGTCGTTGGTACATGCTCTGAAAGATGACTCTATTTACGTTTGCTGTTGTTATGCCGGTGATGATCCATCCTAACTTCGTTTGTTGGGCAATTGGTTCATTTGGTGCAGCTTTCAACAGATTTGCCATTATTATCTGCCCATAATAATCGGCACCTAAGAGTATGTCGATTGGACCCGGGTTCATAGAAGGTTGGGTCTTTCCATATCAGATTTTTTGTGTGATTCCAACTGTTCGGTTCAACCATTACATCAGGTTCCTGATTTTATTTTTAAAGACCCTTCAATCTTTAGTTTAAAATTTGATGGGAACCTTGGACTAATGGTAAATTCTACTGTTGAGTGCGCTGTTTCTGCTTCTGTTGATCCCATGCCTGCAATGTTTGTTTGAATCGGCTTTTTTACTAGTTTAAGTTTGTTTGCTATTTCTTCAGTAATGAATGTAGCTTGTGAGCCCGGATCAATAAGAATGCGAACTAAATCTTCTCCGAAGTTAGTCTTTACCTTGACCATGGCGGTTGCCAATAAGACTCCACCTTGTTTTGGCTTAGAACTTGTCTGTAAGCTAGTCATTGTTGGAAGTTCCGATTTCTTAGTTACTTTTTTGACATTTGAGTGTCATGGAGTAAACTGTGATGAGCTTCATAACATATTTGACATTTTTTGCGATTGAATCCATCACGGTGAATCCGTAAGCATTTTCTGCACAGAGCTTCCGGCTCGAAGGACCAATGTTTCATCGCTGCTTCAGCGATGAAAAACTATTTGTTGTTTCAGAGTACATATAGACTTTTTTTTTGTTATTAGCTACTTTCCGCTAACCTTGGGTAGGAGCTAGACAAAAATAGTGTGTTATGTGGTCTGATTATTACTGTAGTTTAATTGGCTAATTATTTGATTTATATACTAAAAACACTATGCATAGTTGCATTATTCGACAAGTTACACTAACAGCATATGCATGATAATATGATAACATGTAAATTGTAGTGTTTACAAATTATTCATTAACGGAAATAGAATTCTGTTCATTTACTGAACAGTATTAGTGGCAGTTACACTAAAACGGATTTGTATAAAGCGATGATACAGACGGTTACACTAAATTAATTACTGAATATCTATGGTACTAAAGGATATATAATAAAATGGATTGAAGATTTGAAGAGCGTGTTTGGTTTAGTACAAAACGATATCTAACTCAATACGATTTTGGAGTGTCACCAAGTAAACACTACCTGCTATGACGGTTGGTACCAATGAGGTTACATTTTAATTCTAGACAAATTTATATCTCGTAAATTTAGATTTGTTGGGTGGCTTCGACACCAATAGAAGGTTCCAATAGTGATCAGATCATCGAAATGCTAACAATGGGAAATTCTCTTTTGACATTTGTAACAATTTACTCATAAATAATGCACGTAAATTGTAATAAAAATAAAAATAATTTAAAATTTTTAAGACAGTTTTATTAATAAAAATATAAACCAGATAAACTGGTTTGCCTTATTGAACCTTTCGTACACATTACAAATATTACCCAAATGCTTAACAACAAACTATCAGGTTTACAAAACTATAACAATAATTATGAAATGCTTTATAAAAGTACGCAGGATTGCTGGTTATCTTATTCATCGTTACTCTATAAATAAAAACAAAATTATAATTAAAAATGTAATAATTATGTTTAAAAAAGTATAATTTTCTAAGTTTAATTAGTGTTACTTACATAACTAAATGATTCTTAATAAAGATTTTGATGAGTCTTGATTATACAACAATGTTAATGAAACCCATGCCAATTTATAGTTCTGTTGCGATTATAATTTAACCATTTTAAAAAATTGGATTGAACTTACCTAATAACACAGCAATAAATGACCTTTACCAATATTCGGCAGCTTCTTTCCTTTGTATGGTGATGGTCTTCTTAAATATTAAATTTGTAAACTTTCGATAAATACAATTCCAGAATAGCCACTATTTAGAAGAATTCTACAGAAATGTCTAAAAATGGCTTTCATAAAAAAATCTCTTTTATTTTTGGACAAAACCCAAAATAACCAGTTTTACCTGTGGGACTTAAAAATCCTAACATGTCTATTTAACCTGCTTGTTTATTCGGATTCTACAATATAAATCGTCATTTACTTTTGTGAAAAATAGAACTTTTAGAAGTCGTTTTATAATACGTACAAACATATTTGTCTTTCAAATAAACTTTTAAGCGTACCCCGTTACTTTTGAAAATTTAGTCGGTATTCAAATATTCATGAAAGCTATTAAAAAACAATAAAGTAACCAAATGAATTAATTTATTTATACATAATTATATAAACTTTAAAATTACAAATCTGTTTTGAGTCTATACACCGTAAAGTTTCACTTTATTAAGGTATCACCGGGCGATTATTTAATAAAATTTATATTAACATTAATAATAATTAAAAAATAAAATAAAAATTACATCTTACCTTAAAATATTGTGCCGCACTTTACGGTGCTTTACATAAATATATTGTGTATATATGATGCCTAATACCAAAACTATATAATATCTTAAAAGCTGTATGTGATTGTTAATATTGATAAATGTGCTAAATTATGATGTTAATATATGGTTTAAACATTGACCATATCGTAATTCCCAACGATATCTATTTTAAAATATGTACCTTTGACAAATTATTTATTAATATTGTGGCCATAACACCAAGACCAAACATAATTGTGTGTAATAAATATTTTGTTGGTAAACTTTTTCGTTTCCTTAATAGCATGGCTAACATGTTCATCTTTTTCTCCGAATATGGTGGATATCTTGAACTAAACAAAATGAAAATAATTCTTTAAAGTTAATATTTTGACATTTTTGATTTTATTTTATACTTACGATGCTAATTTCTCGCCAATTGGATTAAATGATTTAACAAGACACGATTTTTTGTGTACGAATGTATCAAACGAATATTTTCCATGGTATGTTCCAATTCCACTATGGCCAACTCCACCAAATGGTAGAGTATCAACTATTTTGAATAAAATAAGTATGTTAGACAAATATAATATACATAATTTATAAAGGTGCATTCAAACAAGGCATTTATCTCGAAAATGGTTTTAAATTCTTTAAGATACTAGTAACCTTGAAATAATATTTTCGGACATATCGACTAAAGTAATTTTTTTAAAAATTAGTACCTAGTCTTTTGCGACTCGGAATTATACAAGAGTGGCAGTTATTACCAAGTTATGATACGTAATAAAGATATACAAATCAAAACTATTGAATAATAAAAGGAATAATTGAGATCTTGAATTAATATTTGGAACAAAACGAATAGATAGAAAAGATGCGAATATAATTGAACCCTATAATTCTAAATATGAACTAGAGTTTGACCAATGGTATTCTGCTTTTTACTTTTCATTATCTCAAAATTGGGAGCTAGGGCGTCTAGTAGGCTGAACCATCCATGATTTTCCAGCTTCTTTTGCTTCTACTAGCACAGTTCTTATCCGAGTCTTTTTCTCATGCGGATTCCAGTTCATTCTTGTTATATCACTTGTTGGTTTGCTAACTGTATGACCAATTCATTTTCATTTTCGTTTCATTATTTCAGTCTCAAAGTCCAACTACTTTGTGATTCTGTGCAATTCGATGTTTGTTATAGTGTTTGGCCAGAAAAAAATCAACAGCAGTGGGTTTATCGCCTTTGAGTATTTCGTCGGTCATGTGGTTTGTTCTAGCAGTTTTATTGTTCTTTAGCTTCTGTATGACGACATTTTTAACGTTCCGTTCCGTTGATGGAAGGGTGTTGCCAGTTTCGTTATTAGTGGCAATTATGGTGACCTGATATTATCGATAGTTTTTTTTAATGAACATTAGAACCTTTCTTGCCATACTCCAATATTCGATTTTTAAAAATCATCAGCAGATTTAACATGCTACTCAAGAAATTGGCTAACGCTTGCTAACTTATTAAGCTTGCCTTCTAGGACGTATTTGAATCTGTGGGTTCCTAAAATTAATATTTTTAATGCTGAAACTTTTTAAATAGCTAGTGGTGAAAGTAATGTTTTCTATACTGCAGTTTAATGCTGTGTGCCTTCATCAACTAATGTAACTAAACTAAATTATAACAAGTTAGTTCATGCTATTTCTAGATAGATGGAACTACACAAAAGTCGCTAATTGTGCCTCAACATGAAACTAAACTAAACCAAAAAATATTATAGGTTATTTATAGTTTAAAAATTAGTATAGTTATTTTATACTTTTCGGTGAAAATTCACCAAAAAGTTACATCGGAAAAATACTTTTCAGCCCCCACCTATGTGGCAATAGCGGAAGCTTGAACAATTTGAAAAGCCGATTAAGGCAAACAGCATAAGGGAGTTTATCACATTTTGGTGACTGTAGTAGAAGGGTTTAAGTTGATAGAAAACTTCACTTTAGTGCTTTAAAAATTATATTAACTGGTAACTTTTAGACTTTAGATGTTGAGTTCCTTGTATAAATATAATTAAATAAATAAATAATGAAGCTTTATTCTAACTCAGTATTCATAAGGTGGCATAAAAAGAATTGAGGGATGAAAAACCGGAAGATGCTTAATCAAAAGAATCTATGCACTTTACAAAGAACTCGGGTAATCAAAAACTATTTATTTATGTCTACCTAGTCAAAAAGACACTAAAACGTATAAATTTTAAATAAAAAAATTTTTATTTTAGTTTTAATCGTAGACGACCCATTAGACGGTATTCGAGATAAAAGCCTGGTATTTTTTTTATTTCACCCTATTTAAATATATTTATAAATATTTAAATATATATATATATATATATATATATATATATATATATATATATATATATATATATATATATATATATATATATATATATATATAATACATAAAAAATGATACATTCAAACATAGCATATAGTAATAAAAATAATTTCAAAATAGTGTTCCTACACACAAAAAACTATCTGCATATTTAAAAAAAATGTTACACTACGATTAACTTCACCATGCGGTAAACATTCATCAAGCTATATAATTTTAAAGTATATTTTTTTTTTTGCGCTACGAAATTATTATACAATTATTATTGAACCAATTGAAGATTATCATACTCAACATCATACTAATTTACGAGCAATACCTGCATATTGTCCTATAATGTCATTGCAACAAACTCCACCAGCACTTGTGTTATTCAATATTAACTCAGTTTCTTCTCTGTTCCGCGACAAAATGTACATTGAGAGGGGTTTTTCTCTATTTTGTCAATCATATATAAATTTAAAAACATAGATTATAAACGTTTTTGATTGTGCAGTTTGAATAAAATGTGTGCTCATGATAAGGTGGTTTGTGCAGTTTTCTTTAATACTAAAAATTAGTGTACAATACTTACGTTAAGTACATGTTCAAGCAAAAAAAAAAAAAAAAAAAAAGCATACACGGTTCGAAAATTATTACGATAATGATGAAAAAACCAATAAAATGTAACGCCACAAATGTCTTATATATTATATAAACATTGTATTTCAATAAAAATTAACACAATACCTCCTAGATGTGTGACCACATCGTTACAACAAACTCCACCTGAGCTTGTGTTGTTCAAAATTAAATTACGATCCTCAACATTGCGTGACAAGATGTATAGTGCAAGTGGTTTTTCCCTAAAGTTTTATATATAAAGTTTAGGGATACATAACGTGTTAAGTTAAGATTTTCGCGCGCTACGAAAACTTAACACAGTTCGGAGTATTGCAACGATGACAATTTACTGTTTAGTTTTTAAACATTTTTGTTTAAATATTTTGTGAGAATCAAACAAAATCGTATATTTTAATTGGTTAAATGATAATATGTAGCTTGTTATAACATTCATAACAAAAAACACACACAACAATAGCACAAGATGGTTACAAAAAAAGTGCAGCTTTTAACATAAAACGATCAAATTTAAAAAAAAAAATAAACTTTTTATATAACCAAACCATGCGTTCTAAAATTTATTTTGTAAAATAATGGTTCATGAATGACAACACAAATGAATTTTGATAACACTATAGAAGCATAATTTAAATTATAAAGTTATGGTGTAAAAGATAATTTTAGAACCCAAAACGTGGTTAACAATAAAACAACAAATAACAATACACAGATGAACCAGTCTATTTTCTAACTTTTCGCCTTTCTGCATTTTTAGTGTTTCATTCAGGGTAATTTGTCAATTTCTTCTGCTAAAGAGGATATAAGTAAAACCCAAACAGAAGAAAATTTTTAACTGGGCATCTGTATACAGTTATTTTTGCTAAAACATCTTAATAAGCACCATATCATAATTTAAATGTAGTATACCTCAAAAATGACAAACGTACGATTGTTGTAAAAAGCCAATTAGTAATGTGCATAATGCATTAAAAGTGTTAAAAAAATATTTTTAATTATAATACCTCCCAGATGCATAATAGTATCATTGCAACAAACTCCACCAGAACTGGTATAGTTAAGTAATAATTTTGTATCGTTGTAGCTCGTAGAAAATATATATAAGGCTAAAGGTTTCTCCCTATGGCCATTTAAAAAATTAAAAAATATAAGTTTTTTAATAATAATTTAACAAAATAAAAAATTAGTAATTAAATTTAGGTTTTTTCAGATTACATGGAACTACTTCTAAAACGAGATTTCGTCGTAAAACCTAATAATTGCTCTCTTTTGTTTATACTTAAAAAGAGGCTGATTCAATTAAAGCGGATCTATATTCGTGCGTCCTCTATTTGGCGTAAAGTAGGACATTAAAATTAACCGCGAAAGAGTTGGGAGAGCTTCGGCCCCATAACATTATGTATGGAATTAAAAAAAAAAATTTTAATGATTTTCCATAGGTTTCTATAATGTCCGTAGTTGACAAAGAAAGTGACAGAAATAAGTTACCGATTTTATTTAAAAAATCAAATATCGTAACTTTGGCGAATCACCTCTGTTTTGAGAATGTGAGAATCTGACATTTTGACTTTATTAGAATGACAATGTTTATTTTTCTGGCAATTCAGTTTACCGGAAGCTCTGTAACAAAATAAGTGAGGACAGCAAAAAAAAAAAAAAAAAAGTGTCGCCCTATTTAAAAATAATTGAAATGGTTTCATATAATCTGAAAAATCTATGCATAATATAAAGGGTTAAAATTTTTTGTATTTAAATAAATAACCATCACCAAAAAAATGTTTTAAAAATACTACATGAATTTTGTAGTACCACCTTATACCGTAGAAACATTGGTTAAACATTTTTTTTAAAGTCTAAGTGTTAAATTCAGTAGTTGCAGAAAGTACAAGAAAAAACATAGTCATGTAGACATCGATTTTCTTACCACAATATTGCATTATTGTATCATTAAAGCACATACTTCCGGCCATCGTTCCTTTCTCAAATAATTCTTGTACTTGTTGGTCCAATGTAAAAACGTACATAACTAATGGTGATGGTCTAATTTTTTTTGATTGTTAATGTCGATTTAATTTTTTTTTTAAATTTTTATCAATTGATCAAGTCCAAAAATTAATTTGAATACAAAATGAAAATGAAATGAAAACTTAAAAAAAAAATTACAACAATAAAACTCATACCTGGCATTAATGAATTTTATAGCATCGTACGCATTATTGATTGTTACTATTGGTAGAATAGGACCAAAAATTTCCTCTTGCATAACAGGATCAGTACCTTGGACATCAGTTAAAATGGTTGGCGAAATGTAACGTTCCTCGGCATCGGTAATACCACCAATTGCTATATTACCCGATTTCAACAAGGCAATAAGACGTAAATAATTACGTTGATTAACGATGCGACACAAATCAGGACTATCCTTTGGATTACTGCCATACCATTCAGCTAACACATTTTTAGCTTCGGCTAAAAATTTTGTTTGTATTTCTTTTGTACACAAAATATAATCTGGAGCTATACAAGTCTGACCAGCATTTAATAATTTACCCCATAAAACACGTTTAACTGCAATTGCTATGTCAGCTGTATTATCAATATAACAAGGACTTTTGCCGCCCAATTCTAACGTACATGGTGTCAAGTATTTATTACATGCTTGATGTATAATTTTACCAACCACTGTCGAACCCGTATAAAAAATATAATCAAATCGATGTTTTAATAGTTCGGTAGTTTCGGGCACACCACCAAGAACTACTTGATAACATTCGGTGTCTAAATATTTTGGTATTATTTCGGCAATAAATTTAGCCGTATGCTCCGAAACTTCACTCGGTTTAATAATTACACAATTACCAGCTGCAATGGCCGCTGTTACTGGTAACAAAGTCAATTGTAATGGATAGTTCCATGCGCCCATAACAAGTACAACACCAAACGGATCTTTAATTATTTTTACTTCATCCAATACGTTAACTAACGTTTTTGGTGGTTTTTCTGGTGCAGCCCATTCTTCAATATTATATAATAAATTTTTAATTTCATTTTTTAAAAATTCCACCTCGGTCAATATAGACTCTTGTTTAGGTTTTCGTAAATCAGCCGCGAGTACATTGCACATTTCTTGGGTATTTTCATCGCATAATTTTAGGAATTGTTCTAATTGTTTAATTCTAAATTTTACATCGCGTGTTTTACCCGACGCAAATGCTCCGCGAGCTTTATTTAAAATCTGAAATTGATAAACGATTTAATCTTAGTAAATAATAAGATGAATACTAATTATATTTGAAAAATATTTTAATGAATATGATTATAAATTTTGGGACAGGCATCCAGTCAATCAATTACAGATAGTTTTGTCTGAAGTTCAAAATATTGTTGTGTAAATACAGATAACGCTAATTTTTGAAAGTAATAATTCCTTACGTAATAATTCCCTTTCTACAGAATTGTAAATTTTTAACCATCTTTGCATCGTATTCGAAAGGTAATTGTATAAATTAAAAGGAGAACTACTATGATAGTTTTTGCAATCGACTTTCTTGCTGTATACTATATGCATCTATTTGCCATTCATTGAGCATGGCTTTTTTTGTGAAATAATTCTTTGAGAGGTTCTCAGCATTTGAACATTTTCGTTTACAATATTGAATAATATTTTTTTTTTAACATTTAGTAAACCTGATAAAGGTATCGTTGAATTGTCATGTACCGCATCGATAACACATAAATATATTCACTTTTTGCCTTCGAGTTTCTTGGAAAACAACAAGTACCAATCGACAAGATTTTTTGATTCACAAAGGATGACAAAAAGTTCTGATTTTTTTAGTGTCTAAATCGGCACGTCTCGATAGTATGGAAATCGTTTTTAAAACTGCAATCCATAAATAAACGGTGCTACGAGCCGGAACTTTTTATAGTGGAACCTCGTTAGACATTTGCCAACATTTCTTAACATTCATAAACGTTATTTAAACCTAATCAATTCACAAATATTAGAGTATAGAAGTTTTCGTTATAAACTAACCAATAAAAATTTAAATAAATTTTACCAAAAACAAAACTAGTGAAACTACAGCAATAGCGTTTGAATATATTTTAAAAGGTTATTCAGTCGATATTTTAGTTTAGTTAAAAAGATTAAAAATTGTATGAAGGTTTGTTAACAATTAATTAACATATTCATACATATAAGAAATTGAACTGCCATGTTTTCCCCTTGCTGTAATTTACTGTATATTGCAATTTGCTAAGGAAACTAGTGATCGCATGCAGTTGCTTTGTGCAACATATATAGTCGTGTTCATGCTTTCTAATCTCACAATGATCCATGCAGTTATTATACACGTCATTCTGGTCTTTTCAATTTTAATTAACAATCTGCATTTATTGTTGATATATATAGTTAACCTTCACTACAAATAAACAAACTACAATATTATGATATAATCGAACGTAATCCAAGATCTATTGGAACAATCATGAAGTTCAAAAATATTTAATCATGTTATAAAACTTAACTCTATTTATTGTACAGATGCAAAAAAAAAACTTTAAGGATTTGACGATGTCAAAATAGAAATTAAATATTATATGTACTTACGTCTTCGTAATCGTTAGGCATGTTGTTGGGTTTTTCGTTTCCTAAAAATGCGCCTAAAAGAAATAAATGATAAGTTAAAATTAATTGCATCGGATTAATAATTAATTTATTATTTAGTTAATATATAATATCAGATTTTGTTCTAAATATTAAGGTACACACCACTCATAACCATTTTTATGCAATTCGTTTGTTTAGATCTTAAGACACACAAGTAAAAATACGATTAGTGTTGGCTTAAATAAAATTTATATGCAATCACAAAAAAAGATGTTGTTAAATATGTATATATACGAAACTTTCACTATTTTAAGCGATTTAATATTATTATTAATATTTTAAACTCAAATTAAAGACATCAGATTGTTTTCTCTTTATGACATATCACTTTTTAACTTCTCAAACGGTCGTCACACAAACGAAATATTAAAGACAGTCATTAACTTACAAATAATAATAATTGTATATTTAATAACGATAAATATATAGATTTATTTTGATATTATGAATTTTATTGTTTTCAAATCGAAATATTCTACTGTTTACTGTTGAGGCGATTAAACTCTTCAATCATAAGGTAAAATAGGAAATTAGGAGTGACGTATGGAATATTTTGACATTTCGTTCGAAAATCAAAGAGAACGAAGAGAAAATACAAAATAAAAAACCAATGTTATTTTAGGTTTTAATACCGAAGTATAGACGGCACTGTGAAGTAGTAAAAATTATTCTATACTTAAATAAATTTGTGCAGTAGAATTGTTTGTTACGAGAATATGAGATCAATTTGCCAATTGGGTCGAACCATCTTTCACGAAAATTTAGGATAACTGAACACAGGGCATTATGCCACCGATCAAGTCAGAAAACTGACTTGTAACGAAGTGACTTCGATTTGACTGATAATGGCTTAAAGACGAGGATGTTAAAATGAAACTGAGGTCGAGTTTGTTATGCTTTCACCCTAAAACATGATACTTTCGATACTCAGCTTCAGTTAGTTTTAAAATTAATGAATCAAAGACCAAATATAATGATACCAACACACATTTTATTTATGTGCTGGTCACTACATATTTGAAGAAACCGAGTAGTTGGTGCAATCGTTAAAGCTGCAGTTTTGAATCGGATATCGGGCTCGATTTTCAATGGGAGAACTTTTCTCCATCTTCAATGGAGAAAATATGGGTAGAGCTATTCACTGTGCAGATAATTATTGAATATTTCTATGCGTCTTTGCTTTAACTGAAAACGTTATACAATAGCTCTTTAAAATGAAACCGAGTAAAGGGAAAATATTCTGACCCTTCTGATAATAATATGAAAAACTAGCTTGGGGCTAAAACCATGAAGGTTGATTGTTCATCCAGGAATTGTTAGTAATGGTCACAAATATATCCATCTAATGATACATAAATATGTAATAATTTTTCAATACACAGGCAGTACATCAGTCCGCATAATTCTGTTAAACCACTGACCATAACTCGAATTAAAGAGCAAACGTTCAAAAATTATCTGTATCCCTTCGCAGTGTATAAAGTTGTGGCGTTTAAAACGTGAGGTACCGGGTTCAAATCCCAAAGAAGGAGGAAGAGGAATGTAAAAGGGATTTTCCATCACTTAATTGCGGTCGGTGATGACGATGAATACAAATATATATGACCCACTGTTGGAGTGCAAAATGCATAGCCTGAACGGTAGCACACGTCAGTACAGGATGGTTGGAACAATGGAACGCACACATGGATATTGCAAGGCTTAAACTAGGACCTGAACAACTAACTGCGAAAAATTTGAAACTGCTTTGTCTTCCATAAAAGATTGCATAGTTTAAAATATAAAAAAAGAAAAAAAACATTGCCCTCACGAAAATTTACAGTTTTTTTCTCAAAGTATGGCTTTATTGCTTTCTAGCAAAGATAATATTGGAAATATTATTTTGGTGCTGAATGTGTTTAATTTGTTTTAAATTTTAAAATATATTTTGTATAAAGCAAAAATGCAGGTGTACTTATATAGGCCCTAAACGTCCCATACCGCGTTTGTAGTTACCACTTTTGAACGACTTCTTACGAATCGGCGAACGTTGTAGGTGGTTATTCCAATGAACGTATTTTACACACAAATAAATCACCGGTATAAGATGTAATCATTAAATGTCTATTTATTAATTTTTGGCCAATGTCGAGAATCGAATTCGGAACTGTGGCGTGGTAAGCAAGTATCTTAACCATGGTTATACGAGCTGTATAACCTATTTTATATTATTAATAAACCCTTAGGGGTTTGTTAATAATATAAAATAGCAAAATTTCAAGATGGTGTGTTGTTAGAACTAGGCTTAACAGCAACTAAATCGACCCAGACCATGAGCGCTCACAGAAAAGCGAATTTTTTTAAAACGGCTTAACCAATTTTCACAAGACATTATTTTTTTGAAAGGTTTTGTATTTTTTTACTTTTAAAATGACCCTATTCATATGAAAATAAGTTTAGTACTTTTTTATAATAAATTTTGAATGAAAACGCAAGCAAAATTGATGAAAAAAATATTGTCGAGTGATTCGAGCTGTGTAACACCGGGAATTGTCATACATCAATATTAAATCTTCCCTTGTATATATCCTGCGTAGGGCACTACATGATCTAACAGAATGTCTTAGATGTATTGTTTAAACGTCAGAACCACCACCGTACGAGACTGTTTCAACAAAATTGCACTGCGAAAAAAAATCTCCTGGACGCCGATAGACCCGGCCTCGCCTATCACTATCATGGAGACATATTTAACCCTCGCCAGTGAATAGAACGAACCGCCATTGCTCAATGCTCCAATTGGTGTGTTCGCGAGAAAATTACAGTCGCACTTTTTGGTGGCGTTCTGTTAATTTTGGCCTCTAGCGGGTCGTCTTGGAGTGAAGCTAGCTTCCTATAAACGTCTTTTTACTGTTCATTGATACTAAGTAATCTACATCTTGAAATTTTCTTACTGCTGCACATCAATGCAGATAGCGATTTCGCAATGAAGTTAGGACGATAAATTGATTGTCTCTCTCAGATATAGACCAATACCGGCTGGTATGTGGTCTCCGATTGAAAATACTGAAACCTTCTAGATACTCTTGAGACAGCAGATTAGTTCATGTTTAGCTGACAAGTAGAGTTCTCGTTGATTGTGTTCTTTTTGCCTTAAAGCAACCACTTGTGTTGCTTTTTCTGGAGTACTCGTATTACCCATTATTTTGAGGAAACAAAACGTGGTATTTATTATACATACAAAAGATTGCAGCACGCCAATTGTTTTCACCGAAACATCGCATTTTGCTAAGATTGCTTTAATTTGAAAAGTACTGTATAGATTTTAATGAAAAATGTGTCCTTGTAAAGATAAAATACTATAAGCTGTCAAAATAAAACGAAAATCGATTTAACCATTTAAAAAAAATATACCTTTTTGTACGCGCGGAGGTTTAAGTCGATTTAGTTACTCAGCAGTGTATATAGTATAATTATATGCGAATATAGCTTGTTAAATTCTGTGAATAATTTACACTCCAATTGCCAATTCAGTCGATGGTTTTATGTTCACTAGCGGACTAACTTCCGAGAGACATGTATACAGTCTGTGATAAATAGTAAAGAATTCTTTGCAGTGTTAAAAGCTATCATTCCAAAAAAATGGTAAAATTTAAAGGCATATGACTAAGATCATCAAGAATTTAAATACTTTGCTATTTTCGGTAGAAACCGAATCTGATAGTTTATAACTTTTTGTAACGGCCGTACTGTAATTTAGGTAGCTCGGTATTCTGATGGTTTAATACTTTGTAATGATATTGCGTATTCAAATTTAATCGTGTACTTTTTGTGCACCGGAAATGTTTCAGCGTAACATGGTTAAAATATTTAAAGATATAACAGAAATTCTGGTATATTTTGAAGTCATTGCGATTATGGATCAACCGAATGGGAATATTGTCGCCATTAGCGTCCAATTTAGCTCGAAAAAATTCAATATCGAATATCACAGGTCGAATTCATGGTTTATGTTTTGTCATATTATGTTTTGGTCAAGTCAAAGAATAAGTACTATGAACCAATTTGTAGTACAAACAAGCAAGATGTCATGTGAATCCTGGGAGTTTTCAAATATCTTGCAAAGTTCATCCCGAATTTGTCAAAAAGATTTACGATGTTGCATTTTAATGGAATAAAATATATGAACGGGAATGTCGTAACTTGTTGGAAATAGTGATCGTTGACTCGAGAATTCACTGTGAAAAGTAACCACAAGTCATTAGAAACATTGGTTAATGGAAATCGTGATATGGACGATTTCATCGCGTGATTACAAAGAATGTATATATCATAAATTGTAACTTATAAATCTTGTGAGGACATGCTTGTGGCTATCTACTTATTTCGTGCGCAATTGCCATATGTGCACGAAATGAAGGAGCAATCATGCATCGTACAGTAACAAAGTCATTCAGTAACAAAAGCTGCATGCCTATCGGAAGAAAATTACAAAACATATAGTTCAACGATTGAACGAAAGGAGCAGCATAAGCATATCTGCATGTTTATTACCAACGGTTGGCCGACTTAACATAAGCTGGACAATTTCAGTCAGGAATTTTACATCGCCACGATGGACTATTTTAGAGTACCCTAGAATGAACTTCATATCAATCATTGACGCATACTCTGGTTTTCTTACAGTGGAACATATTGAGCACTAATCCGCAAGTCATGTTATTCGACCGCTAAAAAGTGGCTACATCCAACAAAAATTAAGTGTGATAAAAACCCCTTAAACTCGGATCAATTTGACCTTGAACGCACGTGATATAGTCTGAACGCAGCGCCATCACCTTCTCTCTCTCTCTTAATACAGAATTAATAAGTTAGTTGTAGAACATAGAACATTGAAGAAATATAAAATGATAAAACTAATAAACTGTTAAATATAAACATCATTTTGTTTTATTTTTATAATCATTTCTTAATTATTATGTCAATATCAATTTTTATGGCCGACTACCAAAATAAACGCTGATCACCATTTGGTAATTACAGAACTACAATGTGAGTTTCGCTAGACTACGATGGTCAACAAATGAGGTAGGCTGAACTTTAGCAACGGTTTTGATAGGTTTTCGGTGTTTATTTTGAGCACCAATCATGAATTATCTTTTAGTAGGTCTTTAGCGTCATTTTGTAAAACTAAAGGCTTACTCAATAAAGCCCTCTTTACTACAAGCCATTGCATACTACATAAAGCTATTTAAAAAACGTGTCGAGATATGGTTTCGAAAAGAGTATATAGAAAAATATCATTCGCATAATATAAAACAAAAGAATGGTTCAAAATAGAAAAAAATGCACAATACAAACCAATAATTTCACAATACAAATAAATAAAATACAATTTGGCTCTTATTAAAAAATTAAGACGAAAAAATACTCATTTCTATATACACATAAAATAGTATGCGTAATTTTGAGGTAAAAATGTGAAATAGTGGTAGTAAGAATGAGAAAATTAAATATTTTTTTATATGGATTTTAATAGCACCAATACACTCAATTGTGTACATAAGTTTTGTTTATCTTTGTCAACGAAAGTTAGAAGACGGCTTGTAATAGAGAGTGTTTTGTATACGGTCACGACCCACATACATTGAAAGAACAGTAATCTATAAAAATATATATTATCACACCTAATATTCCAGTCCCAATGTCAAGCACATATATTAAGCATATTTGTTTAGAGCATTATAATCCAATGTAGTCATTTGCATTATTGAAAAAAAGATACAATTTACGTTATGATCCGTTTATTTATTAAATAGTTATCGCTATCTAAAATGTGTGTTATTCTGTAAACACCATTTTGTTTTCCATTGCAAAACAAATGAACATTTATTTATACTTAAAATTAAAATTAAGTCAAAGACGGGGTCAACCAATTGCCCTTTCCAAGAAAGTCAATTGTATTATATTTTTAAGTAAATTTGTACAACTTTGACTTTATTTTTTATTTTTGGAAGTTTTGAATACACAAAAAAGACAAAATAAAGAATACATGATCGTGCACTATTGATTAAGTATGTACTCTAACGTACCTTAGCAAAAACCGATATTTGTGGGAACAAATATTAAAACTAACAAACTAACTACTAAGTGATGTAGTACAAGGTATTGATCAGACTCGGTAATGTTATATTGTATTGGTATAAGATTTAAACCCTTACAGATGAGTTCTCGAGATATAGCTTCCTAAAAAGGCAATAGAGTTAAGTACAAAATAATATATGGTTCCAAGCGGCTCCATAATTGGCCCGAATCGTGTTTGATCCAATCAAGAAACTTGAAATTTTAAAATAATTACTGATGTCACTCGACGAGGCAAACGAAAAATACTCCCACTGACTAGAGTCAGTGGGAGTATTTTTCGTTTGCCTCAGATTACTGCTGTATTCGTAGTATGTCCAGAGGACATACTACGAATACAGCAGTAATCTCTGAGAGGAAATCTAGAATTTAAGTTATCGATAGAACTGGATTGTGGCATTACATATTCACCATGATCGATTAATTATAATTTACGAGTCATTGAGTGCTTTAGATTGCATGAATTTAGTTGATAGCGAATACAATGCTTTATCCAATACGACAAACAATAAAACAAGAATTCAACCCAGAACGCTAATTGCTTGTACCAAAGTCAGATCAACAAATATAATAATAATATGTACTTATATAATAAAAAGATAAAACTAGATAATCAAGTTTAGGCTTTGTATATCCATATTTAAAAAAAAAAACTTGTTACTAAAGTTTGTATGTAGTTAGTAACACATTTAATTTAAAATCGCTTAACCATTGTTCCAAAATCATGATGTAACTTGAAGTACGCAATTTATCATTAATATAGTTTTCAGAATTTCTTAAAAAAATTATTTTTTGTGGTACAAACAAAACCATTAATGTAAAGAAGTCGAGTACAAAAGTCGCTTTTATATACATACATACATTCTATCATCTGTTTATGACCCGTAAAGAAGATATAAAAATTTTTGATAGGAACATGACCAATCAACTTTAAATATCGCATGTGCATGTTATTATGAACTTTGAACATTAATAAAATTGAAAAATTAAATTAAATTTTAAAAACATTCAGTTTATAAATATGATATCAATTTATATAATAACTTGTGTTTTAAAAATAGAAACCATAAATGTTTCAAGATCAACGAAACATTAACTAAGCAGTACTTAATTATAACTTTGAGTTTGGAAATCATAATATTCAATTTACTTAATTTTTTTACACCTATTCCATTTCTACGTTGGAGTATAAAAAAAAAATCAAATTTTAAATTATTAATTAAGATAAGAATAAAAAATTTGATTAAAAGAATAACTTTGAAATTTTGCAACAATGTACACCACCGTCCACACACATTTAATTCTAATCACATTTCATCTTAATATTTATAACCATATAACCACAAGATAACCAAATAAATTTTTTTTAAAGTTAAAATTCTTATTTATAATATTACTTACTACACTTACAACCGTTGAAGTTCAACTAAATTTTTTATTTATTCTCAATTGATTTAATTTATATTCATATGTGAAATGTGTATAGAATATTATATCTGTGTAGTTCGGTTCACAAGTGTGTATATAATGCATATATAGTTCAGTGATTTGTAAACTGTTGATTGAAAATCGAACAAAACTTAAAGTACACAGTAATGTGAATTTTTTGGATATTGATAACGAAACGTTTATAATATAAATTTACAGACAATTGCTGGCTCGTACCGTATCAACAATCCGTTTCTATCGGATTTTATAACGAGATAGCTTTTTATATTGTTCTAGAATCTAGACAATCTTTGCACAGAATTATTTATGATGAGTAAAGAGTAGATGAAATAAACGTATCCCTTGACTTATACTATAAATTAAAAATAATTTAAACTGAAATTATGAAATCACTAGGGTACCGAAGCGCACTATTTGAAAAGCTCTGTAGTAATCAGTAAATATTATACATATTTAAAGTACATTGTAAAACCAAAACAATTTTATCAGCAATGTTTCTTACAAAAAAGTACACGTACATACATTTATAATCTATATTTATACAACTGTTATCATAAATATACGAGAAAAACCATTTGTTTTTTTAACAGCCGAAAACGAACAAATTTTACTCGACACGTAATTCATGGATTTTGACCATGGCAACTACACACTTAGGCACCCGTGCATTGTCTTGATGGAATAGAATTTTTTTCATCGCCAAATGCGTTTCTTTTAAAACGTTGTTAAAATGGTCCAAAGAGTTGCAGTAATATTTGCCGTTGACTGTTCTCCCCTTTTGAAGGTAATCGATGTGGATTAGCCGCGTGCATCCCAAAAAACTGTGGCCATGACCTTGTTGGCTAAAACCCGCCTTGGTCTTCTTTGGCGCGGATTCGCCAGTAGTAATCCACTGTTTAGACTGTTATTTGATCTCCAACGTATAGTGATGGATCCATGTTTCATCCACAGTTATGAAACTCCTTTTTATTTCGCTTGAACATCGCTGAGCCAGCCTCTGAAGTTGTCACACGAGTGCGTTTTTGGTCGATTGTAAGCAAACGCGGCACCCAACTGCTTTTTCATATTCAAATGTTCGTGTAATATATTGCGCACACGTTCATCTAAAATGCCTACTATCTCAGTTATCTCGTGCACTTTCACTCTGCAGTATTGCAATTCTATATCATGGATTTTGTCATCCATTTTTGGTGTTCGGCATCAGTTGTGCTTGTACAACCACAATGAAAATCAGTAAACTACTAGTGAATCATTTTTATCGGTGGTGAAGAGTATCCGTAATATTTATCAAGCTTTGTTTTGGTTTGCGTAATGGTTTTTCCACGCAAAAAATAATGTTTAATTAACACACGAAATTCACTTTTTTCCATGCTTGCAAAAAAACAATGGGTTGTCTGTTTTCAATGGCTGTCAAAACTGAACTAAATGGCATGCCTGAAAATTCTAATTTGGTATTGCCACATCCACATGACATCTTGAATTTGCGATTGTGGCGCCATCTTTGCAATTTTACCAGACTTATCACTCCGTCCTCGTATGATACTGTGACAAATTAATATCAAGAATAATTCGAACAATGGATACACGAGGGAAAAATGTAGTATCTATGACTATGACTGTACTTCTTTCTTCGGTTGTAGCGGAGTGTATTTATACAGACACTTACAATACAAACGTACTGGGGCTACTTAGATAGCATAAAAGTCATCGACACAGTCTAATAGGCTAAACAACGAGTCCGTAAGAAATTCGTTAGAAACATTGCGTAATTTGACGAATTTTATGTCTTATGGCAAATTTTGAAATTTCTAAAGTAATTAACGAAATAAAAAATTAAATTTTGTAATTTAAATTTTTAATTTACCTTTATTGTAAACTATAAAAAAACAATACTAGAAAAAAAAATAGTAACATTGGATAATTTATATTTTTGTTTGATGTCCACTTAAATTATAATTGAAAAGCAAACTCACCATGAGTCTTTTCGTCCGCCGCCAAGTGAGTAATAGCGATATATAACGTTGAGATGAAAAGTCGACATTTTACACAGACTTTAGTCTTAACAATAAAGGCATTTTTTGTTAAATCTGTCAATAAGAAATCAATTGTCGAGGCTATTGTGAATTGAAAATTGTATAGAAATCTAACAAGTGCATTTAATATCGCAATTTATGTATTGAAATGGACGTTCATCGTTACAATGCAATTATAAAATTGCATCCCACGAACCATTTTTTCGACATTATTTACATTATGTTCTGATCGACCATTTCAATGTTGTTACTGCAGCCATTTTCCTTCACAATTATGAAAAACTTATTCATTTACAATAGTGATAATTAAACAATAAATGCAAAGGTCACTTAGATGTACGAAAAGTGTTAGAAAAAAGTTGCGTTTAAATTTAGAGTTAAAAATTTTTATTTGTTGATAAACTGCCCTTATAGTCGAGAATGATATAAAATAAATTATCCGACTTATGTTACTATTGGGTAATAATGTCCTTGGTTGGTGAAAAGTCCTCGGGCAAGCGCCCTTGGACAATTACCAACCTCTCACATTATTACTAGTTACTAGTTGAATAATCTACTATTATTGAAAAATGAGTTACCACGTCTAAAGTTAAATGATGTCTATAGCTGCATTAGATCTAGTGGGTCTTTTCTGGGAAGCCATCTATATTTTGGCTGCCTTAGTAGTTCCCTTGCTAATTTATTGGGATGAGATTTCAATTTTGAATGTTATTTCAAACTGTATGCTTTTATCATCTGTTTTACCGTTTTAATCTCTAGGTCCCTGTGGATGTTATCATAGAATAATTTGTAATACTACGTAGAATTTTTGATTGCGTACGTTGTAAAGTGTATATAAATAAATATATATATATATATATATATATATATATATATATATATATATATATATATATATATATATATATATATATATATATACAAGGTGTCCCAAAAGTGGCTGTCACGAATAGTACCGTTGGATTACTTGATCAAAGCGAACATGAGTTTACTTCTACCACTTTGCACTGTGAAGTCCCTCTATCAAGTTATAGACGTTTGAAGAGAAGCTTTCCAACGTCGAACCTTGTATTAAAGATAACTCAATATCTAGAGAAAGAACAATTTGTTTTTCCCAATGTTTATATCGTTAAAAATCTAGGGATCGTATATTTCTTGCAAAATGTGGTAGAGCACCATCAGGGATAAACCACCTACATCGTAAATCAAACAATGGAACTTCTTCCAATAGTTCTTCAAATTGGTTTTTTAAAATATATAAATATTTTACACCATCTAATCTGTAAATACCACACCATACATTTACTGTGATTTTATATTGATAACTGTTTACAATTTTTAAATGAAGATTACTTAATGACCAGGAATGCATGTTGTGTAAATTTATACATCCGTCCGAGTAAATGCAGCTTCATCTGTGAAAATTATCTTCTTCGGAAACCAAAAATCTCGTGTTTGTTGCTCAATTACCCATTCACAAAAAATTTTTCTTGAAGTTTTATCACTTTCCCAAATGTCTTATACTGTTTGGTAATGATAAGGATGGAGTTTTTCTTTTTTAATCTGCCTGTGTACGATAGATTTTGCAATTCCGGTTTTTGCAGCATTTTCCGAATACTAGTCGCGGGATTGTTATAAACTTCACGCAGCACTCTATCAGCATTATGGTGTGATGTTGATGTACGCCCTGGTAGATCTCTCCGATTATTTAAAAAAGTGCTGTTCTCCTGCAAACTCCGATCTACATTAACAAAAGTATTAACAGATGGCAATCTACGATTAGGGTATCGATCTCGATATATCCGTTGAGCAAGGGTCCGAGCTCCATAAGCCTTCTATAAAATGCATACCATATCCACATATTCGTTAGAGGTATAAGGATTCATGTTTTAATAAACGTTAAATTATTATTTTTTTAATTTTAACTAATTCACTTTTAGATGGCCTACGATTGTTTAAAGACTAGTTTATATTTTACCGAGCAATTGGCGCAGTGGTTAAAGCTGAGGTGTTTGGGACGGGAGGTACCGGGTTCGAATCCCAATGGGGGAGGGTTGCAAAAGGGATTTTTCATCACTTGATTACGATCGGTGATGACGATGAACACAACTATGACCCCCCGTTGGAGTGCAGAGTCTATGGGCCGAACCATCGTCCATGTCAGTACAGGCTGGCATGGAGCAATGCATTGCGCAGATGGGATATTCAACAATCGCGAACCTGTATTCGTGCGTCCTCGATTTGGCCCTCGTTGGCGTAAAGTAAGGACGTTAAAATAACCGCGAAAGAGTTGGGTGAGCTTCGGCCCCAGAAAAAGATTGTAGGGATTAAAAATTAAAAAAAAAAAAAAAAACTAGTTTATATTTAATTATTTTATGAAACATAACCATTTTGTTAACAGTTAACTTTGATTATTTAATTATCTACTATAAATATTTGTTCTACTGTAAATAATTTATTTAATTCAAGTTTATTGATACCTCAATACTTGGGTCTAATAAAGAAAATGCTAAATTGTTATTGAGATCTTTTAATTTTTTAAGATAACATATTATTGCAAATATGACAAATAGTTAGCTTTTCTGTAAGCTAAGAGTCTGAACTCTGTTTTAATCAAAAAATATTTACTGTTGTAGAGTAATTGTTAAAAGATAAATGGTAAAGAAACAAAAAATTTTCATAAAACAATTTTAATTATAAAAGTTTTTTTTTAATTTAAAATACTTTTTACGTAAATATTCATACTTATTATACCTTATTTGAAAGAAAATTTAATCAGATTTTTAACGATATAAACATTAGGAAAAACAAATGGTTCTTTCTCTAGATATTAAGTTATCTTTAATACAAGGTTCGACGTTGGAAGGCTCCTCTTCAAACGTCTATAACTTGATAGGGGGCTTCACAGCGAAGTGGTAGAAGTAAAGTCATGTTCGCTTTGATCAAGGAATCCAACGGTACTATTCGTGTCAGCCACTTTAGGGACACCCTGTATATATATATATAAATATTAGATACTCTGGTAGAGGCCCATAGTTGAATTCCATATGTCCAAATGGGGATTTGGATCGCATTTTATAGTAGAACTTTGCAGTCGAGTGACAGCTTTGATCTTCATTTTGAAGAATTTTATTATTATTTGTTTGCACTTTGATTAAATGTGCTTTCTCCAAGTCAGCCTTCTATCAAGATGTGTTTGTTGACGAATCGTGACGTTGTTTAATTTAACCAATGGGCATATGTTCGTTTATTTAGTGTAAACGTTATGTGCGTCGATATGTTTTAATTCGATTTTTTGTGCCACTATTTTTGGCAGTCCTCAATTAGGTATATGTGAACTTCTAGCTCTCTTGATGCATTTTGCGGATTTTTTGTGTAAATGTTGATGTGGCCACCTCTTCAGTGGTTCGTAGATTTTAACTGTGTAAGCTTCCTTGTGGAACACCTGCGTTTATCAAAGTTAGTTCGGTAATGGCTTCATTTTTTCAAAAAGTTTTGAGACTGTCGCAAGAATACTTCTCGGCCTGTATAACGGGACTTGCGTTTCATCCATGCCAGGCTTCGGGATTATTATAATTAGTGACGTTTTACATTTTTTAGGGATATATCCACATCTCATTATTGCATTGAAATCAATGAATTGAATTTTTAATCATTTTTCCGGTAATAAAATCATGTCCTGGATCTTTCTTTGGGTTTAGAATTTTTGGATAGTGGTTTTAACACTTTTCCTCTTAAATTTTATAGGATTTACGATATGATCAACCTTTTATAATCCGGCAGTATACTAATATTGCTTTCCTCATGTGGTGTAACTTTTTTAATTTGTTGGAAAAAACATTAGCCTTTCCGGCTGGCCTTCTTAATTGTTTTGTTGCCTTTCATAGTGAGTAATCGGGTTTTCTGTTGCTGAGAGTTCACTCAGGTAATTCTGTATTCCTTGATCTGCATCCTCTTCCATGGCTCGTTTCAGAACTTTAATAGCTTTATTTAATTTCCATTTGAGTAGTGGAGACCTTTCGATCTGCCATTGCCAGCGTATTTCCGCTTTTCTATTAATTAACTGCTAGATGTTAGGTGTTATCCTATTGACTCTTTCAGAGCTAATAAAGACAGGTGTAGCCTTTTTTATAGCTACTTCCATTATTTGCGTTAAATTTTCGGTTGCCACTTCAATATTTTCTGGTTTGAACAGTGGGATGTCCAGTTGACAGTTCTGTACAATGACATTTCTATATATATATATATATATATATATATATATATATATATATATATATATATATATATATATATATATATATATAAATATATATATATATATATATATCCCATTTAGTTAATTTGCTGGTTAGGCGTATAAGTGTCAATTTTTAAGGCATCAGTACACAATTTGACTATTGGAGAATGGTCGGACGATAGGTCATAGCAATTTTCTACATGAGCATTGGTGCGGGCGATTTCTTTTGTTACACAGAAGTCTATAAAATCAGTTATTTTCTTTGTATCTGTAGGCCACTAAGTAGGGTGTTGAGAAGATAAGTAATCTAGATTTGCCTGGGTAATTTCTTGTTTACCTTTAGGTGCAGTTAGCCTCGAACCCCATTGTAAATGGTCAGCATTGTAATCGCCTCCTGCGAGAAAATTTATGCCCAGCTGATTAAAATAATCAGTAAATTGCTGTTTTTTAATTGCATGTTTTGGTGGGCAATAAACAGTCGAAATTACACATTTACCAGACTATTCCTTCAAAACGACTGTGAAGTTTTCCACAAAATTCCACAAATTCAAAAATATATACGTATACAAGATTTGTGGAAAAAACAAAAATTGTCTATGTATAGGTAAATTAGTGGGCAAAAGCAATTTAAGTTTACATGGTACATAAATACCTACAAATTATAATACAAACGAGTATTTTTTACATATTTATGTTGTAATATTTTAAACAATTTAGTAAAATTGAAATATAATGTTAAAAAAAAAATAGGCTTAAATTAAATTAAAATAATCTTTCTCAAAAACATATCATACACCGCTTTAAATAAAAACTTTCTCTACGAAATAAAATTAGCTCGATTCCACTGTATCAAAAATTGGCCAATTTACAGAGGTTTCTCAAGTAAGTGGCATACATGGATAGTTAGATGATGACTTGTTCTACAAAATAAAAGTAGTCCGATCTCCATACGATGGGGTTAACCCTTTTGTGGATGACTTGGTAACTTATAATTTATCAAGAAAATTTAAATAATTTATGCGTTCACTATATCAAAGATTGGCCAATTTACAGAGGTTTCTCAAGTAAGTGGCATACATGGATAGTTTGATGATGACTTGTTCTACAAAATTAAAGTAGTCCGATCTCCATACGATGGGGTTAACCCTTTTGTGGATGACTTGGTAACTTATAATTTATCAAGAAAATTTAAATAATTTATGCGTTCACTATATCAAAGATTGGCCAATTTACAGAGGTTTCTCAAGTAAGTGGCATACATGGATAGTTAGATGATGACTTGTTCTACAAAATAAAAGTAGTCCGATCTCCATACGATGGGGTTAACCCTTTTGTGGATGACTTGGTAACTTATAATTTATCAAGAAAATTTAAATAATTTATGCGTTCACTATATCAAAGATTGGCCAATTTACAGAGGTTTCTCAAGTAAGTGGCATACATGGATAGTTAGATGATGACTTGTTCTACAAAATAAAAGTAGTCCGATCTCCATACGATGGGGTTAACCCTTTTGTGGATGACTTGGTAACTTATAATTTATCAAGAAAATTTAAATAATTTATGCGTTCACTATATCAAAGATTGGCCAATTTACAGAGATTTCTCAAGTAAGTGGCATACATGGATAGTTAGATGATGACTTGTTCTACAAAATAAAAGTAGTCCGATCTCCATACGATGGGGTTAACCCTTTTGTGGATGACTTGGTAACTTATAATTTATCAAGAAAATTTAAATAATTTATGCGTTCACTATATCAAAGATTGGCCAATTTACAGAGGTTTCTCAAGTAAGTGGCATACATGGATAGTTTGATGATGACTTGTTCTACAAAATAAAAGTAGTCCGATCTCCATACGATGGGGTTAACCCTTTTGTGGATGACTTGGTAACTTATAATTTATCAAGAAAATTTAAATAATTTATGCGTTCACTATATCAAAGATTGGCCAATTTACAGAGGTTTCTCAAGTAAGTGGCATACATGGATAGTTAGATGATGACTTGTTCTACAAAATAAAAGTAGTCCGATCTCCATACGATGGGGTTAACCCTTTTGTGGATGACTTGGTAACTTATAATTTATCAAGAAAATTTAAATAATTTATGCGTTCACTATATCAAAGATTGGCCAATTTACAGAGGTTTCTCAAGTAAGTGGCATACATGGATAGTTTGATGATGACTTGTTCTACAAAATAAAAGTAGTCCGATCTCCATACGATGGGGTTAACCCTTTTGTGGATGACTTGGTAACTTATAATTTATCAAGAAAATTTAAATAATTTATGCGTTCACTATATCAAAGGTTGGCCGTTACAAATCAAAAGACGATTTAGATCAGCGAATTGCTCTGCGAAAGCAAGCGCTTGAATCAGTAATGGTTTGGGCCGCGATGACTGCAACGAACTTAAACCCAATGAATTATTTCTGCATGCGGTCCATTCTGCAGGCTAAAGTATTAACTAACAAATATGAGACGGTCGACGCCTTAAATATTGCTCTTCGCCGAGAATAGGCAAAAATTACATCACACAACGTACGTGTATCGTGTGAAGCCTTGTAGGACAGACTCGATGCTATTATCCGCGCTTAAGGTGACTACATCGAATAATAACATATTTTTTGATAAATTTGAAAGGTTTTTCAATATTCTGATGTTTTGAAATGAAAAAAATGAAAATTTACAAATTTACAGTATTTTTAATTGGTTACACTTCGAGTGCCGACCCGTATTAAGTATTAAGTACTGTATATTATATATTTAATTATTTATCTAGTATTTTATTTCAAACACCTCTACCGTGGAGACTAGATGCTGTTTGACCCCGCATCTACTAATGAAAATACGATTAATGACAATTTTGGTCCGCGAGTGGTATTTTATTTCCCACCTGCCCGCCGGCGAGCCGGTTATGGATTTCCTCTATCCGCCACCTGAGGACGCGCCTGATGGGAGATCTCTAACTCCCCACAGGTGTGTTTGTGTGTGTGTGTGTGTGTGTGTGTGTGTGTGTGTGTGTGTGTGTTTGAGTGTGATCTTATTTGATGTAGATATTTAAGTATGTATGTGACTGCGATTTGTCTATTTTGATATTTATGGTTATTGGGTGACATATTAGTTTTATTTTTTTGTGTAAAACAAAATTGCGGGATTGACACGAGCCTGGTCTGTTGTTGCGGTAGAAAATTTTTTAAGGTCATCATATATTTCCCAGTTGTTATTCGGTCTCTTAATAATGGCGGTGTAGTGCTTTAGTGACTGATTGTAATTTATAATCGCTTTAATATATAAATTATCTGTATCTAATTAATAATTTGTTGAATATCGGATATATATCGGATATTTGTTGAATATCGTTGAATAACCGTCAGTCCCACATACTATCCAACTTACTACCTGATTTCCATTTTGTATTTTGTCGATTCTTTGTAAAAAAATAAAATTTTGTTGTATTCTTGCATAATTACCCCTTCTTTTTTGTTTTCTATCGCAAAGCGAGGTTGGCTTCTGTTAGCAAATTCATTAAACATAAATCAAAGAATTTTGTTCAACAGGAAAATAATTGTACATACATTATTCACATGTTCCATAAATACCTAAATATAATGAAATATGTAGGTTTCTTTTTCTTTTCAAAATAATAACTGCGCAATATGAAATGTAAACGCGCAGGTTTTAATCGCGCAATATGAGGGATGCCTATAAATGAAATGAATAACGAAATATCGTCCAACAACAACGCACACCTCCATGTTGAATGGAATTTCTATCCAACTTATTACTATTATTATTTTAAGCCAAATCCCTTCAAATCACCCGAAGAACCATCACGTCCCACCCCTGGTCGAAAAACCAACCCACAGATCCAATTCTGTCTAAAAACCACAGAAAACCCATAAATACTGATTTAAAAATCGACAACAAACAGCCACGGTACCTAAACTTACCCTCCAATTAAGCATTTACAAACAAAAACCCACCAACCACATTGAAAAAGCACTAAACTTTCTCACCACCAATTCCCTACCCGAAACAGCTCGAACACTAGATATCCCTCCCGCAGTACAGTCAAAGATTGTGTGATGTAATTTTGGCCTATTCTCGGCAAAGATCAATATTTAAGGCGTCAACCGTCTCATATTTGTTACTTAATACTTTAGCGTGCAGAAATAATTCATTGGGTTTAAGTCCGTTGCAGTCATCGCGGCCCAAACCATTACTGATTCAAGCGCTTGCTTTCGCAGAGCAATTCGCTGATCTAAATCGTCTTTTGATTTGTAACGGCCAACCTTTGATATAGTGAACGCATAAATTATTTAAATTTTCTTGATAAGTCTAAGTTACCAAGTTATCCACACAAGTCTTAATTCCATCGTATGGAAATCGGACTACTTTTATTTTGTAAGAGTAATGTTCTCTATATTTACTGTACTTCCCATTCATATATTTATATGTTTCGATTGCAAAATATACTCGTACTAAATATAACGAAGGGACAACAGTTATATAACCAAAATCCCTAGGTTACATTTTAACTATATACAGAGTCGAGACATATACAGAATCGTAGCTATCCCCACTCGTCTTAACAAATTTGTAGAGTCGAGTTCTATCAACTCTAAACATAATATGCACTATATTTACAGAGTCGACTGGAAATGCAACAATAAAATTAGTGCATACCAAGAAAATCTAAGGGATTAGCGCTACCAAGCAATTCAATTTTAAAACCAAAACACATAAATACGATTCTATATATTAGTAGATTCTAATAAAAAAAACGAATTAATGTAACCAAAACACAATTTGTTACATTTGCAACTAGCTTTAGCTTTCACCCCTAATATTCACACAAATTATTCTGTTTACACCTCTGACTTCGCACAACATTTATTTATGTGGGCGCAACTTGGTGATTACCTGTTAAATTACTTAGGTGAAACAAAACAAAAACCCAAATAAATGTTTAACGAAACTTGAATATCGTGCGAGGTTAGAGAAGTAAGTAGAATTTGTTTTCTCCTTCTAATACCAAGTATTCTTATATTTTTTATTATAGTATTGGACCGTATTCTGCCATTTGATATTTTATGTTATTTTAATATTATGTAGTTTTGGGGTTTTCCATACAATTCAACAGAAAGCAAGGTAATAAAATAAAATAGCCTGGATTTTAAGACAGAATATGGGGCGTTTTATTTTTATTTACATTTTCTAAAAAACGAAATCGGCAATCTTTGATACAGTGAACGAAAAAATTATTTAAATTTTCTTGATACAATATAAGTAACCAAGTCATCCACAAAAAGGTTAACCCCATCGTATGGAGATCGGACTACTTTTATTTTGTAGAACAAGTCATCATCTAACTAACCATGTATGCCACTTACTTGAGAAACCTCTGTAAATTGGCCAATCTTTGATATAGTGAACGCATAAATTATTTAAATTTTCTTGATAAATTATAAGTTACCAAGTCATCCACAAAAGGGTTAACCCCATCGTATGGAGATCGGACTACTTTTATTTTGTAGAGCAAGTCATCATCTAACTATCCATGTATGCCACTTACTTAAGAAACCTCTGTAAATTGGCCAATCTTTGATATAGTGAACGCATAAATTATTTAAATTTTCTTGATAAATTATAAGTTACCAAGTCATCCACAAAAGGGTTAACCCCATCGTATGGAGATCGGACTACTTTTATTTTGTAGAACAAGTCATCATCAAACTATCCATGTATGCCACTTACTTGAGAAACCTCTGTAAATTGGCCAATCTTTGATATAGTGAACGCATAAATTATTTAAATTTTCTTGATAAATTATAAGTTACCAAGTCATCCACAAAAGGGTTAACCCCATCGTATGGAGATCGGACTACTTTTATTTTGTAGAACAATTTATCATCTAACTATCCATGTATGCCACTTACTTGAGAAACCTCTGTAAATTGGCCAATCTTTGATATAGTGAACGCATAAATTATTTAAATTTTCTTGATAAATTATAAGTTACCAAGTCATCCACAAAAGGGTTAACCCCATCTTATGGAGATCGGACTACTTTTATTTTGTAGAACAAGTCATCATCAAACTATCCATGTATGCCACTTACTTGAGAAACCTCTGTAAATTGGCCAATCTTTGATATAGTGAACGCATAAATTATTTAAATTTTCTTGATAAATTATAAGTTACCAAGTCATCCACAAAAGGGTTAACCCCATCGTATGGAGATCGGACTACTTTTATTTTGTAGAGCAAGTCATCATCTAACTATCCATGTATGCCACTTACTTGAGAAACCTCTGTAAATTGGCCAATCTTTGATATAGTGAACGCATAAATTATTTAAATTTTCTTGATAAATTATAAGTTACCAAGTCATCCACAAAAGGGTTAACCCCATCGTATGGAGATCGGACTACTTTTATTTTGTAGAACAAGTCATCATCAAACTATCCATGTATGCCACTTACTTGAGAAATCTCTGTAAATTGGCCAATCTTTGATATAGTGAACGCATAAATTATTTAAATTTTCTTGATAAATTATAAGTTACCAAGTCATCCACAAAAGGGTTTACCCCATCGTATGGAGATCGGACTACTTTTATTTTGTAGAACAATTCATCATCTAACTATCCATGTATGCCACTTACTTGAGAAACCTCTGTAAATTGGCCAATCTTTGATATAGTGAACGCATAAATTATTTAAATTTTCTTGATAAATTATAAGTTACCAAGTCATCCACAAAAGGGTTAACCCCATCGTATGGAGATCGGACTACTTTTATTTTGTAGAACAAGTCATCATCAAACTATCAATGTATGCCACTTACTTGAGAAACCTCTGTAAATTGGCCAATCTTTAATATAGTGAACGCATAAATTATTTAAATTTTCTTGATAAATTATAAGTTACCAAGTCATCCACAAAAGGGTTAACCCCATCGTATGGAGATCGGACTACTTTTATTTTGTAGAGCAAGTCATCATCTAACTATCCATGTATGCCACTTACTTAAAAAACCTCTGTAAATTGGCCAATCTTTGATATAGTGAACGCATAAATTATTTAAATTTTCTTGATAAATTATAAGTTACCAAGTCATCCACAAAAGGGTTAACCCCATCGTATGGAGATCGGACTACTTTTATTTTGTAGAACAAGTCATCATCAAACTATCAATGTATGCCACTTACTTGAGAAACCTCTGTAAATTGGCCAATCTTTAATATAGTGAACGCATAAATTATTTAAATTTTCTTGATAAATTATAAGTTACCAAGTCATCCACAAAAGGGTTAACCCCATCGTATGGAGATCGGACTACTTTTATTTTGTAGAGCAAGTCATCATCTAACTATCCATGTATGCCACTTACTTAAAAAACCTCTGTAAATTGGCCAATCTTTGATATAGTGAACGCATAAATTATTTAAATTTTCTTGATAAATTATAAGTTACCAAGTCATCCACAAAAGGGTTTACCCCATCGTATGGAGATCGGACTACTTTTATTTTGTAGAACAATTCATCATCTAACTATCCATGTATGCCACTTACTTGAGAAACCTCTGTAAATTGGCCAATCTTTGATATAGTGAACGCATAAATTATTTAAATTTTCTTGATAAATTATAAGTTACCAAGTCATCCACAAAAGGGTTAACCCCATCGTATGGAGATCGGACTACTTTTATTTTGTAGAACAAGTCATCATCAAACTATCAATGTATGCCACTTACTTGAGAAACCTCTGTAAATTGGCCAATCTTTAATATAGTGAACGCATAAATTATTTAAATTTTCTTGATAAATTATAAGTTACCAAGTCATCCACAAAAGGGTTAACCCCATCGTATGGAGATCGGACTACTTTTATTTTGTAGAACAATTCATCATCTAACTATCCATGTATGCCACTTACTTGAGAAACCTCTGTAAATTGGCCAATCTTTGATATAGTGAACGCATAAATTATTTAAATTTTCTTGATAAATTATAAGTTACCAAGTCATCCACAAAAGGTTAACCCCATCGTATGGAGATCGGACTGCTTTTATTTTGTAGAGCAAGTCATCATTTAACTATCCATGTATGCCACTTACTTGAGAAACCTCTATAAATTGGCCAATCTTTGATACAGTGAACCCCTAACTGTGATGTATTTATTAACATACAATTTTTTTTACTGAAAGTTATTCGAATTATTATTGTTTTTATTGTTGAAATGAATTTATTTTAGTTGTAGTTAGGATTAATACGAATCGAAAATTTTTAAGATTTAATTGGAATATAATTTTTTTTTCTAAAGATAGTTCGAGTTACCTTATTATCATAGTGAAATAACAATTTTTTAGTCTACTGTAAAATAAATTACCAATACACATACAGTTTTTGTTATTTGTGGAAAACTTCACAGCCGTCCTTCAAACAGATATTCGTTGCTTGAATGTGATCTTTATCATATTTGTTTAGTTCATAGTGTTTTATTCTTTTTTTGATGAAAACTGCAGTGCCACCATATGCTTTATCGTCCGGATGTTTGGTGTCATAAACGGAATAGCCATTAATTTTAAAATATGTTTTAGTCGTAAAGTGTGTTTCTGGTATGAACATGCGATATCAATATTTTGATCGTTGAGGACAGTTGGTATTTCAGCTTTGTGTTTTGAAAGGTCATTTGCATTCTGCATATACTGCTATTTTTAGGAGATTCATTTCTGGTTTTTGATAATAATTTGCATTTGTGTGTTTATATTTTGCATCATCATGGTCATTTATTTTTCCATCATCATCATGAAACTTTGCATCGTTTCCGTTATTGAAGTGAACTTTTGGTGTAGGTGCGAAGCGCTTTAGAATATTTGCATAGAAGATGCCTGGTTTCGCAAAACTATTTTCAGCTATTTGAATATCATTGTTTTGTGCAGTTGTAAATACATCGGTTGGTGGAACAATCAAATTTCTTGAGAACATATGGCTTTGGTTGTAGTGTGACTTAAGCACTCGTTGCTCATATCGCATTTTTGGGGTAGTTTCAAAACTATATTTGCGATGTGAGATTACACTGGTTTAATACAAAACATAGAGGACAGTGTAATTATCCACCAATTAAATAAAAAAAGTCAATTAACTCTTTATGTAACTTCTTCCTTCATATTTTAATTGAGCGGCTACTCGTTCTTTTAATTATTTAACACTTTAAATAAAAGCTACGGTTTTAGTAATTTGCTTAGGTCTTTCACAAGTAATAAGTCCCTTTTGTAAACAAACGAGATGTTTCTTCATACGCCCTGATACAGTGTATGCAAACTGTATACCACAAAACCTCCTAATACAAGTCGTCTTAAACGGTTTGTATAATAAAGGAAGGTTTGGTATACCATGTCGAATTTGAAATTACCCCTCGACACCATATCGTTTTAATATGCAGATTATAACGATCAGGTATCAAGTAAGTTTAATTTTTGAGTTATTCTTGTGTACATTTTAAAAATAAGCACACATCGTGTTGTATCGTGTGATTTATGTTCGGGTCTTTGCAACGCTTCATTTAAATTTAAAAAGGTTACGAGCTTTACTTATTATAAATTCATTAAATTACAATTTATTTTAGGTTAATCGTTTAAGTAATGTACTAATTTATGTGTATACTAATACACTATACAGTCAAGTTTAATTACAGTATGCATGGCTTTATGACCTTACTAGTTGAAGTTTTAATTACATTTTCAGGGTTAATACAGCATCGCAGTAATGAAACTATTACTATTGAGAATTAAATTTGTATAATATGATAATGATCTCGAATATATTATGTGTATATTTATTACGAGGGTCAAATGATAAGTCGATCAGAGATGATACTACTACTACTATTTTTATGGAGGTCATTGTTCAAATGAGAACTTTACAATTTTTGTGACAACTTTAATGTTTAGAGATTTTAAAGGGAGATCCGAATGTCTTTTGGGGATTCTTAAATGTACATCAATCACAGTAGACCAGACTATTTTGGTGGCGGTGGTGGTTAGGAAGTTTAAGCCAACGTTATCAGATAACTAGGCCATGAATGTATTTTTTGAGAAACTGGTTTCCACGGAGAGTGTAAAGGTACAGATAGCACTGTTAACACATTATATAATCAATTGAATATATTTTTATTTATTTATTTATAATTTATGGTTGACATTTTTTTTAAATTCTTTTAAAATTAAATAATTTTTATTTATAATTTTCTATATATGTTTTCTTTAATGTATATGTGTATTAAATGAATAAACTGGTTGTACTGTAACTGTTGAAGGTCTCCCAGGTTGCTATAGTTTTTTAGTGATTCCTAGTATTATAATTATGAACATCTCTATTTGTAGACAGACATCTAAATATCTAGGTAAATTCCCATTTTTGAGAGTAAATAACAATTTTAATACAGTACAGTGTATTCTCTGGTTTATTGACATCTTGTTACGTGTTTCCAACATGTCTTATGTGTGTTCTATTTTCTTCCTTTAAAATACTTCGCATAAATCGGTTATTTTTCGTAGCCGTGATATTTGTTGGTGATTCGTAATAAACAGAACTGATGATCAATAATCTATATGTGGAGCTACAATATATTTATAAAATATAATTTTTGTTTCCGTTGGTAGTTTTTCATTAATTCTAGTAAAAAGTCCTAATTTTGTATTCATCTTTATGGCAATATAATCCAGATGCTGATTGAAATTTAAATTTTCATCAATAATAGCACCAAGATATTTGTATTGGTTTACTCGTTCAATGTTTTGATTTGCAACTTTAATATCTGGACTATCGTCATACTGTGTTTTGATTGAAAATACCATATGTTTGGTTTTCGAGATGTTCTATGACAATTTGTGAAAAGTTAAAGATCTGTAAGATCAAGTGCCGACACAATAATCAATGTATCGTCTGCAAACATGTTTTTCTGACAGTTGTTTATAACCTCCACTATGTCATTTACATATAAAATAAATAGCAATGGTCCAAGTGTTGAACCACAGATTTAATATAACTTAAATATTAATTATTTAAATATAATTTAATATAAGTATATTAAATTTGAGGTTGAACCTTGTGGGGTACTCCAAGATTGTTTTGTGTCATTGACGATTTAAAGTTATCAACTTTTGTGTATTGTTGCCTTCCTTTTAGATAATTGTTAAACCATTCTAGTTCTTTTCCTTGTATGCCATATTTATCCGGCCTTTTAAGTAAAATACTCCTATCAATGGTTTCAAAAGCTCGTTTAAAATCTAAAAAATGGCTATTACTACTTTTTTTTTGTCTATTGATTTTTCCAGCTCTCTAACATAAGGTTAAGTGCTGTTTCACATGAATACAACTGTCTAACTCCAGATTGTTGATCCACTAATATATTGTTATTAGTAATATGACTAACCAATTGCATTTTAACTACCCTTTCCAATACAGTCTCATATATTGACAGCATATTTATCGGGCGCAACTCTTCAGGTGTGGTTGGCTTTATAGTTTTTGGGATTGGAATAACTGTTGAAATTTTCTATGAAACTGATACTACTGCTTCCATCAGGCTTCTATTGATTAAAGCTGTAAAAGCTTCGGAGAAGTTTATGTACCTTATCGAATCTAGCAAAACCTTCTTATTTATGCCATCTATTCCGTATTAAGAATTTATCTTATTTATTATTTTTATTATCTGATGTTTATTTATTTCTTGAAAAAAACGCCAATCATTATTTCGGGGATGTTCTGGTGAAGATCGATCACGCTGGACACAAAAGTATGATTTAGCGATTCCGCTAGTTCTTATTTATCGATATAAGTATTTTGTTGTTCATTTGGTCACACCATTGTGACGATTTTTTAGCTTTATACATGGATTTAAGGATTATCCACAGTACCTTTGGCCTGTATTGATTTTCAATAAAGTTATTCTTGAAATAGTCTGATGGGTCCTTTCGTAACGATTCTTTGTATAAATTCCTAGCTTTTCTGTAGTTGATTATCTAAGAGAAAGTTTAGCTTAACCTGAGAAAAATTTTTCCATTATCTTATTTCTATCACTTTGTCCTTTATTGCCCTTTATAGTTCTTACTGTTAATATTCGCACTTACCATAGAATTTGTTTGTTGTTATACTTATAACTTTACACTGTGTGCTAGTGCAATTAGTTATTAGTAGGTCTAACAGACTTTTAAGGTTTTGAGTAACTCTCTCTTCATTTATTCCTCTGGTTGTTCGAGATTCACTGAGAAGTACTATCGCTGGATTAAATTGTTTTAACATTTGCTGTAGTTATAAGAAAATTGATGGTAAACTTTGAATGTTATTGTACAATACATCTTTTTTTTTTTTTGAATTGATATTGATAATTTATTTTATTTTTCAATATTTTAACCTTCCTTTGATACATTGTACAAAAACTCCCACGTTGTGTGGTTTGTATCAAGCTTCATATTTAATTGTGCTCATTTACGTGATGACCATAACCATTACAGTTATAACATCTGGTTATTCCAATTAACTCAACAACGTGGCATCTGTCAATGTTTAACTTCTCAGCTTCTAATATTTTTTTAAAACTTTCGGAGTCTACTTAAATGATTGTGTCTACCTTATCAGATTTTCCTCTACAGTTACGTTGTTATTAATTTGAAGGAAAGAATGGTGTTGCCTTAGTGCTGACACTATTTGATTGCTCTCCAATTTCCCTGACATTCCTAGTATTTTAATTCTTGGGTTAAGCTCCGTAGGAGTTTTCATGTCATAGTCAGCTCCTATTTTTTCAGTAACGATTGCTTTGAGTTTTTTCTTTGTCTCATTGTTATCACACTGAAGTATAATCCCACCTTTCGAAATGTTTCTGCGCATTAACGGTATGCTTTTAGAGTCAACTATATTTATTAAATCTTCCCTAGTTTTCTTATTCTTTTGTGGCCGTTTTATTACTAAAACAAACTTTAGTAATAAAACGTAAAAATCAGACTTTAGTAATAAAATGAAAAAACAAAAAAACAATGAATTCAAAAATTACGATTATACCAAATGAGAAATCTACATTAATGTTTTTTGGTTTTACTGAACTGCGCATACGCAATATCTTTTTCACAGTTTTGACACTCTAAACAAACAAATCTGACATAGAGACATTCCTTCGGAAAAAAAATTCGGCAAGCTATATTTTTCAAAATTCCAATTCACAGAGGTATAAATATCTATACCGTAGCATCAAACTGAGGTTCTTTCTTTTGAGACTGCCATTCTTTACATATTTGTACAACGACTTTTTTATTATCACTTAGATTAAACACTGCACACCGAAAGTAACGTTCTTCTAGCTTGATGATCCCTTATGCGCGATTTACATTGTACGATATTTGCAAGATGCAGATATTTAAAACGAGATAGCATGAGAAATAAAATAGTATGGAAAATATGAGAAAGAAAATAGTTTTTTATAATTTTTTTTTGTTTATAGTCATAATTTTGACATTTCAAAACGAAAATATAACCTCGTTTAAACTTTTTATTTTGTTTTTGTATAATATTTTTAAAAAAATATCTTGTTACATGAAAATTTGTATAACCTACAAAACTACATATATTAATATATTCTAACCGGCAATTGTTCCTCCATCAAATTCAAAAAAAATTTTTTTTCTTAAATTCAAAATGATTCTATTAATTTTTTACAGTGCAATCTAGTAATCATAATATTTTATATTTTCCAATTAAACAATGTATCGTCGTCTGTTTATAATAAAAGATGGCGATTCGCAACCTGAACCAATGAACTATACAATTTTATATCGACATTTTTATTTTTCGGTTCGTTTCTCGGCTAATGGATGTCGATTTATTTGCGGAAGTCGTGACTTCCTTTGTGTACTTGAACAATCTTACAATGTATCTCATGTTTTTTGCAGATGTCGATTTCGTTGAATGTAAATCGCGCATTAATGCCCAATGCCACATTAAATGTGCATTCTCTTTAAAGCATCAAAAGAAATGGCAAATGCAGCTTTTACCATCGCAATGTAAAACTTGTATATTATTATTAAAAAAAATCGAATACAGTAAGCATTCTTTGCAAGATATTTTCACATAAGTAACATTATATTGTAAATTTCTTTTGTATCATCAGCATTACCAATTTTTTCCACAAACTTTTTATAAATTCATCTCTGATTTTATATCACTTTATTTCAATTTGTATTTGTCGTAAAAACGCAGAAAAAAGGCAAACTCTATTTCTTTGAAAGACAAATTATCAATTTAAAATGATCGACAATGTGATGTTAATACTGTTACTTTATTTTAAAAAGATCATTGCAGAAAATAACAAATCCTGCTGCTGGAAGAAAATATTCACCATTATGTCATGCGTAAACGCAACAGAGACGCATAAAATCGATAAAATGTTTATAGGAAAATCTTAGATGTTTTAAGGAAGTGGAAATACCTTTGTATTACAAGTCGTCCAAAAATGTTTGGCCAACATTTGCATTGTTTTTATCGTCCAAGCTTCTCGTTACTTAGCAATCACTAGAAATGGTAAAACCGATTTCCTTTTAAACAATCGCTTGACCGAAGCAGCCGTGTGTCCAAAACCCCATAAATCTCCTAAAACAGCTGCATTGAAAGCATCTTATGGTAGTCATTAGAACCTTAATTAGCAATGGAAATACCGATATGATTGCCTTTTAAAAACATTAATTTAAAATACATGGGATTTTTTTTATTGTTGAAGCCTGAAATGAACTCTCTCAGTCAAAAGTTAATTTAAACATTGTTTGTTTTTTTTTCGATTGACGAAACTGAATTTAATATACCGGCTAATTATTTTACGATTACATCTCTAAAATCTTAGAGGCTCTAGCATACTAACGTATAAGATGAAAAAACTAACGCTAACAATAATAACGTATTCCTTTAAAATTGCGGTAGAATGGGCGGGGTTTTTTCTTCCTACCAATGAAATTGTTTCTGCGTATAGAATCAGAAACAAGCTGTACTAATGTACTAAACAACTAATGTGCTGTAATCTTAACAAATAAAATGATCTAATTATTTTTAAAACATTACATCGTAGGATGACGAGATACCAGCAAAGATTTAACTAGCCAAGCCAAAAATAACAATTTGTAAAATATTCATAATCAACTGTTTTATAATTTGGAACAACTTTATAAGATATTTTAACCATAGTTCGACATAACTTATAGTTAGCAAAAATAGTTGGAAATGCGCATTGTTCATAAGATTTAATATTATGTTTATCTGGATAAAACACAATTATCAACCCTAGAAGACCATATTGTTCATTTGAAATCACCAAAGCAAATTATTTTATCATACCACGGCAAATAAAAATAGTTTGTCTGTATTATTGATATCATTACTGTATAGGGTTATAAAATTACCAAAAAAAGAATTTCACTAAAGTTAAAGCACAGATTTAATATAACCCATAGTATTTTTGGGTTGTTTTCAACAAAAAACTTATCGATTTAAAATATATTTTATTTTTTTTTTAAACTTATCGGTATGTCGATATTTATTATGAAATGTCATTGCTTTTTTGTGTTGTTTTTTAGATTGTGTGCGATCGGGTTTTATAATAAAAATAGTAATAATCAAATAAATAATAATATAATGGTTGAAAAATAAAATAAAAATGCAAGACATTGATGTCTTATTGGGAAAGTAATCGTGGTTGAAAACAGTGGTGCCACTTTCCACATTAGTTTATTTTCTAGAACTTCAATCGAGAGGCCCACCTGAATCTTGGGTAAAGGTTTAAAAACTGATTTAAATAGTATAATGTCACCTATGCAAAAGTAAGTAAAACAAAATAACTAAAAGAAATGTAACGTTATATTTCGTTGGACCAGTTTATTTTGTTCTATACTTTTACACCTTTTATGCATGTAGTTTTTGAAATATTGAACTTTATTTATGCCGATGCGTTGTTTATTAGTGTATATAACATATCTCACATACATTTTTATATATAAACATTTGTGTTGATAATTATATTATATTGCACTAGTATATAATATAAATTATATACATTGTAAATTTTAGTGGTATTCGTTTAGTTCTATCCAAATTTCTATTTATCTAAAAATATTCATTGATAAAAAATTATAAACTCCACCGCACAACAACAACATTAGAATATGCATAAATTTTTCTTTTCTCTTTTTGTTTGTAAGAATTCGGCTTTAATTATAGGAATTTAAAATTATACAGCTATGCAATTTATAGTTTATTGCGTAATAGCGATGGTTAAGATAATTGCAAATCACGCTGTGACCCGAGATTCGATTCTTGCCAGCGACACAAAAATATAGTACAGATGAAAATTATTACAACTTGCAAAGTTACAACTTGCACTTGTGACCGAATCTTTGACATTTGTGACAAGTGGTTCTGAACCATGTGTTACGAATTGTCATAGGTCTCTTAAGGGGCTCTGTATGAGATAGTTTACGGCTGGATACCATAGTTAGTTATATTGTAATAACCCGCCTAAATAAATATGACATCCCATGATCAATTATTTGAGCATAATTATACTTTGTAATGATTGGAATGCTTTGAAACGGAACCATATTGCATCAGCTGCAATGGGACTTTAGACCAGTTAACTATAGCGTCAAGGCAAAAATATTTAAAAATGTTTAGTAAAAATGACGAAATAATACTTAACTAACTAAACCTCAGTCAACTAATTGGGATCGTAGTTAAGTCTTTGACTTAAATTTTACAGAAAATTTAAAACAATTCGTGCTAATTACTCGAGATGGGAACTACAATCGATTAAATTTTTTCATTAGGTATATTCTCGATACATTCTAGCAAGCAAATCAGCAACTTGCAAGCTGATAATAAAAATAATGCATTCTCGGTGGTTTTTGCGCCCTCCTAGCAAGTAAAGAAATTAAAAATATTTGCTACCAACTTGTTGAGCAAGTAAAAAAAAATATTTTTTTTTCATATTCCAGAACTTATCCAAAAAATTATTTTAAAATCCCATTTTTATCCTACATATAGAATTTCATCATAATCGGTTAAGAACTCGCCGAGTTCCTTCCTAACTGGCCATATTCCAGAACTTTCCCAAAAAATCATTTTAAATCTTATTTTCGTCTTACATATCGAATTTTATGATAATCGGTTAAGAACTCACCGAGTTCCTTCCTAACTGGCCATATTCCAGAACTTTCCTAAAAAATCATTTTAAGTTTAAATCACATGTCGAAATATCCTGTTTTGAAATATTCAGTGTTGTACCATATCTCGTTTTGTACCTTATCTCGTTTTGTACCTTATCTCGATTTGAATTATCCAACTTTGAAATATCCAGTTTTGTACCATATCTCGTTTTGTCAAATCCTATTTTGAAACATCCAGTTTTAAAATGTCCATTTCCGTGCGGTTTCCGTCTCTAATACATACAAACTTATTATCAAACGAATAAAAAATAAAACCGATAATTTAAAAGATATTTTCAACATATGACACTATAAGCGGATAAACAAATAAAAATGTTAAAGGTTTGTTTCATCGATTACTAAAATTATTTAGGTGGGCTCCTCGATTGCAGTACGTTATTTTCTCACGACAATTGGCGCAAGTATCATCGAATTTTGATCTAACTACACCTTAACACTGCAATAAGCTATCTGGGTATATCAAATCTGTGGTTAAAGTAACCAATAAACTAAGAAACAAAAAATTCCATTAGAATATATAATTTTTAAAAAGAACTAAAATATAAGCCAACATCACATCCTGATTTTGAAATACGAAATGACCTAGAATTAAGAATACTGTCTAAAATGTTAACCCTTAAACTATTACTGTATTAAATTTTTTAAGAAGGTATTCGAATTTGCCTTCGAAAAGATCGAATGAATACGCCGGTGGGCGAGGTATTAGGGTTACCCTTTTCCCTGTAGTCCTGCGTTTGTACCCAATTTGAAACAAACATATTCTAGATTTTGAAGGTCACAATATTTTGGGATCAGTTTACCGATTTCACAATTCTAAGAATCCAAACACGTATTTGCCATCAACAAAATATCTTTCTCCATGGCCAAAGATCAAACCTGGAAAGATGAATCCAAAATTTTGGTGTAATTGTTTTAATGCCTAGGCTAGTAGGAATTTTGTACATTAAATAGGTTTACGGTATTTGCGTATTGTATTTTTTCATCATAAAGTTTTTGTAGGTAAAATAGGTTAACCAACTTTGGAAGATCTTACAGTAGTAGTAAGCACAGCACCATTATCCTTCGCTTCAATATCTTCATTGAGAGAAGATAAAGATTTGTTATTACCAAAAGCACTCTAATAGTACTAGAGGAACCACTTTTGAAGAGATTTGAAATGGTTAAATCATCTTTAGTTAGTCATATGCTTCTTCAATTGGTTTTAGAGTTGTCTCTTTTGAAAGGATTTCATAACCATTTTAAGATGAATAACACAAATTTTAATTAAAAGTTCGGCGTCGGCAATATCAACTAAGGATCTTTGAGTGTCAGAATGTTTTTTTGAAGAATTTTTGTTTTAGAGGTTGGATAATTTGGGAAACTGTTCAATTTAGCGGTTGAAAATATGGAGCTTAAAATCTGTTTATAGTTGAATAAAGTCAGTCGAATGAATCTGAGATAGTTAACCGCATATTGTTGTTGCTTTTGTATTTTTTTCTATATCTTTAGCAGAGCTCCAACAGTTTTTGTTTAGAGTTTAAAGCTGCTGATAATTTTGCTCTTAAACTTATCAAAATATGATCAAAATCTAATCGTTCTCAAATTGATCATTTTGTTCTTATGTTTGTTCTGCAGATTTATCAATTGCTGTGCTTTAAAGGATCCACATAGGTGACTTTAAATATTAACTTTAAAAAGTTTACACGCAGTTTAATAACACGTAACTAATTTCGTATGATTAGATCCTAATAGTATTGTTTTTATTGGCAAAATGAAGCCAGAAGGCTTGTTCGATGCATATTAGCAAGACGAAATTGGCTTGAACTAAAACTTATTAACCCAAAACATTTGCATTAATCCATGTGCAAACAGCTTTTGATATTTGATAGTATGATGTTAACATTTGGTGGAGGACCTATAACTATGGCATGTTGGCAAAATCATAAAAAATGGTGATCCATTCGTTTAGCTTGGCATTGAAATGAAATTATAACATCAATAAATGTATGCTGTTCCAAAATTCATATGTTTGTAGCTAAAAACTATCCATATTAAACTAAAGCTCTCGAGCACCCACTGCATCGGTCAAAGCTGCAGTTTTTATGTCAAGAGATCCTGGATTCGAGTCTCGAGTGCAGAATCCACGGGCCGAACTATCGTTCATGACAGTACAGGCTGGCTGGAGCAATGCAATGTACATATGTATACTTAAAGCAAACCTGTATTTCTGCGTCCTCGATTTGGCTAGTGACGGTGCAAAGCGGTACTTTATGTTAGCCGCAAAAGTTAGGAGAGCTTTGACCCCGGAACAAATGGCATGAATTAAAATATAATAAAACAAAAGCCAACAAACTTTAGCGTGACAGGTTGGAAAAGGCTTAACATAAATGTTTCAATTTTAAGACCTCCTAAGTATAAAGCAAAATTTTTTATTGTAAATAAAATGGGTTGGTAGTTTTAATGAGCGACATTACTTAGTAGAAGAAAGTAAATTCTATGTAAAGACATTATAGTAAGAGTAACATGACTTATGATGTTAAACTTATCCATATGGATGGTTATTGTTGTATTTTAAATATATAAAGATTAATGACATATCAAACTCGTAGAATTCTGTTCAAAATACAAAGGGATTTATTACACATGCATATACCCAATCGAAAATATATCCTTGGTAGGGAAAGGTTCCTTTGGTAAGGAATTTAAGAATAAATGATTTTAAATTTCGATACTCTGTTGTGAATTTTGACAGACATCCACACGTAAATTTTGCAAAATCTTAGAATTTATAACAAACTATCTAATATTTCAGAATTTCAGCTACACGATATCATCGTATTCTTATTTCCGTCACTGTAACGGTACAAATATTATTTTGAATACACATACGATTTTTTAAAAGTATATCTGCTTAAAATAAGTCTAAAAATAGATTATGATCTTGGGCGTGGTGCATTACAACATATGGAAAGATTATTAATTTAAAATGATTTAACTCACTTTCTTCGCCCATTTCAATTACGGCCGCTTCTTTCATTGTCCCATTTAAATGAGTATACATCAAATTGTTATTGTTCAAATGTATAATGCAAGCATCGTTAGTTCGTTCGGGATCACGTTCATCTTTAATTGGTGTAATTTCAAGTGGTTTGGTACTTTTGTCACTAAATTGTGTTGTATTGCCTAAAAACGAAAGTTATGCTTAGAAGTTTGAATTATATCGTCTTGAATCTAAAATTTTATAACTATACCAATTGCGTTTGACATTTCTAAAACATTTAGAGCTTGATTTATTGTGCTAAATTCAGTTTCATATGATTCAGCTGTTGTTGGTACTGACCCAAATAGTGCTGGTTCAATTTCACTAGATAGGTTTGTTGTAGGCTTAGACATTTTACTGTTTAAAAATAAAAAAAAAATGGAAAAATTATAAAAAGGTTGTTTGATCTAAATAATTTTATAATAATAATCGAGTTGCCATATAAAACAATAAGGTGTCACTCTGTTCCGCGATTGAGAGCGGTGGAATTTATCGAATTTTAGTACTGTCCTGGTTAACAATAGCCTGTAAAAACTGATTGTTTTCATTGTTCGTTGTTTGAACCATCAATCTGGCACTCTTACTAAAATAGTTGACTATTCTGAATTTACTTCATAGTATTTAGAAATATTATGGAAATCATCGGATCGGAACCGTGGAAAATTATGGAAACAACACATGAACATGAACACGTGCAGTAGATTTTACAAGTTAACATTTTGAAATAAATTAAAAATATATTTAGAATTATCATAAATTATTGGCAAATAGTAATTATAGTTATTATAAATAAGAAAATCAACAAAGAATCAAATTCCATCTGAAGATTCAAGGTTGAAGTTGTAAAAAATAGTTGTTTCTTTAGTATCACTGTTTGGTTGGAAATTCAATGCAATTTTAAATGCTTCATTCGGAGGCCGCGGCTCTCGTAGGCTCAGTTATTTTGTACTGGCAATGAGTACGATTTTTCAGGTGATCTTAAATCTTAAGACCTAAGACTCCTAAAGACCTAAAGACTCATTTTACACCAATATGAAAGATCTGATGTGATCCATACCGAAGCACGACGTCGGAATAGTGATAGATGACTATATAATGTTAGAGCTGGTGAAAAGTAGACTAACTTATATGTGAAACACGATCTAGTGACCAAAAACGGAAAAAGAATGGTGTACTTTGCGATCGCATTTCATCTCATTGTGGCTAGCCCATTCGTTTTCACAAATATGAGAGATGTTTTCGGTCGGTTGCCAAATTTCAAGGGAATGATCATCAATTGGTCACTGCAAAGCTAAGGAGGCAATTTTCGTGCCAGTCAGGGATGACATAGGAAAAGGAATCTTACGTTTTAACTGTGAAGGACCGATAAACGAAAATAAGAAAGCACAATATAAAAATCTTGTTAGCAGTAGCATTATGGAAACCGATCGCTCTTCAGGACAACATCTTGTACCGTCAGTTCAACCAGGTTTTGGCATATGCAGATGATATTTGTATAATTGAACTGAATGGCAACGTTGTTAAAAAACTACTGGATCTACTTGCCCGATTCTCAGCTTCCGTTGATCTCAAAATCAATCAGTCTAAAACAAAATATGTCTATGATCACGATAGTGTTAAAGACCAAGGCGCAATTTTAGTAGTGGTGACCACACATTTGAAGGAGTAATAAGTTTCCGATTCCTCGGGTCTCATGTCACTCATGATAATTCTTTGTATGGGAGGAGATATAAAAGTCTTGTCACTGGTAAGGTTGATCAGACAAAATTAAAATCAAAGTTGGCGTATATTGTTACCGATCTCATCGGTCATTTTGTGTCTATATTTGTGCAATTTATAGTTGTAAACATTTTAAAAATTTCAACCAGTAAATTTCAATTTGTTGTTAAAAATATTTTTCCTTAATTATTTATTTTCCCCAATATTTTTAACTAAATATTTTTAATACATTCACAAAGGCCCTAAGAATAAAAATTTCGTTTCTGTTTTCACCAAGTGGTCAAATAGCTTATAATACTGGGGAAGCTGGGGAAATTATGTACATTTCCATAGTAAATACCAATGATAACATGATTTCGACAAATATTAGTGTCGTATGGAATTTTTAGATGGAATACCGAACGTTTGTAACGAAAAAAAATGAATCAATATTTCTTAGGGTCTTTGTCAATGTATTAAAAATATTTAGTTAAAAATATTGGGGAAAATAAATAATCGAGGCGAAATATTTTTAACAATAAATTTTAATTTGCCGTGTTAGACTTGTTAAATGTTGAATAGATAAAATTTTGACAGCTTAACATCGTACTCATATAATATAACAATATATGTAACAATATATGTATATCTAAATCCTATCGGTAACAAAATATATATAAATAAATATATATATATATATATATATATATATATATATATATATATATATATATATATATATATATATATATATATATATATATATATATATATATATCGATAACAAACATATTAGGCGTATATTATCGGGTACTGCAATAAGAATTAGAAAGAAAAATGTCCCCTTGTTTTAATATAAAACCAACAAAAAGTTGGATTGAAACTAAACCAAACGTAAATGAAATGCATGCTATTGTTGTTGTAAAATTCCCAGTAAAATATAGCTTATATACGCCAACAATGATTTTAATTTTATTATTTTATAACTACAGTAATTTTGTCAAAAATCAGGTTATGATTTTTTAAATTAACTTGTCAAAATTTATAAACGGTCTTTACCTCATTAAATTTTTTGAGGTGAAAAAAAAGTGCTTTTCGCTTTCAGTGCTTTTATATAATTATAAATTTATAATATTTATTACATAAATATAAACTATATAAGTGTTTGTGTATTTTGTTGAAATACCGCTTTAATTGTTCAACGAATATAAATCTGTTTTAAATTAATTAAAATTTTACCCTCGAGATATACTCGACGCGACGGACGTGATTAAGGAAAAACCAAAAGTTAAAGTACTTATATACTAAACTGCACTAAAGTGATTATACTCAAAGCAACTCCGAGGTAACATGACAAAATTTTATTTACTCTAACTGTTAACGTTTGACATTTACCATCGTCTGAGTAACGTCGATTATATCTCAGGGGTTAATCTATAATCGAAATGTTTTTAATTTTTATTTCGTAAATATTTCGTTGAATATAAAAAACTTAAGTTAAAAAAATGTCAAAATGTCAATCACTACTAGTGCCATCTATTAATTGCATACTCATATTGATACGTTTTTCAACGCGATTTCCCTTATACTATTATTTGCAAGTGGTACTTAGGTGTTACTCATAAAAGTAATTTATTCACCATACCTCAGAGATATGACGCGCAAAACTCTTCAAACCAATTTTGACATTTTCATTAATAAAAAAAAGTTTTTTCGGTGTGACATTTTGTATAATATTTGTTTTAGTCCGTTTTGAAAAAACAAACAAACATTAACTTGTCAAAAAAATATATTCTCCACAAATTATTTCTTTTCTATTTCACTTAAAAAGAAGTGCCATGTTTTGCTGGCTTCTATTGGATATTTTGTGTAAACATGCAGTACACTTTCTTAATCGAAACAATTGTTTATCAAATGTTATGCTGGTGTTTGGTGGAAAATTAGATTTCAGGTTGTCATTTAGCAAATAAAACATTTTAGTAATGGGTGCCACCTTGTCAATTTCTATTCTAGTCGCTCTGATAGCATCAAAACCGAAGAAATGTCACTATATTGTAAAAGCGTCGCACAGACATAGTTGTTCAATACAAAGAAAAAACATTTCTTTCCAGAATTGATTTACAAACTTAAAGCTTAAGCTGTAAGTTCCGATGACAATTAGTAGTCTATATAAGCCAATAGATCTTCATAGGCTTTATCTGAATTTAATTGGTTCTATTTTTGAAATGTTTTAATATTTTAGCCTTTCTATTAGAGAGTCGACGAATTAAATTTCGCTTCGAAGTATCGAACAAAACGCAAAATGTATATATAAATCTATATATCATTTAACAGTTTTGTGCTTAGTTTAGGACGCAAAAAAAGGATTCGCGAAGAATATTATGGCTTTGTACTCGCTGCATATTTAAGAAACATAAAAATATCGTAAATTAATTTGTATCTAATTTATTTCCATATAATAATAAGCGATTTCTATTTCTACACTGGGATGCTTACTGTCAAGCTTAAGGAATTTTTTGCCAACTAACTAAAGGAAGTGCAGAGTGATATAAATAAAATGACAAAATATAATGTTGTAACTATAAAAAGGACGGCGGGTATACTAACAAAGTTATAAGTCTGACGTAAAGAAACAATGGATATCAGAGAATTAAGATTATGTAAAATCGTTTGAAGTAGATAAAAGGCTTCGGGTCACGTCAAATATCAAAAGGCTTGCAAAATTTAATAAAATGATCTTTCAACTCTAAACGAGCGGCTAAACAATCTTTAGACATGATTACAAGATTATATATAAAGGCCTATATAAAAGCTCGCTTAAATAGTAAAAGTGAAAAGCATTTGTTACAGTTGGGCATGATAGATGGAATGACACGATGAATCGAAAGACCAGTTTCAATTTACTTCCAAACATCGGAGGAACTTTAGGGAAAACCCAAGCGCTTAGTAGACCGTTTACTCTAATATTAATGCAGCATAGATAAGCAGTTGTGAATACGGCTATAAAACTAGCTTAAGAACAGAGCTGACTGCGCATTAATTGTCAGCAAGAAATAGTCTAGTTTTGATAATGTCTTAAAACGCCAAATCTTTCAAAAGTTTTTGTAACCCTGTTCAATGTAATAGGTAGTTCAAGTTAATACACTAAACAAAACACTGACGCGTGATGACACATATAATTGATGTAAAAAAAGGTCAAGCGTGCTAAACACAGTTCTAAAAAGTACAACCACCACAACACCCGTTTTTTATTGATTCGTGTTTTAAGTATTCGATCTCAATTACTACTCGGAGTCAATTTGGATTTTACAACTTTTCTCTTCATGAATTTATAACATCGATTTCATTTATGGAACTTTCAACAATGTAAATGTAATTAACATATTTCTCAAGGTCGACCACTTATTAGGCTGATACATAATATCTAATTAAAACAACATATATAAATAATTTAATAACCTTGCACCAACAAGTATAAATTGTCGGTAAAGATGTCTACGTAACATGTGAATATTTTTAATGTGTAAACCTCGTCATTCAATCATATAAGGTTTCTTTTTGATTTGATTATCCATTTAATGGACATAAGTGATTCTACATTATTTAGTATATACTCGTAGATACATGCGAGCGTGAGTTGAATTAAATATTACTCGTATAGCGTTGCAAATGTTACAAAATTACAAAGCAATAACGAACAGATTATGTAGCGCACGTGGTTAAATTGTTTATATCAAGCCATTATGCAAAATTGAAAGTGAAATTCATTATATTTTTTAATAAGTGTAAAGACGTTTTATCGTGATAAACAAATTCAACAGCGTAGATGAAATGCACTAATTTTTTCTGTACGAAATAATTTCCTCATAAATACGAGGCCAGTATAATTTATTAGATATGACATGTGTTTGAATATCACACATATTACTCAAGACACAACATTATTTATGTATAATGGTAACAATTATTTTAATGCAATATACACATTTTTAATAATTTATAAGCGATAGCATAAGGAAATATTCAATTAGGTACTATCTAACAACATACCGAGTGAACAAAAAGATATGCAATCTATAAATGTTTTTGTGGAAGTTCAAAAAAATTTGTTTGTTTGTGTTCTATGCTTATTGTTATGAAATCGAAGCACTCGCAATTCTTAATATGTAGTTACATTAAACGAAAAATTTGACATTTCTGATCATTTTTCGTTTAGTAAAACAAAAAAACGAAAAATTAATTTCGTCAGAAGTGTATTTTATACAAAACCTTCTACAAAAAAAAAAGCCGAACTCATCGCGAAGCATACGCCGATATATAAAAAAAATAAATCAAATTTTCGATTACGTGTGGTGTTATTCGCCTTTAAAGTGCCGCGGCCGGCGCTACTTACTATAATGGTATAAACAGAACCAGAGCGTCAACGACGAGCGTCAACGAATAAATATATATTTCGCCAGCGATATCGCTGTAGTAAACAGAACAAACAAAAGCATCAGCGTATCGCGATATAAAAATAATAAGAAAAATTTTAAAACATGGCTGCTGTATTATGCTTCTTTATTAAAAATACACTTTAGAAAAATAAAAAACAGTTGGCAACATTGTTTCGCCGGCGATAAAATTAGAAATAGACTCGTCGTCGCTATCGTTGATGTTTCTGTTAGCATACTATGCTTTTAGTGTATTTTAATTTGACAGGCGTCGACGCTCGTCGTTGTCGCTCTGGTTCTGTTTATACTTAAAGAGCCAAAGGTGGTCAGCAATTGTTTATATGTCATAATGCATATTTAAATAGAATTAGGCAACTTTGATTAGCAAATATCTATTACTATTTGATCACTTTTGCCGTAGTTTAAAAAAAAATCACTAGGTGTCAGCCACTTTGCGTTAAAAGACGAATAATAACATTCAAACCATATAAAATTTTTGTAAATTATTTCGTTACTATGGCAATTTCAATAAATAACTTACACTAATACAAATTTAATTTGTCTTCATAGTTTTCATACCTCACTAACACTTTAGTAAATCTAAAATTTGTACATATTGGATGAATTCGGCTTTTATTAGAGAAGGTTTTGATTCAATCTTGAAAAAGAAATCAATCGCCATTTACCTATGTAGTTTTATATGATATTGTTGTTATTCCTTAAGAACACATGTAAAATATGTTTTATTTAATTCAAATTTTCGGAACGAAAGATATTCATAACCTACATTATTTCTATATCAATATTTAGACAAAATCTTTTAATAAATCATATGTAAATGTCAATCAAATATATTCAGTAATTATATGTTTTTTTATTAAAATGACATGGATGTTTAATAATTTAGTAAAATATAGTAATAAATGCAATAGAAAACCAAGTTGTAAAAAATTGATGACGTATCAATTTAAAAACAAAGAGTTTTTTTTTATAATTTCTTGTTTTGCGTGTCACGGACAATAGTTGTGTTTGTAAATAGGGGCATTTTATAACCCTTATTAGAAACACTAATTAAAGATATATAGAACGGATTTTATTGATTATATTAATTTTTACGGCCATTTTCAAGTAAAACACACGTTTAAAAAAAACTCCTTTTTCATATGATTTGTATGAAAAATTGAGTTTTTTTTAGTCTTTTTATCACCTCTAATTTAAGTTCGATTTTGATGATTGCGGCTTTGTATATATAGAAGGCTTTGAGCCAAGACAACAAGAACGAAAAAATATTCTATAGGAACATGGTTTGTTCAATTGTTTATTTGTAATTTAAATAAAATAGAATAAATATTTTTTTTAAATTTATAATTATATTATGGCATAAGATCTGCGTCCAAAATACAAATATTGCGGAGATAATTTGCATCGGAAGATTATAAAGCTTTCCAATCAAAAGGTAATTAAACCCGCATCAATATTTCGTTAATGTTTTACAGATCAAATATGTATCAAATACATTTGATTTCACAGTGATTACGGTATAGAACAATTGGAAGCACTCCCGTTTAATCCCTTTAAAATGATTTATGTCATCGTTTTTCAAATTTTCAAACATTATATTTGATAAAATTTGGCGGTATGTACTTTGATGACTGCGCCGATTTGTTATCATATTTTAACTGTTCAGTATCGATAAAGGTCTCCTCTGGAATCACTAAAGGTCTCTTAAATATAATAATAATATTACTATATCGCAATCAAACTAAAACATTACTATATGTCTCGATTGCAAACGATGGGTATAATCTGGGTCAATGCACTACGCCGAGGCTTAGTTTTTAAAATAATTATTATAAATACAAAATGAACTATTTGAAATAGATTCCAAATAATCGGATTTACCAAAATGCTTAGAGCATACGTTTGAAGGTGGAAGAGGAGGTTTTGTTATTCTTAATATAAACTGAAAATAGTGGAATTTTACATATTCTCTGTTCATGATGCTTGAACGGTGGTACACAACAATATGTTGGCATCATAAATAAGATTTTTTTATTATTTTCTTTTTCTTTTATATTTTAATAAATTTTTTTTTCACACAACTTAAAAAGTTTTTGTTTGAATAAATTAAAATTTTTTGTTCACTAGTGGTGACGACTACCGGTAAAAAATTCTACATGATCTATTGATTTCGATTTGGAAAGCTTGGCAACTAACATTTTTAACACTGGCTTGACAAAATTATAACAAAAAAAGTAAGTATAACAGAAAACAGAACGAAAATATCTTTCGTTTACTTTTGCGGACTATTTACGGACAAATTTATTCAAAAACAAAGAAATCCAAGCCTAAGAAATAACACACTGGTTTAAAATAATTCAGACAGTCGTTAAAAAAAAATTAACCTAACAGTTCAATTAAAAAAGAGAAAATCCAAAAAGTAAGACTAATGGCATCATTATACTGAAAAATTAACTAATGGCATCATTATACTGATTATTGAGTTAAAAGACAAATAATGCTTTGGATTGCTAAATAATAAAGGTAGAAGTAACAAGTAACCTCCTTAGGATCTTATTACTGCAGAAATTAAAAAAAACTCCAGTGAGCTTTCCGCTCATGTAAAGTTAGAGTCAAATTTGTTCTCAGTTTGTGCAAAATATTAGAAGTGATACTAACACCTGAAATACTATTACACGAGGTTTCGTATTATTTAGACCAATTTTACTATTACTAGTTATATCTAAACTCTTTAAAAAAACTACTGAATATTTCGACGAATGCTAAAATAGATGAAAAGTGAAGAAGTAAAACTCAAATATATAAAAATGTTATGATCTGCTGGCTAAAACCCTTTTCTATAACAACCTACTTACTTAAATACAACAACTTTGGGGTTGTACCAAAAAGCGCAAGATTACGATAATAAAAAGATTTCAAAACAGAAGTGCTTTATTGTATTTTTTTTCTTCCCGTTGTTTTTTCAACGTGACAACTCCTTGGCGCCTTTCTTTGATAATTATTTGTGCTTCAATCTACTTTTTGAACTGTTGTTCTGGATATTTTACAGTTGACGCAAAATTTAAGACAAAATGCTATGACTCGTTTCAATTTTGATGAACGATAAGCAATGCCAAAAATACTTTAGAATCACACCAAGGAAACATTTTTGGAAGGTATTTGTTGAAACTCAGTAACACTTGTCGAAATAGTCGTAACAGTAAAAAAGTGCCGTTAAACTCCAGAGAGGTTTCCAGAGGAACCCAGAGTCAAGAAGAATTCTGTATTGTTGTAGATTGCCATGAATATCAGCTATATTTACTATATATTTTTGAGAAATGGCGATTTTTTGTGTAGTCACTTGGTGGTATATATATAGGCGCTTGTGTTTGTGACGATGAATAAGAATGCGCTTGGGTTTGGTTGAGTATGTTAGTTATGAGTGCGCCTATTTTTTTTCATGCTTCTGGATTGTGTATATTAGTACCGATTATGTAAATTAGTTTTTTGTATAAATATGAAGTGATGAGTGATGGCGTACGATTTTTGATTTGTAGACGTGAGCTGTATATCTTAGATAAAGACAATTAAAACAGAGACTCTTTTCCAATACGTATATGTTTTTTGTGATGATTTTAGGCACTTTTAAAAAGGCCAATACATAAATTAATTAAACTGCTAATTGAACGAAGATATAGTACGTCTAGTCTTTTATGGGCGGGAGAATGTTAACTTGTCATAAATGTAATTGTATACTAAGTTAAATTAACGTATGCTGAATATTTTGGTTTCCAAAAACTTGCACGGACATACGAAAGAAAGACTTCAGCAACATGTGAACATTGAGGTCTTTCACGCCGACTTTAAACCACCAAACCTTCTTGAGCTATCGCATCATGATAATCCAGTTTTTTGTACCATGCGATTTTGAAATAGTTTTTTTAAGCCTAATGTTTCGCGTATGTTTCAGCAACGCCTTGGAGACAAATTATTCGATATGCTATTTCATACATTACCCTTTACTATATACTTTAAGAATCAATTAAGTTTGTAAGAAAAGAGTGTGTTTATATCAAAATTATATTTTGCGAGAGTTTTGGGACACTCTTTTTAACGATAGTTATGATAATTGCTCACCACGTCGTGGTCCCGACAACGATGCTAACCACTGACCAATAATTAAAATAAAATTATAAAAAAACCTAACCAGAACTAGAATATAGAGTAAGGTTCAGTGTAAGCATCCCTACCACAAAATATCTAGCAAAATGATAAGATGATATGATAATAAATGTCAGTTACTAAAACTGCATCTAGTTTTATCATAAATATATAAAGTTTAAATGACCCAGAATTTTATTGGCACCCGTTGAAACCATTGTTTAATTTTTTATAACGAAAATGAAAGTATGTATAGATAAAAATGCGGAAAGTTGGTCGAAATGCATTTAAGATTATAAAATATTTCAAGCTGTTTTACGTAAATTGCATAACTAATTTAGACTGGCTTAAATTTACATATTCAAATACGAAATAGAACTGGTTTATAAGTTTATACTCTAATATTCTCAGACAATGTTTTATGCAAATTAATCTGTTCCCTCATTTGTAAAGAATTTATTTATATTATTAAATTTACTAAGATCAATTAACAATTTATTTTTAAGTAAATAATTGAATTCTTTAAATTCCAAGATCGTTAACACTGTAAATTTGTCCATAAATAATTTACATTGGTTCGCTAGATATGTCCAATTACTTAGTATATAGTAGTTGTTTATACCATTGGAGTTAGATATTTCCAGATTTATGCTATATACTATATACTATATGTGTATAGGTATATGTGTATGTGTATAAACCTGACGTTAAACAAAGGTAGTTTATTACTTATCTGATAACCAATGATTCACTATTAAAACGCATTTGTTTTGGTAGGAGTACATAAATAACCTGTAATAAGTATATAAAAAAAACAACTTGAGCAACCTTGAGCAAGACTAACATCTATAGCAAATTTGAACAATGTAAATTGGTGTTAAATATTATCAGATTGTCATTTCATTTTCACCATTAAATAGCAATACAATTTCTAAGCACTGTCTATACAAATTTCATAACTATAAGCCATCCAACTTTAAATTACCGAACAATTAATGCTGTGATTAAAGTTTGGTGGGATATGATATATAATTTCCGTAGCAGATTCTAAAACTGAAGTAATACAACCAAGCAATAATATGCCAAGAAAATATTGCTATAATTAAGCATTCTTGCTGCCGACGTAACGGCCGAAAAAATTAATGCGAATTTTAAAACGTGAATCATCTATTAAGTGGGGTCCCCAATTTACTTTCGAATTAATACAAACATATTAAGTTGAAACCGGTCTTATAGCGAGTGACCCAGTGACTAAAAACTAAATAATATACTTCTTGCACCGGTGATTGAATTGGGTATAAGCATTCGTTTGTTCGGTTGACTACATACAACGTTGGGCAATTCGTAAGAATATCGTAGTTTTTTTAGTAAGCCGAAAAAGCTTGAAACAGTTAGCATAATTTTTCCAGTAGGCTTTAGAATATCCTACTCGGAAGCGTACAACTTAAATAAACATCTCGAAAACATGTGTATAAAACCTGTCAACATTACATAAGCTCTGATGATAACTGTACATTCCCAAATGCACGTTTTCATATTTATTTCACACAGTGAGAACAATAATGAAACTTTTGAATGAAATTCTTACAAATCTATCATGAAAATCGAATCTTGTATGGTATTTCTTATTGACCGGAATTTGTCAGTTTCGGTAATTTTTTGTTGGGGTTTACAAGTGTCTGTCATCAAATCAGAAATGGTTCAACTATACTTAGGCAAAATTAATTTAAAAAAATCCATATTGAGTCAGCAAGTAATAAAGGGTCCTTTATTAGAAGTGAATCCTCCTGCTTTAGCATAAGAATGACACTGTTGTTCGTTTTAAAAAGCAGCTTGTTGTTAAAACCAATTACAATTGGATTCCGATCTCTACGAAAGTTGCGATATAACACTATATCGACTTCCTCCCGAATATTTTTTAGTTTACTATGTTGGATCGTCTTAGAAATTAGGTTTTAATACTAGACAATTTTTCACAAAATCGTTTACGGGCATTAAAACTAATAGACGCCTAATTAGCATTCTCTGAAAGTGTTTTAACTGACTTTTGCGTTTAGTTTTTGTTTCATGTTTCTGATAGTCGACTTACATTCAACGAATTTCGAAAGATGGGTCAATCGCAGTAACTGTCTAAAAAAACTAACTAATGATATAGCAGTACTGATTGTTCTTTGGAGAGCAACCAAAAATAAAAAATAAAAAATAAAAGACCAACGATGCAGAATCCACCAAAAAAGATAAACGGGGAAAAATGGGTTCGAAATAACGAAGATAAAGCTTAAAGTTTTGCGGAACACCTTGAACAAATATTTCAACCACATGCGATGATCAAGCTTTAGAATCTCAAATAATAACGGAGGATTCTGAAAAGTGATGATATCCTATTGAATTCACCAAAAGAAGTTATGCGTGAAATAAAATTCAATATGAATTCGAAAAAAGCTCCTAATTATGATCTTATCACTGCAGAAATTTGAATTTAAATGAACTACCAAGGAAGGCTCTATAGTTAAGCTCACTAATCTTATAAATGCAGCATTTAGAATCAAATTTGTGCCCAGTTTGTGGAAAATTGCAGAAGTAACCATGATACCAAAACCTGTAAAACCACCATACGAAACTTTTTCTTAAAGACCAATTTCGTTTTTACTAGTTATGTCTAAACTCTTTGAGAAACTTCTGATTAAAAGGTTAAATCCCATAATCGAAAGGAATAACTTAAGCCCAAATCATCAGTTCGGATTTCGTCGCCAACACTCAACAATAGTATAAAATCATAGAATAATCAATATAATTGAGAAAGTGCTCGAAGAGAAAAATCTCTGCTTCACGATTAGATGTTGCGCAAGCTTTTGACAAAGTTTGGCATGAAGGACTTAATCATAAGTTAAGAAACCTCTTACCAATGCAATTCGATAAAATACTGGAATAATATTTGAAAGATAGATTCTTCAGAATTAAATTGGATGAAACTTATTCATAATTGAAAGAAATAAAAGCATGTGTACCGCAGGGCAGTGGATTATGGCCGATTTTAAATTTACTATACACGAATGATCTGATCCTGAATTAGAAAACAACATAGTGGCGACTTTTGTTGATGACACTGCGATCCAGGCTGTTGGAAAATACACAGCTAAGTAGCTAAGCATGACGCTGGATGCTAAACTTAGATGGAAGGTATTCACGTCAAAAAAAAAAAAAATGAAAAACTAAAACTAAAATTTAGAAAAATGCATTGGCTGATAAATTTTGATAGGCAGACACTCTTCTCTATCATCATACAATAAGCTGCTTCTTTATAAATAAATACTGAAACCAATATTGACTTATGATATTGAACTTTAGGGTTATACCAAACCGTGCAACGGCAATATCATAAAAAGTTTTCAGAACATGGTACTAAGGAATATCGTCGATGAACCATGGTACATCAGGAACTGTGACCTACTTAGACCTTAAAAAAATGCAAGAAGACAATAAGAAAGACTCCAGCAACATGAATATAGAGGGAATCCAACTGTTAACCAACACCAATATTGTACGCCGACTGAAAAGAACCAAGCCCTTTGAACTAGTTAAATTGTTAGAACGAACAGCGTCTTGTTGATTTAAATCCTCAATAACGATGTGGTATAAACAACCACTTACCAGAAACTGTGTAATACCAATATGGGCGGAGCAATTGATACATTTATCTTAGTAAATTAAGTCAGAAACAAATTACTCATTAGTCCAGGAGACTAAATTGTAATAAGATAAAATAAATAAATTCAATTTATTTAAAATTAAAATTAAAAAAAAAAATAAAAATTAAAAAAAATCGAGCACTAGATTGAAAAATTATGCAAGCCAAACCGAACAAAAATTTCTTCTTGCAAAAATAAAAAGATGAAACCCGAGATCCAAACCCACAAAACTGTTATAAAAAGATGAACTTGATTTTTACAGGAAGCAAAGTTATCGTTTTATAGCTAAAAAACATAAAAAGATGACAATATTTGCATAGAAATAGTTGAATATAATATGGTTTGGTCACCGATATAAATAAAAACCAAATGTTATTGCAATTTTTATTTTTATTGCACTTTTACAAAATTGATTTCAAGATCAACTTCTGCTTCAAAATTCGTTGAATGCAAATCGGCTATAACCAGGTGATTCCACATCTTTTTAGGGTGGTGGAGGTAAACATGAAGATTTGTTACATTACAACTCAAAATATTTCATTATGACAAAACTCTACCAAATCGGGCAAAGAAAAACTTTTTAAAATATTGGTAAATTAATCGATAGGTTAGTAAAGAAGACGGAACGGTGGAACTAAATTAATTCGAATCAATATCATATCACGATATACCATCTATTATTGAATTAAGATTATAACCGATAAAGATTGTTTAACTCGTGCATCCTTTTACGTCAAACCGCAGTATTGAACAAAAAGTAATTAGCATGCTTCGAACGACGCATACCAATGAGGAAGAAGCTTACTAATTAAAAAAAATATTTAGTTACGTTATTGAGTTATAAAGTTGATTCTTCACGAAAATCACTTATCACCTCACTACACTCAACACAAAACAAGTTTGTTTTCGGATATTTCACTTATCTTTTGGTTTGTTTAAATTTGTCTATAAGTAAAAAGTTATTGTCCAAAATTAATTATTTCATCAATCACAATTAAAACTATTTTGTTATTTTTTATTATTTTATTAACTATCGGTAGACCGTGTAGCACTTGATAGCGATGCAAAAGACAGGTCAAAACTAAATAACAAAAATGAAAATACATACACAGAAAACAAAAAATAGCAACAACGCGATACATAAAATGTTTCACGTTTGTTATTTTGTTTTTACGAGTACATAATATAAAAAAAAATTATACCTATATGGGAATTGGGAATGAATAAGAAAAGCTAAGTGTGCGTTGCGAGATCACGAGATTTTGTTTAATTATTGTGTACATTATTATGCGGTCTTATTCACACATTGCAATATTGTAATTCAATCGACCTAGAGACAACGAGTAACTAAACGATATGACATATTGGTATGGATGTGCACGTTTTATTGAATAATCGTAATGAATAGTGTAAACGAGTAATTGGCGTAGTGGTTTGAATTGCGAATATGGGAAGGTTAATGGTTATAAAAGGAATTTATTTTAGAAACTACTGTCAAGCCTTGACCCACAACAAGTGAGAAATTTACTTTCATTGTAACAATCAAACTAATATTTTGCCTCATCAAAGTTGAACATTGGTTTTTCGAGCAGCGTACATGTTCTGTAAAATAATTTCTACTGTGACAAACTAGAGTATCTTAGGACAATCGAGAAATCTAGTGAAAAGGAAAAAGAGTCGAAAAACTGTCAATTAAGCCTCATTCTTATTAGTCAAGTTATTTGATTCAAGTCACTTGAATTCAAGTAACTTGATACGACTTGACTAATAACTTGTTATTTTACTTGAATTCAAGTTAATTTTACTTGACTTTTAGTTTCAAGTACAGTTGGGGTACTATCTACTTTTATATTCAAGTAGAGCAGTAAGCTTAGCTTAAAATATATAATTTGAGTTAAGCCTAGTTCTCATTAGTTAAGTTACTTGAATTCAACTATACTTGAATTCAATTTTGCGTTCCTAATTGACTAATAACAAGTTGACTAAAAAAAGTAGCTCACTCCCTGTCCTTTTACTTCATGAACGACATGAGGAATTTTCATCAAGTTTCAGATCTCGTGGTTAAAGGGAACTCAGTAAGTATCGTCATCGTCCCGTTTAGGGCCATATATAATGCGCGTGACTCTCCCTCAAACATTATGAGCAATTTTTAATACTCATGCATCAGAATTCAACTCTCACAACCATACATGACAACGGGTCTGATCAATACCGTATACAACTTCAGCCTGTCGGCATGTTCAAGATATTTTGACTTTATTTTGAGAGGACGTACGGCATACAAAGCAGGGTTGTCTATGATAAAACAAACAATTATATCACCTCCCACACAAATATGATGAGTGAACAGGGACTGGGTGAATTTGCACGTATTCGCGCTTCTCTATAGGCTATATTCTGTTGCTAGCAAGGCGACAGTCCATCGCATGATTGGTTTTCACAATGATTTTGCTAACAGAACATGATTGATAACATAATTGCAGCCACCAATTGATGATCACCTCACCTTACGAATTTGGTAGTCGACTGATATGCACTCACATATTTTTGCCAAGTCTGGTACGGTATCATATTATCTAAATGGTTGTAAAATGAGTCCTTATGTTTGGGTTAGCTAACATCTGTGGGTGCATGAATACAAACTATTATTGATGGGTTGGCCCATCGCATGCGTTAACGTAGCCTACACATACGGTTATCGACTGCTTTGAAATAGAAAACGGGCTTTTTTACTAGTAACCTAGAACAAATCCAAAGCAAAGATTACCTAAATCTTCTCCACTGTAAGGCAACGCATAGCCTTGGGAAACTTTTCATTTCTCCGCACTTGACACTTGTCCACTTTTGGCCATCGAGTTTCTTGAATAATGACGAGTACTAAACGATTCCTCTTTAATGGCTGATATATGCCACCATAAACGTGAGCAGGGATTATACTAAGTTTTGGCGGCATCCAGTTCTTCTTTATTGATTGTTTTTTAAGAGTGCAGGTATAGTGAGCTTAGTGATCCAACCTTCATATAGTCGCCTTTTCCGACTAGCAAAAAATGGAACACGTAACTGAATTGCTTCTTCACAATAAAATATAATGGGTTCGACCAACCAAGGTTGGTGTTACGGGCCTTGCATTAAACCACAAATGACCCAAAAGTTTTGCCGTACAGCTGTTAATAATGATTGTGGCCCTGCATGTAATTTTCTGAAATGATAATGCTCAAAGAACGAAAAAATAAAGGGGGTCAATTTGACAACAACCTGGGATGTGTTGCATCATAAGGTAAGCCTTTTATTGCTTGGGCGTCCCCCTACTCGAATTATGCCTTCCTCGTCCATGTTTATGGACTCAGTCTGTTTAAACGGCTTTGTGACACCGACTCACTTCTCTGGTGCTTGTTGTAATCTTCAGTAAATGCATCTCGCTGTATTACACAAGTGATAAATATCAACACCTTTGACATTTCGTTGGAAGTAAAACAGGTCTCTGCACTCTCCCGCTTTCTTTTAAATATATGAAGGTCAAAAAATAGAAGCACGTACGAAAACACTCTTACTAGTCTTTTGTAATTAACGAATGATACGGTGTTATCATCCCTTTTTGATGCTACCAGAACAAACTAGGGTTTTCTGCATTCAGATAAGTTTTCGATGACTAGTAATTTATATTGGGCAGGTCAATGATTGCTATCAAGGGAAAGAAATTGTGGCCCATTAAACCACAACGAACTTTGGTTTAACCTTCCTGATGTCGCACTTTTCGAAACTGTGTCTGCTGGATTGTTGTTAGTATCGATATGATTCCAAATGCATTTGTTTTTTAACCGTTGAATGGTTGATACTCTATTTGCCATGAAAATATTCCAATTAGTTGGATGAGCTGCCAACCAATTCAGAACGATTTTAGAGTCGGGCCAACAAAAGACTTCTCTAAACCTGACCTCTAACTCTGGCAAAACACGATACAAAGGATTTGCTGGTAGTGCAGCCGCACAAAGTTCCAGTCATGGCAAAGAAATTGTTTTGCTTGGCGTGACTCGTGACACAAAGCAAGCGACAAAGCAAGCTACTTTTTGCACAAAGCAAGCGACAGCTTATTCCATCTTCCTAAACACATTGAACATAAATACAGCACCCATACGCTATACGGTTGACGCATTAGCAAAACCGTGCAGCTCTGCAAATTTAAATTTTGGAGCGAAGAACAATCGACGAAAAACAGGGTATTTTACTGAAGTTGCTCTCGGAATTTTGTCCTCTGGAAATTATACGGTTCTGGTAGGGTAGCATCTAAGTCTAATTTCATTCGCCATAAATGCTGCATACATATTTTTGCAGATACGATTACTGGATTAATTAATCCCAGAGGATCAAATGAGTTACAATATCCGTTAATTTTCGACGTTTGGAGTTTGCACGAGTGATGTTTTTTTAATAATACTCGTATCGAAATGCATCCTCCTTTGGATACCACGAAAGAACCAGCATTTTAATATAGTCGCTTGAGTCAATGGAAATCTTTTGCTCACAGAGTGCGGCTTGAATCTCCTGTAGCACACAGATGGTCATTGGTAGCACACTTTCTTATTTCAAAACATCCACTCCTCAATATTGTATCCACTTCTCGTCGAAGTTGCAAAGATCGATCTACAAAGTAGATAACATTTCGTCCACGTAGAAATTCTCTATTATTGCCTTTGCATCCAATGGATAAGTTGAGATGTTTTCTCGAGCAAGGTAGTGTAAGCATCGAATGACTAAGAATGATGCAGGCGCTGTTTCGTACGTGATAGTTTTTAAACGGAATACTTGAAGTGGATCTGATAAGTTGGAACGCCATAGTATACATTGAAGGTATGTGTGCTCTTCATCTACGGGAATATGCCGATACAATTTAGAGATATCGGCAATTCAAGTGACACGGTCTGATCGAAAGCGCAAAATAATTGAGAAAAAGTCATTTTGAATTACGGGACCGACTCTCAGGATATAATTAAGTGATTCACCCGAGCTTGTTCTGCATGAAGCATCAAACACAACACGAAACTTTGTTATTGTGCTTTCTGGCTTCAACACAAAATGATGAGGTAAAAAATACATGATCAGGTAAAAAATGTGGTTGAGAACTTCATATTCCTTCAAGAAGGTCTATTACTATTGCAAAGTGTCCGGATTACGGTGTAGTTTTTGCTCCAAATTTTGAAACCGGGTCTTACCTGTCCAAAAACTGTCACCGGGAACAGAAATGTCCTCTTTAAGGGGGAATTTCAAAATAAATCGCCCTTCTTTATTACGCGTGACATTTATTAAGAAATGTCTCTCGCATTTTTCTTCTTCTTTATTGTTCTATGGTATTGCAAAATACATTAATTTGATTAGTAAATTGAACCTTACCCGATACGACCCATCCAATTTTGGTTTCATATAGGTGTGGCACCTCTTTGATTTCTTCATGGAATTCCCAATAATCAAATCGAAATCAAAAAAATTCTGCTCCAATTAACATATCTACCTGCAGTGGTCGATAGAACTCAAGGTCTGCCATTGAGATATTTGTTGGAATATGCCACTTTTTGATGTCGATAGGGCAGCTTGATTCCTTCGATGTAATTTTTGGCACGATTCCGATTTCCAAATCCCTTTTATATTGATCTTTCACTCGTGATTGAAAACACTTTATTGTTATTTACCTATAGTGTCTTGATGTCATTGAAACCATTGATTACTATGTCTGCTTTTGATATTTTCAATTTTAATACGCGCGCTAACCGATGATTACTAAAATTTAACTCGAATGCCGAATCAAGTAACTCGCGGCACTCGAGCCATCCTCTTTATTGTTATCACGAACACTGATTATAGACATCAGTAGCTAAAATAACAGTCGATGGATATAGAGAAATATGACCAGCTGAGTTTTTGATTGAGTACAGAATTGTATTTGATTGGGTTTTATTTATGTGGTTCCTTGACCTTTGATTGAACCTGTATTTGCATGTTTGGCGACGGTTGACATGGTTGAAATACCATGTTTATTATCCCGAGGCAAAAGTGTATGATGGCGTTGTTTACATTTGGAACAACAACTCGCACGGCAAAAACAGACTCTGTGACCTCTGTGCTACAAAGTTGATACAAAGGTTTAGCTTGTTCGACACCATTGGGATCCGCACTCCGATGGCGTTAACAGATTCTCCGGACCAGAGGCTAAGCTACGGTATTTGAGCCGACTAGACTCAGGGGATGGGAATTAGGATTGCTGACGCAATCCTAATTCCCTAATGCTGACGCATGAGACCGAACCACTGAGTTCATCACATCATCATTGAAAGTTAAATTTAATTACTTATACTCGGAAAACAATAGATAAAAATAAACCATAAAAATTTAACCATAGAACAAGAAAAAAAAATTAAAAAAATTTTTTTTTTTTTTTTTTATTCATTATCTAACTAAAGAACTTAACTATCTTAATTAAGTTTAAATAAATAAACACAAAAAAAAAAAAATATAGAACTATATAAAGCAAAACAAAACTTATGTGTACCCTGTACCAACATGTCTCTTAAAATTATTGAACAAAATATAAAATATAGTAGTAGTTGTTGTTGTTGTTGTGACCGCAACTTTTAATAGTTGTAATGTCGTATTCGTTGCTGTTATTATACGAAGACGTTTACTTCATTGAAGTCGGATTTTATCGAAATACTGATGATAACGTTATACTTGTATTATGATTTACGTGATTTACGTTAAACGTACGTTTTACGTTTACGTTCTTTTCTAAATTCTTCATCTAAACTCACATTTTAAAACTGGGTGTGTTTTTTTATGTCGGAGAAATCGGAGAGATATATTTCCTGTCAAATTTTCAGATATGCGATTTTTTTTAATAACCGAGAAAAAAATTATCTCTCTGTGTCGTTTTTTTTAACGCTCCGATAATTATCGGATACGATCTTTTTACTCTGAAAATATGTACAGATTATTTAAATGTACAGTTTGACAGCAGTGTGTCGTATTTTATATTTTTTAGTAAATTCTAAACTGGCGACTCCGATTAATGTTGCTATCAGGTGACAAATAAAACTTTAATTTAGGGAGTTTAATACTGAAATTCATAAAATAATTTATTATTTCTGATACTAAAAAAAACAAAAAATATTTTTTTCGATCTGACAGATAAAAATCAGAAAAAAAGATTATCAGATATATCCGATAAATATCTCTCTGATCTCTCCGATTTCTCCGATATAAAAAAACACATCCATTATAGCAAAAAAAAATAATAATTAAATGTGGTTTTTAAAATTTAATTAATACAATTTTTCTCAACGCGCAAGTTCACCGCTAAATGGGTTTTGTTTTTTGCTTTAATATAGATCCGACATTTTTATTGTCAATTGTCACAGAAAATTTTTGTTTTCTCAAATTATATTTTCCAACAAAACTAAATAAATTTAATTTTAAGTAATTAGAGATGAAATCTTTTAATTTCTAATCGAAATTAATTAAGTTTTAATTATAATTATTATGGCCTTTTTATAAACTATGGCTATACTTTATTGTCTTTATATTTTTTTTTTGTTTTTTTTTCAATATTCAAAAAATAGATTCTCAAAAATTGTAACTTGATTTATCTGAATTAACCATCAACACGTTCCCCGCATGGAAAGCATGCACTTATATCTCAAAACAAAAAAAAACGGGATATCTCTGTGAGAGAGAGGCTTATTGATAGGCAGTTTTGCCACTGATGCTCTCGATTGCACACTATACTCCTTGTTTTCAAGTCCATGGCACCATTTTGTGAGGCTGCACTCTTTCCAAGGAGAAGTCTATTGTTTGCTGTTTCTTCTTCCCATCTAAGCAATGACGAGTCATCAACAATTTGCAACTGCAAATAACAAAAATTCATTCCACAATTCTTGATGATTGCCCAAAAATGTGAGTACACGCGCATGTTTGAATTAACAGTATCAATGAGATAACGCAATGATGATGCTGATTTTGTATTAGGCTTTATTTTGTGTATGGAACGAATGTGTGCCTGGTAGATAATGCGCTTATTTTCGTAACGTTAGTCATTTCTAGGACTTTGATAGTGTTGCTTGCAGGTTCTTAATTGTTTCAAACAATTACGAAGATGTGTGAACTTCTCGATTGGTGATAAATGCTCATCATTCTGTATCAAAACTGTAAATGTTTTGTAAAAATCATGCCATTATGCGTATTGACTCCCAAAATGAGGCAATTTTAATTTTGGAAAACGTTTAGAAGGTGCATGAGATTGGCTATTATTGATGAAAGATGGACCGTCAATATTTTGAATGGATCCTCTTCGTTTCGTGCCTTGGATTGCACAGACAATAAGATGGCCTTTATTCTGCAATACATGTCTCCAATCTTTTCACGGTCATCTTTTGTCAATTCGGTTGCATCATGACGCTCGATTTGTGCCTGCACCGGTTTAAATTGGTTAAAGAAATTCTCGAGCAAACCCAGTCGTGTGGATGCATCAAACTCTGTCATTGTATCACGGTTTGAATCTTTTTTATACTTTTTTTTTCTAACAGTATTAAGATGTTATCTCTTGTAAATTGGATTTACGAATGGTTTTCGATTTGTCTGCTGAAACACAATATAATATCCTTTCGATAATCAGGCTGCTGACAAAAATGCAACAAAGTAAAATGCTGTATTATTTTCATTTGTACTTTTTATTGATGAACAGTTAAAATGTTAAACACATAAAATTTTTAAAATAAATTCATTATTATATGGCCTCTTTTTGCCATAACTTTAACCTTGGGTCAGTCGGAAAAGGCATTCCACGCTGCACGAACGTGACTCTCAGAAACACGCTGCCATTCCTGATGAATAGCTTGCCCGAGATGATCGACACTTGGTATTTTTAAGTGCGAACCTTGAACTTTGAAACGCTCAAGATAGAGAAGTACATCGGTTTTGCATCCGAATGATGCATAATTTTGTCGGAATGTCCATAGGGTTTGCATCCGAAATGTTTGCATGCCTTAGGCTTAATCATAGCTTCCAAAATAGTTTTGCGATAAACATTTGCGTTTATATTTACGCCACGGTTCAACATAACGAATGGAGAGCATCCATTTGCAGTAGCGTAGCTGGTGCGTGCTTTCTGGTGGCCATCTGGAGGTCTATATTTTTGTATTTATTTGACAGAGAGGCCCTGTCAAATAAATTCGGTCGTTAGATTTGTTTACGGTGTCTCATCAGAGGAGATGATATTTGGCAAGAGGCCACTTGCCCGGTTAAGGCAAGCTATTAGGGTAGACTTTAAGTTGCTTTTGTTTAGACGTGGAAAATTCAAAAATAAATTTAGTTTTAAATTTGGATAGTTTAATAAATTTTGAAACGCTCTTCTCTGGTGCATTTTACCAGAGTGCCGATGTAAGATCTAAAACTATGGAAGCTTAACCAACAGTTTGATCGGAGCTATAAATGTAACATTGTTTACTTCGTTAAATTCGAATCTTCAGTTTTCGAATAATTTCTTTTGAAGTTGCTGTTTGCTTACGAAAGTTTCATTTTCGGCTGTCAATGCTGACATAGTGACACCTTGAGTTGGCTCTCGAATAATTTCATGTTATCGCTTTCCAGTCAAATATAGCGGAAAAACACTATTGCGTTTGAAAATAATGTTAAAGGTATAAACAGAACCAGTGTCCACGACGAGCGTCAATGAATAAATATAAATTTCGACAGCGATATCGCTGTGTTATGTTTACAACAAACAAAAGCGTCAGCGTATCGCGATATAAAAATAACAATAACACATTTTACAACATGGTTGCTTAATACCGGGTGGGTTTTTTTTGATATCAGAGAAATCGGAGAGATAAATTTACTTTCAAATTTTCAGATATGCGTTTTTTTTTTAATATCCGAGAAAAAAATTATCTCTGTGTCAATTTTTTAACGCTCCGATAATCATCGGATACGATCTTTTTACTCTGAAAAAATATACAGATTATTATTTGACAGCAGTGTGTTGTATTTTATATTTTTTAGTAAATTCTAAAATGGTGACTCCGATTCATGTTGAGCTATCAGGTGACAAATAAAACTTTAATTTAGAATGCTGAAATTCATAAAATAATTTTAATAATTTTAAATAATTTAAAAAAAAAAAAAAAAAAATTATTTTTTTCGATCTGACATATAAAAATCGGAGAAAAATATTTTCAGATATATCCGATAAATAATCTCTCTGATCTCCCCGATTTTTCCGATATCAGCAAAAAAAAAAAAAAAAAAACACAGCCACCCCCTTTATTAAAAAGACAACTTAAAAAAATAAAAAATAGTTGGCAACATTGTTTCGCCAGCGATAAAATTAGAAATATACTCAAAATTTTTTTTAGCGAAAAAATCGTCGTCGCTACCGTCGATGTTTCTCTTAAAATACTATGCTTTATGGGTATTTTAATTTGACAAGCACCGAAACTCGTCGTTGTCGCTCTGGTTCTATTTCGAACTTATGAGCTTATTAATTTTGAGCGCTCTGTCATAGTTGCTTTGACAAACATATTGGTGTGAAGTTCGTTTCAGCAGCTTGGTACAATTCAACGACGTTTTGTAGCATTCAAATGTAATAGTTTCCATGTATAAGAACTAATTTCGCGCACTGTACATATACGTATAAGATATATTATATTTGCTCATACACACATGTGTATTTTGAACTTTTGACCATGCGCCAGCGATAGAATATCGTGTATTTAGTTTAGTAATAAACAACAAATTTAGTAAATCGCCAAAAAAAAGATAAAAAAATATAGAAATGAAAAATTCAGTATAATATGGGCGCTATAGTGTCGCGTGTGTCTTATCGAATGTGTTCACTTCTCCGTTTATTATATCGAAATGCTTAATCTAAAATTTAGTTTTAAAAGTGTTCTACTATTTTTGACGGTAGTAAAATTATCACATTTAACCGTCGATTCGGCTAAAATTTTAGTACCATTTCCCTCGGTAACCCGATCTCATTTTCTTGGATTGGAACCAATATTGCGCGAACTTGCTAAACGTGGCCATGAAGTGACTGTCATCAATTCGTTTGATCAAGAAAATTTACCGGACAATTATCGACACATTCAAACACCGAAAGTAGATTTAAATGGTAAGTGATATGATCAAAACCCCCTTTATTACAAGCCTTATTTAACGCATACTAATGCTATCTAACCATATGAACATATGAATGTATTGTAATCAAAACCCTCTTTACTACAAGCCGTATTGTTTGCATACTCATGCTATACAAAAATATATACTTTGATTGTATTGTAAGTAGAAAATCGTGTCGGGATATGATAGCGAATATTGTGTAAAAGAAATAAACAATAAAGTCAAATAATGCGCATGCGTTTACAATTTTTTTATTAATTTTATATGGAGTTTTGATATTTACCAATACATCTAAAGTATATATTTTCACTAATACATTTCAAAAATACATGATAATGTGTGTCAACGAAAGTTACAAGACGGCTTGTAGTAAAGAGGGTTTTGATTGTAATCAAAAAACGTTTGGTAAAAAAAAAAAAATATAGTGTAAAATAAAATAAACATTCGCATACATAGAAACAGAAAATATGAGAGAAAAAAAACCTTATTTTTATATGGATTTTGATAGCACTACTACACGCAATTTTTCATATCGGTTTTGTTTGACTGTGTCAACGAAAGTTAGAAGACGGCTTGTAGTAAAGAGGTTTTTGGATATGATCTATATTTATTATCATATATATGTATGTTGTATAAAGTTAACCCTTTATAGAGCAGTCGAAGTTAAAGGATGTCATAATAATTTTTGTTATTTTGCTTTCGTTTTAGTTATGTCAAAAGCATACCTTGACACATCCGAAAATATGTTTACAATTTTCAAAAATGCTCCGATTCTAGCCGAGTTATCGTGGAACGAAAATCTAGCCTTTCTCAAAAATCCACAACTTAAACAGATCATGGATGAGGAAAAATTTGACTTGGTGATTACTGAAACATTTATTGGTGAACCATATTTAGGTTTAGCTGCTCATTTCGATTGTCCATCGATTACTTACACTTCGTTTAAATCAACAAATGTGGGCAACTATATAATGCGAAATCCTCACGCATTATCGTACGTGTCGAATTCATTTGTGTCATTTAAAGAGCCAATGTCGTTTCGCGATCGAGTTTTAAATATGATGCTATATTTATTCGAAATACACGTTTTTAAAGTGTATGCCCGATACATAGGTAATCAATTGTATACAGAGCTTTTTCCATGGCCCAAATATCCAACAATGCACGAAATGACTCAGAATATATCAATTTCGTTGGTGAACGATCATTTTAGTCAGGGTAGTGTTCGCCCAAATTTACCCACAGTAATTGAAATTGGTGGTATTCAAACGACTACTGAAACAACGAGTATGCCACAAGTGATGGCCGATTGGATGGATAGTGCGCCGAATGGCGTTATATATTTTAGTATGGGTACAATAATACAAATTAAAACATTGTCCGATGAAAAGCTTTCGATTTTTCTAAATGTTTTCCAAAATCTTAAGCAGCGCGTATTATGGAAGTTTGAAAATGATACAATATCAGGATTGCCCGAAAATGTTATGATAAGCAAATGGTTACCACAAAATAGTATACTTAAACATCCAAAAGTTCAAGTTTTCATAACGCATGGTGGATTGGGTAGTATAATGGAGGCAAAATATTATGGTGTTCCGGTTATTGTGATACCAGTTTTTGGTGATCAAAGTGGAAACGCTGATACAGCGGTAGATCAAGGATGGGGAATTAAGATACACTATACCGAGTTAACAGAAACTCGATTAAACGATGCCATTACCGAAATTACAACCAATTCGTCATACCGAGATGCAGTTAAACATAAATCACTATTGTATCGTGATCGCCCACAAAAACCAATCGAAACGGCAATTTATTGGATTGAATATGTAATCCGACATCATGGTGCACCACATTTACGTCCAAAATCATTTCACTTGAATTGGTTTCAACTACATTCGCTTGATGTAATTGGCCTATTATTCGTGATTACACTTCTAGGAATGTATGTGTTCATTCGAATAGTTAGATGCTGTTTATTTAAATGCAGGGGTAGGAAAACGGCGAGTTTAAAAAAGATTCAATAAAATTTGCTTACAAAATGGTACGAGTTGATTATTTTTTTACCTAAAATTGAAACGGTTGTTTCAATTGATTTTGATAAATTGAGAACGAAATTGGTCAACTAAGCCCAAAAGTCTTTCGGAATCAGGTCGATCGGTTGTTGCAAATGTAAATAGTTTGCGAATATGTTGTTCATAGTGGTTTGTTGAAAACTTATTAATTTTAAAAGTTTGGAGCTGTTGGAATGGGTTCTAACTGCCAAGTTCTCTATTTGTCGATCTGTAACCCGCGCATCCTAAACAATTCTGAAATGATGGTGACATAAGCATTTGATGGCTGTATTAATCTTTTTCGAAAAAATTTAGGAAAGGTGAAGTGATCATCGCTGCACCCACAACTAAAATTATTCAGATATTTCGTGCAAATCCATATAATTCGCTAACGCTACATGTACACTGTACATAAATATATAATATATAGAGCGTAAAGTAGCAATTACACATAGCACTCGGTCGCCATGGGATGAAATGACAATTAATTTTTAACAAATTATTACGATTGCTCATCAGATCAAAACTGTGCTTTTCTTTGCACACCATCTACATCTGAATAATTAAAATAACGACACAATAGTCCGCCGTTATAAAGGCCTTGATAGTTCGAATGAAGACATGTGGCGACACTGGTGCACAGGGTTCAATGAAAATCGGCAAGAAGACGATGTACGAGTGGCGATAGGGCGTGCGAGAGGGAGAACGATCATGTGGGGGTCACCTCTTTGGTGGACGAATCGGTGATACCACCGGATATGCGTGACCTGTTATCCCGTTTTGAGGATATTACAAGTGACACTATGGCTACAGCACCAGTGAAGCATAACGTGACGCATTCTTTGTTGACACAGGGATCACCAGTGGCGTGAAAGGCTAGACGACTTTCTCCTAGGGACCATTTCGAAAACATGAAGAAGCAATAGGTATTTGCCGTCCAAGCGGCAGTTCATGGTCCAGCCCATTGCATCTAGTGCAAAAAAAGGGGAATGGAGGCCATGTAGTGACTACCGCGCTCTCAATAATAAAGCCATACAGGATAGGTACCCAATACCACATATCCAAGGCTTTTCCTACCAACTCGCAGGATGCACAACAATATATTTGGTACGTGCTTACCATCAGATCCCGGTTGCACAGGACGATATACCGAAGACAGCGATACTAACGCCTTTCGGCTTAGTTTCAGAGAATGACATTTGGGTTGAGGAATGCGGCGCAGTCCTTAATGCCTCATGCAAACGATACTACGTGGATTGAATTTTTGTTTCACATATCTAGACGACATTTTAGTCACATGACGTTCAAAAGAAGAATATTAAGACCACCTGAAGTTAGTTTTTCAGAGGTTATCGCAGGCAGGATTAGCCATTAACATTAGCAAATGTGTTTTCTCCCAGCCCGAAGTATTTTTCGTGGGTCATTTAGTCAATTCTGTGGGTATTTTACCATATTCGGAACGTGTCTGGGTTATTGCCCAGTTCGAAAAGTCACGGTGAAACAATTGAAAAGATTTTTAGGAATGATCAATTTCTATCGACGGTTCATTCTGTCTGCTGCGCGCGACCAGTCAGTTTTGAACGACTTCTTGCAAGGCTATCGCAGAAATAGCAAGGTCCCAGTAGTATGATCGGAAAAGGCTGTCAAAGCATTTGAAATATGCAAATCGAAGTTGTGTGAAGCAACAGGTCTAGCTCACCCAATGGTTTCGGAGCGCATGTCAATCATGGTGAACGCATTCGATACTGCAGTGGGCGCTGTCGTGCAACAGATGGTGGATCATAATTGGCAACCTTTAGGTTTTTTTTCCGTACGTCTTACCACCGCTCAACAGAAATATTGCGCCTAAGATCGTGAGCTTTTGTCCGCCTACTTGGCATCAAACATTTTAGATATTTGCTCGAAGGTCGGAAGTTCACCGTATACACAGATCACCGTCCGTTAATTTACGCATTTAAGCAAAACCTCGAAAAGGCGTTCCCTCGACAGCGAAGGCAGCTGGACTACATAGGTCAGTTCACAACTGATGTACAGCACATGTCTGGAGTAGATAATGTGGTCGCAGACGACACATTACGAGTGGATCAAGAGGAAGTAGTAGAAAGCGTAGGTTACGCGGCCATTGCTAGGGCGCAGGCAGAAGGCACGAAATTGTTAGAACTGTTGAGCGTAGATGGGTCGACTCTAGAGTTCGAGAGAGATGTGTCAACGGATAAACCGAGACCGTATATACCTAGTCAATTCCACATGTTTTTAATTCCTTTCATAATTTAGCTCATCTAGGTGTATAAGGGTCGGTTAGATTGCTCACTAACCAGGTGGTGTTGTGTGCAATAAAGAGGGACGTGCAAATGATATCTCAATCTTGTGTTGCGTGCCAGAAGGCTAAAGTTAGCAGGCACACAAAATCACCAATAGGCACATACTTGCCAACAGTAGAACGTTTCACCGAGGTACATCTAGATATCATTAGCCCACTGCCGTTGTCTGAAAATAATCGCTATTGCATTACATTAAAAGATAGGTACATTCGTTGGCCTGAGGCAGTCCCTGTGCAGGATATTACAGTGGCTACAATTGCGTTGGCAGTGTATTCGCAGTGTATCCGTCAGCCAGTTTGCTTGCAAGGCATTGTTAGTTCGGAGTCGACGCGGAGGGTGTTCCTCCTTTGGTAGTTCGTGATCGGCGCGTTGCATTTGGCCCCAAGCCTTTTCAAGTGTCAGAACCAACGTTTAACAAGTCTGGTTGCGTTATCAGCGTTTCCGCATGGTTTCGTGCATTTCTTCGAAATCCACTGGTGCGCGAGTGTGTGGCGACACTGGTGCACAGGGTTCAATGAAAATCGGCTCGAAGACGATGTGCGAGTGGCGATAGGGTGCGCGAGAGGGAGAACGAAAGAAAGAGAGAAAATTGATTACGGTAAGAGATGTAAAAAAGAGAAAATTGTTTTTATTCGATAATAAAACTTCATAGTGAACACTGTTAGATTTTTCAAGATCAGAAAAAATTTATGACGCCATTTTCTGTGATCTAAATTTTAAGAAATAAATTTATTGCATTTGCTTTAAAAAGTTGGACTGTCATTTCTTAAATACAACGTGTTCTTGGTGCAGCGGCATGCAGGCAACCAATTGCTAGTTCCAGCATAAGGCAGCCATACACCAACGCCCAATACACCCATAGGCATCTACCAATTTACCGAGAAATTGGCGCAGTGGATAAAGTGCGATGTTTGGGATGGAAGGTACCGGGATCGAGATCAATGGGAAGGGGAGGTAAAGGGATTTTTCATCACTTGATAGCAATTGGTGATCACGATTTTGCAGTTTTGCGCAGATTTTGCAGTTTTACGTTCAAAAATTCATTTCTGCTGCAAAATTAATAAATTAACGTATTTAATTTATTGAAAATATGACAAATGGAATTTAAATTAAAATTGAATGAGGGCGACAGATTTGAAACAATTAACATCACTTTTAAAATGAGCTTTTAAACTTAACCAGTTAAGTTTAATAGCATTAATCGGCTATATAGGCTATAAGTAAGTTTCGTTGGTACTGCTTTGTGAGGCAGTGACCGAAAATTTCGTCTTTTTGAAAAACATTTTCAATAAAAGCATGACTGCCAGCATTATCAGCTACCATCGTAACTGCTGAGTGGTATATATTTTTAGCGTTTCGAAGACAACGCCATGTAAACTCATTAGCTTCTGTTTTTTTCAAATGCACCTTATCATGATGCATTTAATCCATATTTCTAATACAACCAATAACATGAATGTTTGGTCGTAGGGCATGGAATCGGGCAACTCAATAATTTACACCGTGTGTTTGGCAATTTTTATTTCGTGCTCAATTTTTAGTTTTCGCGAAGAAAAAAAAACGCAAAATTCACAAACAATAGTCATATTTTGGCTTCGATCATTAAAATATATGGATAGAGTGATGTGTAAAAATCAATAGTAAAAAAACAAAAATTGCGTATTGCAATTGTCAAAAATGAAACCTTCTGATTTTAAATAAAAATTAGTGGCGAATTGGTATACAAAAAATATTCAAATATCACTTTCAGATTTAATAAGAACACATTTCATCGAAATCTGTGAAGCACAGTTTTGACTTTGTATTTTCGATGAAATAAAACAGAGACGTAGATTTTTCTGTACCTACTAGGATTTTTTATATTAAAAATACTAACTTAAAAATGCGACGGCGCTGTCACATTTGAAATAGGCTAATTTTGTACTATGTGGAGTGGTTGCATTTTGGTCTTTGAATTGAACAAGTTATAAAAATACTTTGTAAAATAAAATATTCTTAAAAAATAAAATATCTTTTAAAATAAAATATTCTTAAAAATAAAATTACAATTGGATGCAATACCATCCATAATTGGTGGACATTTACTGCGGTCTTCGAAATTTGGCGAATACGCCATTTTGTGAAAATTTTGAAAGACGTGTTTGCAATAATTAAATTTGATCGGATCCGACATTATGGGGTATATCCTCCATTCAGTCGCAAGCGTGTTAAGTAACTTAACACCGCTGAATCATAAAATCGACATCCTCGATAAAAATGACAGTGGCAACTTGTTAAATTTTTCGTATTTTTTTGCGACCCCGATTTATAGGTAGTAAATCTATTTAACAAAGTATATAACCTCAAACTTGGTCAAATTTTGTCATTTTACATGTTAGATTTTTTATTTTCAATAAATTTTAAAATAATTCCGACTTTCTAAATAAATTTTAAAATTATAATGACTGTGGTAATTATAAATGGACTTAATGCAGCGACGCAGGCGAAACTGCTTCAAAGGATGATATTTCGTGATCGTGAGGATCCTTTTGATTGTCATAATACATTTTTTGTGCAATATCGCTTTATAAATAGTTCCGCTTTGTCATTATAGAATTTAAAAAGACCGACAAACATATTTCCATACATTTTATTTCTATTACATTTTTTAACATCAGAATTTTCCAGTCCTCAATATTTTAAATTGAGGACTGGAAATTTCTAATTTGTGAGTGGAAAAATTGTTTACCACAATTTAGGATAGTCGGCCATTATAGTAAGATTTTTGGTGAATTCTTGTCGGCTTAGTTACAAAAAAATTTTAAAAATTTCCAAGAAATGAAGTGGATAGAGCTAAAATAAAACTGGGATTTTGCAAGACATAAGGCTTCCCAAATGTAATTGGCCTAATAGATAGGACACAGGCAGCTACCACAAAAACCAGCTGTTTGGGATGCATATTATGTATTTTTCTGTAATATTTTTAGTAACCAAATAATATTAGATCATTTCCAGAAAATCTTGAGCTTTTTTTTGACTTCCATTTCTTTAATTTTGGCTAATATTTACTATTTATTGTATATCAAAAACAATTATTTAATATCACAGGAAAATATGAACCAAATAAAAATCAAAAATTATGTGACAGATGACATAAATGACAATAGGAAATCGTATTCAGCAAAGTACTGAATTACAAATTTGCGATCATTATCGAGGATGTCGATTTACAATCGCAATTTCAGCCGTCGCAAATCCGCCATTTTTGCGCGGCGCAAATTATTTAATTGCAACCGAATGGAGGATATGCCCCTATATCCAGCTGTAATAAACTAATTGGTTGATCGAGTTTGCATTATATTTCGTATAAATAACAAATACACAACCTGCCGACGAGGAAGATATTGGAGCCGGAATACCGGCACAACCATGGTTAATAGATATTACGCAGGGGAAAAGAATAGTTAGCGAAATGATGACCCAAATTTTGGCAGCACAAAGTGCTACATCATCACGCCCTCCATCTGGAGAGACGAAGCGGAATGAGCAAAAGTGTAAGTTTACGGCGCCTGAAGTGCAAGCAGCTATAGAGTATTTTATGCCTAGGCAGCTTACATGGTAGCATCTAAGCCAGCTCCAATTGGGACTCATGTCGCCGAATTATCGTAAGCTACTGCGGTAAACGCTTTCCCAGGGGAAACACTGCCGATATTGTGGGCTGCTAAATTTCCCACGGAGGTTCGCACAGTTCTTGCGGGCAGTACCAGAACCTTGGATGAAGTGGCACAATTAGCTGACAGAGTATTAGAGGTTTCATTAGAGGACATCGTGGACAATACTCCATCGAAACGAACCACAGATTTGCTACCAACGAACTTTGAGCGTTTGGAAAATTGTAATTTGAGTTTACAGGCCCAAATTAATGATAAAATGAACAAGCAATGAAACGGTCAGGTTGTGGCGGACATAGTCGAAATAAATCTCCCGGTGCAGACTCGCGTTTTATGCGGCGATCTAGTGCCAGATCGCGTTCGGAGGTGGCGGTTAAAGACGGAATTTGGTGGTACTACTATCGATTCAATGATAGAGCCAAAAAATGTATGTCTACTTGTAAATTGTACGACCCCATTAAGTTCGATACAAAAGACTAGTTAAGTCATCATACTGGGTGACGTGTCTTGACGTGAACACTCAATGTCGCCTCAGTGAGGCAACAAATGACAAATTTAAATGACTGTCAGACTTTTCACTATACGGTTGAATTGGATTTAGGTCTCAGGCGATTGTTGGATCCACTAACGTCGGTTCACTCTCTTGGTAAAATTTCTAACATTTCAGTTAATACCCTAACTTGTATCGACTATCATTCACTATATTCTGACATAATTTCGCTTCTTGAGGAGTTTAAGGATATTACACAAGCAAGTTTGACAGAGCCCACGCAGATCAAGTATTCAGTGACACATACCATTAAGACTCGTGGACCAGCTGTGTTCTCTAAAACAAGACGCCTTTCACCAGGAAAACTTCGTGTTGCTAAAAAAGAGTTCAGTTCGAGATCATGCAGGCACAAGGTATTTGCAGACCCTCTGACAGCCCCATGGTCTACTTCACCTTGTCATAAATAAAAATGGAGAGTGGCGCCCTTGCGGTGGCTGCCGTGCCCCTTAATAATGTGACACAGCCCGACCAATACCCCATTCCTCATTTGCAGGATTTTTCATGCCAGCTGTATGAATGCACCATATTCACAACAATGGACCTGGTTAGGACGACCATCAAGTCACAATCGTGACACGTGACATTCCCAAGACGGCGATTACGACTCCGTTCGGACTGTTCGAGTTTACGAAAATGACGTTCGAAAACGACGCCCAGTCGTTTTAATGCTTCATGCATTCCGTTCTCAGTGGAGTGAGCTTCTGTTTCATATACATTGAAGACCTATTGATCGTGTCACGTACACGTGAAAAACATTGGAACCATTTGAGGGTTATTTTCCAACGGTTGAGCGATGCAGGACTCGTTTTCAAAGTCGATAAGTGCAGAAAGTCGATGGTATCTGGCAGCCACCTAGTTTTTTTTTGGTATATCTGAATGAGACACAAAAGCTTTACAGCGCATTGGTATTCAGCCATCAAGCATTTTAGGCACCTACTTGAAGGAACATTCATACTATTTACAGATCATAAACCATGATATATGATTTTAAACAGAATCTGGACAAGGCTTCACCGATGCTGTTCCAGCACCTCGACTTCATTGGACAGTTTACTACTGGCACACCACATGTGTCTGGCATGTAAAATGTAGCTCTTACGTATCGACAAGATCATGATACCGCCTACAATCCATTATGAAAGAATTGCAGAAGCTCAACAGGATGACCCGCCTGAATTAAAACAGCTTATGGAAAGCAGTGGAACGCTAAAATTCCAATCAGTACCATTGCCCAGTTCCAGTAGGATTATTATATGTAAAACCTCAACCGGAACAAATTGTTCATACATACCCAACGCGTTTCGAAGGACAGATTTTGATTCAATTCATAATTTGTCCCATCCGAGCGTTTCCACCACCGCAAAAATGATCGCAAAAATTTTTTCTGGACCTCCGTCAACAGGAATTCACGAAAAATGGCAGAAGTCTAAAGTGACAAGGCATACCCAGAGTGTTGCGGAAAATTTCCTGCTGCGGGTGTCTCAGAGATTCAAACAGATTCATTTGGATATCATCGGACCCCTTTCATCTTCGGACGGATATCGCTACTGTGTCACTATTTTAGACCGTTTCACACGATGGCCGGAGGCTATCCCTATTGTGGACATTCGAGCAGAAACTATGGCATTAGCCTTGTTAACTGGATGGATTGCCCGTTTCGGTGTTCCGGAGTCTATGGTCACGGACCACTGTTTCCAGTTTGAGTCCGAACTGTTTTCACAGCTATCAAAACTGCTTGGATTTGAAAGAAAAAGAACCACAAGCTACAACCCGAAGGCAAATGGTTTTGTTGAGAGATGGCATAGGACGGTCAAGGCCGCCATAGTGAGCTACTAAAGACAGGATTGGACATGTTCCCTCCCCACAATATTGTTAGGGCTTCAAACTGTTTTTCGCGAAGATTTTGTTACAACGCAAACTTAGCTCGTATATGGCACTGCGCTCGCATTCCGGAACAACTAATTGAGAATACAGAAGTTTTTAGATCACAATTAGATTTCGTTACGGATCTTAAAGACCATTTCAAGGATTTACGGCCTCATCCATCCACTCGTCACGTGTCTGAAGAAAGAGGATTCGTTTTTAAGGCATTGAACACATGTTCCCATATTCTGTTGCGTACTTGCGCATTCGCAAAACGCCCCAGCCGCCATACGAAGGTCCATACCTGGTAATAAGTCTTTCGGAAAATAATTTTGTTACCGACATTAGAGGTAGACAGGTTAAAGTGTCAATAGATCGACTAAAGTTATGTTTTGTCAAAATTTCCGAAAAAACATCGCCCCAATTAGATGCTCTGCTTGCATTTGAGTACAAATTTTAATTATTGAAAGTTTCACTGCACTGGAATTTTTATTTTAAAAAACAACTGAATTCGATCGAATCCACAGTTTTTTAGCAATTACACAATGTACTTGCATTAAAATCCTATTCATATTTACTTTAAAACAAAAAAACACTAGAAATTAATTAATTAGAAAAGTGGAATATAATAAAATTGTTACGTTATCTAAAATGGAAGCATAATTGATGGCAGTATGTGACGTGCGGTGTAATATAAATTTTATGAAGAATTTCCGCATAAAGCACATAAATAAAAAACATAATTCACTAAAAGTGGAAGTTGATAAAGAAAATATGTACCACTATCTTCATTTAAGCGATCTGAAGTTTCCTGGGTTAAAACACAAACAATATTAGTGTTTGTTGGGCGTACGTATTTAACTTTATTTATATGTGTCAAAGTTATAGTTCACCCACAATTTGCCGGTGTATTGTGTACTTTCTATAACAGGTTAACACTTTTAAATTTCACTGATTTTACTTTTACCGCTGCATCACTTTACTGATTTACAACTTCCATTTTTTAAATAATGTATACACCTATATTCTATGTTCACGAAATTTTTATATGACCTTGAGTTTATTTGTTTATTTTATAATACTATTTACGATCTCTTTAATAATCATTGTATTATTCATTTGTTTTCCTTTTATGGGGGTTTTGACTTGTTTAGATTTTCAATTGATTTAACGCTGATATTGTAATGCGACGTGTGTAGTTATCGTCAAACGGTTTTTAACGACATAACTAATTTTAATTGCGCGCACTGTACTTTTATGTAGATTATTATAATATGCATATGTATTTTGACCATGCGCAAACAAATTGATAAACAAACGAAATTTGATAAAAAAAAAAAACAAATAATATGTACTAATAATTTAGTTTATGGTCTAGTGTTGTGTGCTATTCTATCGAAATGTTTATAAAAAATTGGCATATTAAAAGTGTTCTACTATTTTTGACAGTACTAAAATGTTTATATTTAACAGTCAATTCGTCTAAAATTTTAGTACCATTTCCATCGGTAACCCGATCCCATTTTCTTGGATTGGAACCAATATTGCGCGAACTTGCTAAACGTGGCCATGAAGTGACTGTTATCAATTCGTTTGATCAAGATAATTTACCGAACAATTATCGGCATATTAAAACGACGAAAATAGATATGAATGGTGAGTGCTAAATTTATGTATCTAACGTTCAAATACATTTAGTATAGGTTTCGACTGAAAAGTTCGTTGTTATTTTTACAATAGGAAATTTTTTTATGTATGTGTATTGACATTACATGTATTAGAATCACAAATTTAAATATTTGAATGTACTCAAATTTTAAAGTTAATTTTTTTTCGTAAAAATTCCTTGGAAATGGCTGCAAATCTAAATGTTTAAAGTTTAATAAAAAATAAATGCCTTTTAGTGTTAAAAAAAAAGATCGCATTTATTTTCATTTTAATCGCAACAGAAATACGTGGCGTCCTTTACCACACTGTAGTTTTTAAATTTTGCTTAATTTAGTTATGTCTTTCGTTCTAATTCTATTTTGCTTTTCGGTTTTATTTTTGATTCTCTCTTACTTATTTCGGCGTGTCGTATAGTGTGTTAGAGAACCACTGCCTCCTACTTTCTCAGCAGACGATGATAAGGAAAGAACGTCGATTCAATCGGGTAATTTTTTTTGGTAACGAACGACAAATTACATTGACACCCGAACAACTAAAGCAACAATGATGTTGTCACCAGAGCTGTGACACTCATTGATCGTAACCAGCAAGAAACTACACACGATTCTTTGAATCCGTCTACTTCGGCTGGGTTGGTTGCTCGGGTTGCATTCAAACCTCCACAACCTCTATATTCCCAGAATCCAGTAGTTTGATTCGAAATACTGAAGCAACAATTTAAGGTTGCTGGAATTGTATCAGAAGCAATTAAATACACTCATGCGGTCGGTGTACTGGATGCACGACACCACGACACTTTCGCATATCTAATAACTAGTGCGAAAGGCCCTCAACCTTACTTAACGTTTAAATCTGAAGTAATTCCGGTACTTGGTGAGTCGGAAAAAACCAAAATTAATAATTTGATGCATGGCTTGACTCTTGGTGACAGGAAACCATCACAGCTATTGAGCACAATGAAACTGAACGCTGGCGATAGTTTAAATGATGCTAACATCCGTCAATTTTGGATGAAGAGGTTGCCACAGCAGGCTCAGATGGTGTACACTCCGTTTGAGAATGATGTTTCCTTGACAGTTCTGGCTGAGTGAGCTGATAATGTATATGAAACCATGAAACATGCTCAAATAAGTGTACTGGAGACGCCTGCGCCTAACTCTTATTGTCAAAATTCAACCAGTACAATCGATCAAAAATTATTGGAATTCAAAAAAACTCTTTTAGCCGAAATTTCTGAAATTGTTCAACATAATTCTCGATCTCGATCTAAATCAAATTCAAATTTTTCGACACCGTCGCATTTCTAGGTCGCAATATAATTCCAGTAAGTCTAGAAGAAATTCACCGAATTTTCAAAATTCTTCTGATCAAAATTCTGGTGTACCGTCGGCAGCAAATTATTTCACCTGTTTTTATCACCAACATTTCGGTACCAACATCTTTAAGTGAAAGCCTGGCTGTCAAGTTCTTTGCAAAAATTCTTCAAATACCTCTATTCCAAAAAACAATTAAGTCATTCGCAATTGGCTGGATGCAATGATTTATCCCAATCCAGCCGTCAATTTTCGAAACCTATTCACAAATTCATTTTTTAATAGATACTGGTGCAGACCTTTCGGTTTTACCAGCTCGTTTTGTTCGGAACCCAAGGGTCGACCCACCATTCAAATTATTTACAGCAAACGGCTCTAGGGTAAACGCTTTCGGCACTAAAATTTTAAAATAAGACATTGGACTGCGACGTTAATTCACCTGGGAGTTCATTGTTGCTGACGTGTCGTTGCCTATCATCGGCGCTGATTTTTAGAAGAACATGGCTTCCTCGTGGGCATACAAAGAAAACAGCTCATAGACCCGTCAACGTCGTTGTATACATCCGGTAGACTTTCCTTCAAGGATACACTAATTTTAACAGCGATTGACAGGTTAACGACGGACCCAGTAGTATTCGACATAATTACAAAATTTCCAACAGTCATTCACGGCAACATCAACATAAATAACACCAAACATAACGTGACTCATAAACTTGATACTAACGGACCTCAATTGCATGCAAGACATGACGGCTGGCACCGGACAAACTCATTATTGCAAAAAAAGAATTCGAACATATGATGAAACTCGGGATTTGTCAACCCAGCAACAGTCCTTGGTCCAGCCCTCTGCATCATGTGCAAAAAAGAACGGAGGTTGGAGATCATGTGGAGATTTCCTATCACTTAACAAAGTAACGATTCCAGATCGGTATCCGATACCACATCTCCAGGATTTTACTCAACGTCTTGAAGGTTGCCAAATTTTCACAACTATTGATCTTTTTCAGGCCTACCATCAAATACCAATCGAACCGACGGACATTCCGAAGACCGCAATTTCGACACCGTTTGGACTTTTTGAATTTTGTAGAATGACTTTCGGTCTTAGGAATACTGCACAGTCGTTCCAACGTCTTATGCATACAGTTTTACGTGGACTTCTGTTTTGTTTATTTGGAGGACGTGCTCATTGCCTCTAAAAATTATGACGAACATCTCGAACACATCAAAATTATCTTCGCTAAATTAGAAGAACATGGCTTAGTAGTAAATGTAGACAAATGCGTTTTTGCTAAATCAGAAATTCTCTTTTTAGGCCATTTGGTTATTGAACGAGGTATTCTACCATCGACAGAACGGGTTCAAACCATCAAAAATTTCGAACGACCACTGACGGTAACTCAACTGAAAGGTTTCTTAGGAATGATAAACTTTTATCGACGCTTCGTTCCTGGTGCTGCTGCCGATCAAGCATTACTAAACGACTACCTAAAAGGCTATGTTAAGAACAGTCGCGTCCCAATTCAGTGGTCGACAGCAGCAATTGAAGCATTTGATAACTACAAAAGTAAACTTACGGACGCGACCTTACTTATTCATCCATCATCATCAGCACCTCTGGTCATCATGGTTGACGCTTCCGATCCAGCAATCGGAGCGGTGGCTCAGCAGTTAGTTTCGGATACTTGTCAACCACTTGGTTTCTTTTCTGTACGTCTCAAAGATACGCAAAAAAAATACAGTGCTTATGATCGTGAACTTCTCGTGGCTTATTCGGGTATCATTTTCGACACCTTCTCGAAGCTCGTATCTTCACTCTCTATACCGATCATAAACCACTGATTTACGCTTTTAATCAGAATCGGGAAAAAGCATCTCCTCGTCAATTCAGACATTTAGATTTCATTAGTCAATTTACAACTGATATCCAACACATCTCTGGTATCGATAACGTCGTCGCTGATATTCTCTCACGCATTAATCAAATTTCTATCCCGGAAAGTATTGATTATGCTGTCATCGCAGATGCTCAGTCCAATGATGAAGAACTTCAAGAAATCTTAAAGAGTAATTCTGTTCTCAAATTTGAGAAATTCCCGGTTTCATTCAATTCGAAAAATTTTATTTATTGCGATACTACTACTTCTACACCTAGGCCATTCATTCCGCTAAATTTCTGAAAACAAGTTTTTGATGCATTTCATAATCTTTCACATCCTGGCGTCGAATCTTCTATTAAACTCTTGACACAGAAGGTTATTTGGCCATCTATTAATAAAGGGGTCCAGAAAATGGCTCATAGTTGTGTAGTCACGACACACTAAATCTCCACTCAGTACTTACAAATTAACTTCTCAACGTTTTTCGATAATTCACCTCGATATCATTGGTCCGTTACCAGTTTCTGACAATCAGCGGTATTGAGTCACATTGATTGATAGATACACTCGCTAGCCTGAGGCGATTCCAGTTTCTGATAGTATTGCAGCTACCGCCGCTTCCGCGGTCTACTCACATTGGATAGCTCGCTTTGGTGTGCCAGAGTTCATTGTCACGGACCAAGGCATGCAATTTGAATCACATCTTTTTAACGAACTGGCTAACTTACTCGGTTTTCAGAGAAGGAGAACAACGGCTTCGAATCCTAAATGTAATGGTATGATTGAGCGATGGCATCGTGTCATTAAAAGTGCCATCATGTGCTACGACCGAACGGATTGGACCAGTATTCTCCCTTCAATCTTACTTGGACTACGAATGACTTACAGTGACGAAATAAAAGCCACTCCCGCTGAACTTGTATACGGATGTACAACTCGAGTTTCGGGAACCTTTTTGGATACTACAAACGATCAAATTTTACAGTCTGACTTTGTAACGAATATCAAGCGGCACTTTGACGAAATTCGTCTTGTACCGGCTTCTCGTCACGCTACGGACAAAATTTTTTTTAGTAAAGATCTTCATACTTGCTTTACATGTTTTCTTAAGGACCGATGCAGTACGCAGATCTTTACAACCACCATATACCGGACCGTATTTGGTTATTGACTGTACTCCAAAATTGTTCACTTTAGATATGAACGGACGACACGCGCAAATTTCCATCGATCGTCTCAAACCGTGCTATTCGGGATACCAATCGGACACTTAGACTATGCAAACTAGATTAACCCTACTCACTCATAAACCAGAACTTCCTATTTCGATTGACGGACCTAAATTACCTTCCGTGATGCCGAAAGCTCACAAACAGGTTCGCTTCGACTTATTAACTGAATTTATAATAACTACGAGGTCGGGTCGTGTGTCTAGGATTCCTTCCAGATTTACTAGTCAAAGTCGATAGATTTTCGACCTCTCTAGGAGGGGAGTGTTTGTGGCGTCCTTTACCACATTGTACTTTTTAAATTTGTATTAATTAAATTTAGTTAAAAATTATCTTGCACTTAAAAGAATAGTTGGGTACAAAAAATAACTTGTTTATTAAAAATTATTTTTCCCGAATTTCAACAATCAAAGGCGCCAGAAACAAAATTTTTATTAGTAACAAAAATAATTTTTCCTTTTACAAAAAGAAACAGTATAAAAAAGTTCCTGCTAGATAATAATTCAAATGAGTCGATAAAATTAACTATTAAAAATTGTATAAAAGTTGTAGTTAACAATTATAGATGTTACTAACAAAATTACATAAATTTATAAAAGTAATTGAAATTCTTGGGTTTTTTTTTTAAATAAATAAATTTATTGGTGAATTTTTTTCTCGGCGGAACCCAGTTTTTAATTTAAATTAAAGGAAAACGAAAATTTTTTTTATATAATTTTATAAGAAAAGAACAATTTTATTTAATTTTTATTTTATATCGACGTTTCGATTTGAATTCCAAATCATTTTCAAAGATTAAACTAGGAGCAATTATATAAAACAACAATAATGATAATTAAAATATTGAATTTGACTTAAATTAAACAATTTTTGTACTTACATAATAAAATAAAATTGACTATATTATATCAAATTAAAATAAACTGCACAAGACTACGATACATTTTACAATGCGGCACTTGACTAAATGACAATTACGCGAAAGCGGCTAGTGTATCACAGTTATAGTTACAGGTAAAAAACGGAATCTATAATATTAGTACCGAAAAAAGGGAAAAACCGTTAAATAATTTGGTACCTAAAAATTACTGGGGAGTTTTTTATTTTATGATGTTATTATAGGAATTAGTAAGCGAAAGGCTGTCAGTTTGTTTGTTCATTGTATTATTAGTTGTTTTTATGTGGATCATTTCTAGTATGTTACGTTTCAGGTAGTTGGATTCTCTGTCTAAAATTTTTACTTTATCAAAATTGGGGGAGTGTTTCAGTCGGAGGGAATGGTCAACTAATGCGCTATGTTTTGGATCTTTGATGTTTATATGGTAATGGTGACTGTACATGCGTTTCTTTAAATATTGTTTGGTTTGGCCTATATACGTTTGGTTACAATTATTGCATGGTACTTCATAAATTAAATTTGATTGTATTTGTTTGTCCGTTTTATCTTTAAGTTTGGAGAAGGTATTTTTATAGAGGGTATCGAAAGGCTTAGCAACTAACTGTATGTTATGAGGTTTAAGTATTATTTTCAGGGAATGGAAAGTACGGTGTTCATAGGGGATCGATATGTATCGTTTAATTGTTGGTTCCTCTACTGGTTCGACTGTTGGTCTGGGTGTTTGATGATAATTTTGTTTAACGGTTTTTATGGTTTGGTTCACAATTTGTGGTGGGTAGTTATTGTTATATAATGTTTCTTTGAGGAGGTCAAAATTTTGTTTGTGGAAATCTGGATCTGATAGTGATAAAATGCGTTTTGCTAATATGGTTATTGTATTTATTTTGTATGTTTTGGGAAGATAAGAATTGTAATTGAGATAACGTCCTGACCATGTCTTTTTATGGTACCAATTAGTAACTAGCCGTCTATTATTGTTTCTGTGTATAATGATGTCAAGGAAAGGAATACTACTGTTTGTTTCGTTTTCTATTGTAAATTGGAGTTTTTTGTGAAAATTATTGAAACTATTATGAATTGTCTGAATATCAGTTTGTCTAGCTATGCACAAAATGTCATCTACGTAGCGTAAGTATAATAGAGGTTGTTGGGGAAGGGTGGCTAACACTGTTTCTTCCAGATGTTCCATGACCAAATTAGCTAGTACTGGAGAAACTGGAGAGCCCATTGGGGAACCAGAGATTTGATGATAATGAGTGTTATTAAACGAGAAAAAACAGTTATTAATAACAAAACAAAGACCTTCTTTGAAAGCTCGGGAACTTAAGTTGGTATGTTGTTGAATGTCGTTCCATTTTTTGTTTATAATATCAGATATAAGGTTGTTAGGTATGTTGGTAAACAGGCTTGTAACATCAAGTGAAAATAATCTAAAGTCATCCGGGATTGTTAGGTTTTTTAATTTGGATTTTAAATCAAAAGAATCTTTTACAAAACTGTTGGTCCTACCTACAACATTTGATAGAATATTTGCAAAAAATTTTGACATGTTGTAAGTTGGAGAGCCTATACTTGAAACTATCGGTCTAATGGGATTGTTTGGTTTGTGTATTTTTAAGAGTCCGTAAAGTTTCGCCGGGGTACTATTGTATTGTCTTAAAAACTTGGCCCTGGCATTGGTAATGTATCCCATTCTTTCCCATGACGATATTAAAATGTTTGTATTGGATTGTGTAGAGGCTGTTTTGTCTTTTTTAATTAATTTGTAAGTGTCTCGGTCTTCTAGTAGTTCGATCATTTTTTGGTTGTATAAGTCAGTTGTTAATAGTACTGTAACGTTACCTTTGTCTACGGATGCTACGAGTAAATCGGAATTTAATTTTAAATATTGTTTTGTGGTTCTAAGACTAGCAAGAAAATGTTTTTCTGTGTTGGAAGGTTTCATGCTATAGTGTTTATAATTATATAATATATTAATTACACTATTTCTAGTGTTGATTTGATCTTCTTCACTTAGGTGGTGAATCGATGCCTCAACACTACAAATAGTTGAATTAATAATCTTCTGTTTGTTGATTGTGGGTAAATTAAATTTTGGGCCTAACTGTAGTATATTCTGTACGTCTTGAGGAATAACTTTATCACTTAGATTCACTAGCCACTTTTCTTTAGCACTGTTATCCACTATTGCACTATTATTATAACTATTTGTAATATTTATAAACTTATTAACAAGCACTTTTTTATTATATTTAAAACTAGTTTGGTAATAATCCTCAAGATAATGTTTGAAATCCTCGTTGATATCCTCTGGAAGTAATTTGTTTATCCTTTTGATGATGACTGCAATTTGATGTTCTAATTTAACGATACTTATGAATAATTTTTCTATTTCGCAGCTAAGTAGGCCAAAAAGGAATTTATCTGCTAGTTTATTAAAGGTGTCAGGATCAAAAAGGTGTTTAAAATTGCCAAAATTATGTCTTAAGCATTTTGGCAGTAATCCTGATCGGCGACATCGAAGAAGAAATGTTTTTTTGTTTTTTAAATGTGCCAATTGTTTTTTGCATTTCATTAGGGATTTCATTAGCTTAGTAGCTTCTACACCATAATTAGCGATAATTGTCTGGAAAAACATGTTGTTAATATTTTTGCTCTTAGTTTTGGACGAAGTTGAATGGCCGGTATTTTAACAAAGTAATTGAAATTCTTGGGTTTTTTTTTAAATAAATAAATTTATTGGTGAATTTTTTTCTCGGCGGAACCCAGTTTTTAATTTAAATTAAAGGAAAACGAAAATTTTTTTTATATAATTTTATAAGAAAAGAACAATTTTATTTAATTTTTATTTTATATCGACGTTTCGATTTGAATTCCAAATCATTTTCAAAGATTAAACTAGGAGCAATTATATAAAACAACAATAATGATAATTAAAATATTGAATTTGACTTAAATTAAACAATTTTTGTACTTACATAATAAAATAAAATTGACTATATTATATCAAATTAAAATAAACTGCACAAGACTACGATACATTTTACACTAGCCGCTTTCGCGTAATTGTCATTTAGTCAAGTGCCGCATTGTAAAATGTATCGTAGTCTTGTGCAGTTTATTTTAATTTGATATAATATAGTCAATTTTATTTTATTATGTAAGTACAAAAATTGTTTAATTTAAGTCAAATTCAATATTTTAATTATCATTATTGTTGTTTTATATAATTGCTCCTAGTTTAATCTTTGAAAATGATTTGGAATTCAAATCGAAACGTCGATATAAAATAAAAATTAAATAAAATTGTTCTTTTCTTATAAAATTATATAAAAAAAATTTTCGTTTTCCTTTAATTTAAATTAAAAACTGGGTTCCGCCGAGAAAAAAATTCACCAATAAATTTATTTATAAATTTATACTAATCAAATTAAAAATAAATATAAAAATAATAAAGATCAATTAAACTTCGTCTTTAAATACATGATAATGACATTTGTCAAATAAACAAAAGGTTGTCCAATAAATTTCCTACAGGAAATTTTATATTTTAGTACCAATGTAAAAAAAAAACAACATCAAAAGTTCTCTTCAATTTGTACTAATACAAATCGGTTGTTTTATCTACAAATCGGTTGTTTTTTGTTTGCATGTGTAGGTAATAAATTTTGTGTTGAGACGTACACTTAGTGTACGTTTCCACCAAAAAGTTGGTTGTTATATATACAACGCGCCTCACACGGATAGTATACATTCACAAAAAAATTGTGTCACGACACAAAATTTGTAACCTACACATGCAAAATAAAAAATACAACAGATTTGTAGAAAATACAACCGATTTGTACTAATGGCTACTTTGATGTTTTTTGATTGTTATTTTTACATTGGTACTAAAATATAAAATATCCTCTAGGAAATTTTATGGACAACCCTTCATTTATTTGAAAAATGTCATTATTATGTATTTTTGTTGCCATTCAAATTAAAATAAAAATTATTTATTGTTTTAAAACACTAAAAGCTATTTATTTTTTATTAAACTTAAAACATTTTAGATTTGCAACCATTTACAGTAAGTTTTAATGAAAAATTCAACGTTAAAATTCAAATATTCAAATTTATGATTCTAATACATAGAATTTCAATACACACACATAAAAAAATTTAAAATATTTCCCTTTGTAAAAAAAACAACCGATTTTTTGGTCGAAACCAAGAGTTATGTTGTAAAATTAACTCTATGTATAATGAATCAAATTTAAATGTTTTTATTGCTGTTGTTTCAGTTATGTCAAAAGTATTCCTGGAGATTTCCGAAAATATTTTTACAATTTTTAAGAATGCTCCGATTGTAGCCGAATTGTCGCGGAATGAATATCATGCCTTACTTAAAAATTCAGAACTTAAACGGATCATGGATGAGGAAACATTTGATTTGGTGATTACTGAAACTTTTTTTGGTGAACCATTTTTAGGTTTAGCTGCTCATTTCGATTGTCCATCGATTACTTACACATCATTTAAAGCAACGAATGTCGCCAACGATATAATGCGAAATCCATCAGCACTATCGTACGTGTCGAATTCATTTATGTCATTTAAAGAGCCAATGTCGTTTCGCGATCGTATTTTAAATATGTTGTGGTATATAACCGATATTACAGTAATTGCAGTGTACACCCGATACACGGGTAATAAATTATATAATGAATTTTTTCCATGGCCAAAATATTCAAAATTGCACGAAATGATTCAGAATATATCGATTACGTTGGTGAACGATCATTTTAGTCAGGGTAGTGTTCGCCCAAATTTACCTACAATGATTGAAATTGGTGGTACTCAAATGAATACTGAAACAACGAGTATGTCACAAATAATGGAGGATTGGATGGATAGTGCATCGAATGGTGTTATATATTTTAGTATGGGTACTGTTATACAAAGCACAACATTGTCGGATGAAAAGCTTTCGATTTTTCTAAATGTTTTCCGAAATCTTAAACAGCGCGTAGTATGGAAGTTTGAAAATGATACAATATCAGGACTGCCCGAAAATGTTATGATAAGCAAATGGTTACCACAAAATGGTATACTTAAACATCCAAAAGTTCAAGTTTTCATAACGCATGGTGGATTGGGTAGTATAATGGAGGCAAAATATTATGGTGTTCCGGTTATTGTGATACCAGTTTTTGGTGATCAAAGTGGAAACGCTGATACAGCGGTAGATCAAGGATGGGGAATTAAGATACACTATACCGAGTTAACAAAAACTCGATTAAACGATGCCATTACTGAAATTACAACCAATTCGTCATACCGAGATGCAGTTAAATACAAATCTCTATTGTATCGTGATCGCCCACAAAAACCAATCGAAACGGCAATTTATTGGATTGAATATGTAATCCGACACCGTGGTGCACCACATTTACGCCCAAAATCATTTCACTTAAATTGGTTTCAACTACATTCGCTTGATGTAATTGGCCTATTAGTCGTGATTTCACTTCTAGGAATGTATGTGTTCATTCGAATAGTTAGATGCTGTTTATTTAAATGCAGGGGTAGGAAAACGGCGAGTTTAAAAAAGATTCAATAAAATTTGTGTTCCAAATTATTAAAGTCTTTTATTAAAGTCTACAGGTCACTCTTATCGAGCTACCCATACAATAGGATGGTGTCTAGTTTTGGTAATTGGATTTTCAAGATTTATTCAGCAAATTTATTTTAAAATTATTAAATTATTACACCAACAGCAAAAACCCACCGTTGATTTAGTCAGGCAAACCGCACACTCACTCATTCCAAAACACTTTGTTATATCGAGACCGCTAGCCAACAACTTCAGGTTTGCCTACTTTCGTGATGTTTATTTACTAACTACTCTGATGGTTATCGTCCAACTATATGCAGACGTTTTTTCACATTATATTCTAATGGTCACCCCCAATTCCAAACTTTCTAGGTTATTTGCGATATGCTTTAGCATTTAGTGGTTACCCTCAAACATCACAGGTGGTTTCCCAATAACTGTTTTGGGAGATACGCACCAACTGCACTCGTATTTATCTAAGAACTCTTTAATCGAGTCACCAACTGCTTTGGCTGTTATATTTAATTTTAAATTTATTTCTGAAAATACTTGACGAGTCATGTGAATACTCTTTGAATATGAATGGTCTAATACTAAACTAATTATACTACTCTTAGCATCGTCGCTAAGGTGTCAACCATGCAAAGATCATCAAAGATTTATCTACCATAGTTTTTGTGGAAAAACTGTATTTTCAAGATCATTTGATGTATTTAAAGATAGCCGGTTATTCTACTGAGATGTCAGAGGATCGTGAGAAATCACTAAAGAAAACGACCGAGTGGAGTTGGAAGTCTCCCACCCTCGGTTGGCGTATAGAGGAAGCCCACAACCAGACTGCCGGCGGGTAGGTGAGAAAAAATATACCATTTTCGGACTAAAACTGCCATGAAGTGTCTGTTCATTAGGAGATACGGCTTAAACAGCATCCTTTCTTCATGTTAGAGGCGGCTAAAACAAAACCTGGGAGTAGGTATAAAATATTAAGAGAAGGCAATTGGGCACTGCAAAAAGAAACGTATTACAATAAATGGGTATACTCTGAAAAATAAGTAACCAGCCATAGTTCCAGAAAGAGAACTGGAAGAAGAAACTAAACCAGCTAGGCAGAAAGTAGCACCATAAAGGCCAAAAATAAATCTAAAATGACGATCTTGACCAGATTCTCTTTTGATTAATAAGAAAGGAACTACGTATTATGCTGAACTGCTAAAGAACGTGAAAGTAGAGTCATAACTTTATGGTCTAGGGTAAAAAGTCATTCATATTTTCCAAACCACAAAGGGTGATCTTTTGCTGGCTCTTAAAAACGCCAAAAGTTTGTTATTGAAGGAGACAAATGGCAGTGATTATGCTTCCAAGTGAATTAGTAGAAAAGTTTATATCGAAAGATGAATAAGACTTAGCTGAGTGATTTACCGAATTTGAGAAATAAACGAGCCTTTAAAATGTTTCAAATGTTTCGAATGTGGTCACGAGGCTCAACAATGTAGGAGTGAGGAGAATAAGTCTAAACTGTGTATATGAAGTACAGTGAAGAGCTCATATTACATATAGGGCTGCAGTAACGATCCGATATGCATACTTTATAGTAATAAAGCCATTGGAGCCTTGGAGGAAACATATATGGCTCTGGTTGTTTAAAGTGCTCGTTATATGAAAAGGTTATAATTGAAACGGAGATGGTGAAGTTAACACAACATAAATATTTACCACTGTGAAGCTGCATAACAATGCAAACAATAATGGAAGTTTGTTAGACTTGGGCAGCAGTTTTCTCAAATCGCGCCTCTGTCTGAGTCTGTGGTAATTTGACTGCCAAGAAAATGCTAGCGGTGCTGAAAATGAAAAGATCGATGATATTCATATCTAAAACCGCTATCTTCATCTCATTGCAACCATAAAGGAGTTCAAAGTGTCTTTGTGTGTCTTATGTCAGGCAACAAGAAGAAAAATCGTAAGAGCATCCTTGCGGAAACGAGGCAGGTGCCGAAACTGACCGAAAGTACGTTGGACTCATCGACTAATGCCTTGTGTGAATAAATGGGCAAAAATGGCATATGGAGAAGTTGTTAACTGGGCATGGTTGTTTTCGTTCGTATCTATATAAGTTCAAGCAGGATGATTCCCGATAGTATCCTGCAGTGCGAAGGTAAATCTGATAATGAAGAGGACGTGTTCTTTGAATGTCCCCTTTAAAGTTGCAATTCTTTGGTAACTAAATATTTGACCTATTTTGGTCTGTGAGAGTCAACCTAGCACCAGCAAATAATATTGGCTGTATTCTGGGATCCAAGGGAACATGGAGAATGGTATGTAGATGGACTGAAAAAATTATGAAAATATAACGACACTTGCAGAATATTAGGTAGGAACGCTAATAAATAAAAATAATGGCAGCTTGAACTGAGCCGGATTTTTTGCAGATTCCCTCCTCCACCGGAAAAAAATACTAACACTAACACTAACACTAACACTAACACTAACACTAACACTAACACTAACACTAACACTAACACTAACACTAACACTAACACTAACACTAACACTAACTCTAACTCTAACACTAACACTAACACTAACACTAACACTAACACTAACACTAACACTAACACTAACACTAACACTAACACTAACACTAACACTAACACTAACACTAACACTAACACTAACACTAACACTAACACTAACACTAACACTAACACTAACACTAACACTAACACTAACACTAACACTAACACTAACACTAACACTAACACTAACACTAACACTAACACTAACACTAACACTAACACTAACACTAACACTAACACTAACACTAACACTAACACTAACACTAACACTAACACTAACACTAACACTAACACTAACACTAACACTAACACTAACACTAACACTAACACTAACACTAACACTAACACTAACACTAACACTAACACTAACACTAACACTAACACTAACACTAACACTAACACTAACACTAACACTAACACTAACACTAACACTAACACTAACACTAACACTAACACTAACACTAACACTAACACTAACACTAACACTAACACTGACACTAACACTAACACTAACACTAACACTAACACTAACACTAACACTAACACTAACACTAACACTAACACTAGCACTAACACTAACACTAACACTAACACTAACACTAACACTAACACTAACACTAACACTAACACTAACACTAACACTAACACTAACACTAACACTAACACTAACACTAACCCTAACACTAACACTAACACTAACACTAACACCAAAACCCTCTTTACTACAAGCCGTATTGAAATTTTCGTTGACACATATTTTCATATATTTTTAAAATGTATTAGTGGAAATATTTACTTAAGATGTGTTAGTAACTTTCAAAATCCATATATAAAAATTTAAATTTTCTCTTTAAATAACGCACATCATTATCATAATTGAGTATTTTTCACGCACACCATTAACATAATTGAGAATTTTCTCTCCTTTCTTATTTAATTTACTCTTTTCTTAATTTACTCTCTTTTCTTAATCTCTTTTGTATTGGTATGTGAATGTTTCTTTTTTTTTAAATGGTGATTTTTTAACTATTTTCTTTTTGGCAACACTGATTTTGACAGGTCACGTATGTTTCGTGTTTTGTGTCACTGTCAAACATCTTCAGTTTGGTCTGTAATTTAACCATGAATCGTCTTACAAACGAACAACGCTTGCAAATCATTGAATTTTATTATCAAAATGCGTGCACTGTTAAGAAAGTTCATTGCGCGCTTCTTCCATTTTATGGTTTCTTCCATTTTATTCGGGCTTTTGTGACTAAATTTCGCACCAAATTTACATTGTTGGGCATTAAATCACCAACGCGCTTACGTACAGTGCGAACTGAAGAAAATATCGCAGCTGCATCGGCCAGTGTTAGTGATGACCATCAATTATCGAATCGGCGCCGTTCGCAGCAATTTGGCCTCTGTTACTCAACAACGTGGAAAATTTTGCGGAAGGATTTAGGTGTGAAGCCTTACAAAATACAGCTGGTGCAAGAATTGAAGTCGAACACCCTACCATAACGCAGAATTTTTGGTGAATGGGCTCTTGAAAAGTTGGCGTTGCAAGATCAGCCAGGCGCTACCAATGCATCAAGAAAGAGTTACTGTTTGTTGCGGATTATGGGCTGGTGGCAACATTGGACCGTACTTCTTTAAAGATGATGCGAATCGCAACGTAACTGTGAATGGTGAGCGCTACCGTGAGATGATATCCAACTTTTTTTTGCCCAAAATGGAAGAGTCAAGTCAAGACTTGCATAATATGTGGTTTCAACAAGACGGTGTCACATACCACACAGCACGCGAAATAATGAACCAATTGAGAGGTTAGTTCGGTGAACACTTTATTTCACGTTTGAGACCGGTCAATTGGCCGCCTAGATCGTGCGATTTAACGCTTTTAGATTATTTTTTGGGGGGCTATGTTAAGGTTCATGTCTAAACTGACAAGCCCGCTTCGATTGACGCATTGGAAGACAGCATTGAAGCATTTATTCGTGAGATACCGGCCGAAATGTTGGAAAGTGTATGCCAAAATTGGACTAAGCGAATAAACCATTTGAGGCGCAGCCGCGGTCAACATTTGCATGAAATAATCTTCAAACATTAAATTATATGGACCGTACTATCGATTCAAATAAAGATTTCATGCATTTTTCCTAATTTTATGTGTCGTTTTTTTAAAAAAATTTCCTATAGCTAAAAAATCATCCTTTACTATAATCGCGATCATAAGATTTTTACTTACAATACGATCAAAGTATATATTTTTGTATAGCATGAGTACTAAACAACATGTTTAGTACTCATGCTATACAACATGTTTACGCTCATCTTCTAGAAGAAACAAGTGCATTCCGACTACAAAGCAACTTGTACATTTGATAAAGACTTCCTAAGTTTGCAGTCTTTGCTTTGTTAAAAGGCAGTTTAGTTCTCGCGTTCTCTGCAATCTACCAAAACCTACCATCAAAATCTGACGGTGAATTTTATTTATTTATTTTTTTTTTAATGTTTGTCATTTATTTCTTGATATAGGTATATGTGAATTATTATACGACTATTGAATTACTAAAGTTTTACAGACCCACAATTTTCAATTTTAAATATAGATAGTACTACCATCATAAGAAAAAAAACGGTTTACCCATTAATGTTCCAGATGTCGGGTCGATAGAATATCGTCAACATTTAGTATAAATATATGACATTTAGGCGATTATACATATCCAAATAGTTTGATTATTTTAAAACGATACCAGTAGCGACATCTAGCACGTCAATGAGCTAACGTACCATAGTAGTACTATGTGTATTTATATTATGTACTTCTATAATTAATGATGCCAAATTATACGAATATATTAAATGTGTATTATTTCTTTCGGTATAATTGTTATTGTGTAATCGATAATGAGTTGTAATCAACACAATAAAGTTGTATTCAAAACTAATTTAGAAAATGAATAAATATAATAAATTTGGTTCGCGAAAGGTTAGTTAGTTCTCCATCATACGATTCGCAATAATGTTGTGTTAAATTAAAAAAAATCCTACCCGGCGAAACAAAATCAGTTCAACGAATGACAGGTGTAAGTCAAATCTTCCAAAATTACAAAATTATTCAAATTTTATCTTTTAACGATAAAGTGATAAAGTGACACAATCAGCAAATATTGTAGTCCCTATACCACAGACCACAATGTTTACGCCGGAACTAAATATTATAAGATAAATGCGTTTTTATCGTTCAAAATCATTTTATAAAAGCAAAACTATTTCATTCTTGGCTTACGATTGAGAACTTGAACGTTAATTGTATCAGCACAATGCTGTTCAATTTTAAATATCGCTTTGTTACTTTTATTTGTTGCTTTGTTTGTCTAGTGAATACTATTAGTGTTTTGGCACAAGATGCTGATATTTTATATAATTTAGCCAAAATCGGGAGTGGAAGTGATACTATATCGCCGGATTGTCGAAATGATTTAGAACGGATTGTAAATTCGATAAACGATCGAGAAATATGGGCGATGAAGGGTAAGTAGAAATTATTAGTTAAGAATTAAGATCATACATATTTGGTGTCATTAGTAAAAAAACAAACATTCTCGCTTGGACCTTGTCCAAAAGTAAAGCTAGAATATTGCACGTAGCCTAATTATTAATGGGATAATGTTGAATATAAATTTAACTCTTTCAATGGAGAGACTTAAATTTATAAACTATAATTTATGATTATGATCTCGACTTTATATCAAAATGATCAAGCAGAAATTTAGGCGTAGTTTATAAAATATTTCTTACATGTTAACGTTTTTATAATTACAGTACTAGATGCGTCTGGTAAATTTGGATCTCGTTTCATCTGGGGCAATAACTTTTTATTGGGTGACAAAACTGGATGTCGCATTACTAACAATCCTATCTATATATCACAAACTCGAAGTTTAAATCCATTGAATCAACCAAATTTAATAAGCGAGCGTAGCCCATTCCCAATCGAATACCGTATGGTTTATATACGTCACAAGTCCAATTTACAATACGATCTCGTCGTTTATGATCGGGTAGATAAATAATTAAATCAAATTTATATTGTCATACTGCAATTTTTGGATTTTTTTTTTTTTAGAAAATCTTACATTTAGGATTATGTTTCCCACAATCGTGTACCGATGCAGATACAATAGAATTGGCCGAAAATTACTTTTATAAACACGATTATGTTGGCCATGAGCTCACCGGAGATAATATTACGGTGCTGAGTACAAAAACACTAAACTTACGATCAAATTATTGGAGTGACAGATTTGTGCAAATCTTGGCGTGAGTAATTCATCCTATTTTATTATTTTCACTTTAAGACATTTATACATTTTACTAATTTTAGATATATAACCGTTTTTAATGTACTGAACATTATCATAGGCACAATCTATACATACAATGTGCAACAAAAACGATTAAAATTTGTTAAAAAAACTGACGACGACGCCACACCAATAAAACCGAGTTTGATGGATCGTTGGTTCGCTAGTTTTTGTCTGATCCAAAATACAAAAGCCATCTTTAGTTTAAACGTTGGTCCTGATTCGATCAATATAGTTCACGGAATAAGGGCCATTGTACAGTTTTGGTTGGTTATCGGACATGTTATATATTTTTCGGCCAAGTCAGTTGATAATTTAGAGATAACTGTGAAACTTGGTAATATCTGGTATTTTCAACCGATTACAACCGATTTTCTAGGTGTAGACACTTTTATTGTTCTTGGCGCATTTCTTTTATCGTTTTTGTATTTTGAACGTTTAAAAACGGCGAAAACGGAAAATGGTGCAGTAGTGGTAACGAAATCAATTATTTTGCGATACCTTCGTTTAACGCCACTCTATTTTGTGGTTATTTTATTAACATATGCGCTAACCATATATTTGGAAGATACAACGCCATTTGCGATGCTCGAAGACTATGAGAAAAACTGTAAAGAGCGGATATGGTACAATTTGTTTTACATAAACAATTTGTTTGCAATGAAGGATAACTGTATGAGTTGGTCATGGTATACAGCCAACGATTTTCAAAGTTTTGTTATAGCAATTGTTGTGATGGCCGTGTTTACAAGGTTTGTGTATACAATATATATCTTAGCAAAGAATACAACTCTTAATTTATTTTCAATTAAAGAAACAAAAAATTGGGAGTATTGCTCGGAACTGGAATATCGCTGGTCTCAATGGGAGCTAGTATGCATTTTGCAGCTAAACATCAATTTTCATTTGCGTAAGTTTGGTGGATTTTATACTAAATTTTTAAAAACACATTACAAAATTTAGGTTAGATAATTACTATAATACTGGTGATTTAATGTACTTTCCAACTTGGAATCGACTTGCTACGTATTTTGTTGCGGTTGTTGCCGGTTGGCATTTTAGTAAACAAAATCGTCAGTTGCGATTATCAAAGGTATTTAATCAAAACTGTTCGTTAAAATTATTTCAGATTAATTTTTTGTATTTCAAGTTTTACATAATTTTGTATTGGATTTTGGCTGTAACCACTTTGCTTGGTATAATGTTCCTTCACGTATACAAAGAGTATAACCCTGTATTGGCGGTAGTATATTCTGGATTTGGACGAATTTTATGGAGTATCGCAACCTGTTGGATTATTATTGCGTGTGCATCGAATAACGGTGGTCTACTAACAAAAATTTTGGAAGCAACAATTTGGATACCATTTAGTCGAATGTCGTATGCGTGTTACCTAATTAATCCACTTTTGATCTCATCGGTATTTATGCTGTCCGACACAGCATATCACTTTAATTTATTGTATTATGTAAGTCACTACGTTAAAATGTTCGATTATTATATATTGATGCTTATTTTTTTGCAGGTAATTGAATCGACTGGATTTATTATATTTTGCAACCTTGCATCGTACATCATGATGGTGGTGTACGAGAATCCATTCAACATGCTCATACGAACATTTGTTGATTTGAAGAAATAAAATTTTGTTTATTAAGTGTTTAGAATACTTATAGTAGTCGAATGAGTAGATATATTTTAATCAGTTAATATAAAACCACAATAAAATACAACTGTCATAACGATCGAAGATTTTTTTCACGTTGTTTAAATTAATAGTTTACTGCATTGATGGCTGAATTGATTAAAATACAGAAACAATAATACGAACCATCTTCCACGAAATAACTTTGATAGACATGTATCTGCTACTGCACTGAAAAAAATAATCCATTCATTTTGATAATAAATGTTCGTTTAAATCTTGATAATACTTTCATTATCGTAGTGACAAATAATTTTAGCATGAATATTATTATTTTTATATTAAATTAAATATTATTAAATTGATAAATATTGTATTGTTTAACTACGTAAATTTTAAACATATTATCAGAATGACATTTTTTTATCAAAGTTATAATATAATTTAAAATAAAATTATCAAAATTATAAATATTTCTACTTTTAAAAAATTTAACAAAAATTTAGCGTTTTAAAATTTACTATATATTTGATAATATTATTGTTATAATAATTGTTTTAAAATTATATCTTATTATTGACATGATAATATTTAGTAGATATAATAAAATGCAAATCATTTCATTGTAATTATTAGTAAAATAATTTATTGATATAATAATATCAGAAAACATTTAACTCAACTCACGAATTTTTTTAGTTTTGTATTATAAATAAAATATTATCAAATAGAAGTACCCTTTTATTAAATTGAGTCATATAGACAATCATATTAATTATAAGTCATATAAGGTGTCCTTATCAATTTTAGGGCATTTTTGGGGCATTTTTTAAGAAAAAATTAAAGTATAGTAATTACTGGTCTTGAACAAACTTTTTTTAGAATTTTAGAAATTATTAGGCTAATCGGTTGCATGTGCTCGAAATGGTACCAGGACACTGATGGCCACTGCAGAACTGGCTTGTATCATAAAGATCATAAAGCGAAGTTTATTGCTCTGGGTCTACTATTAGGCAACAGTATATTTTCGAAAAATTCCATTCATTTTGAAAATAATTAAGTTAATCAATTATTAAAAAATTAGCCAATTTTCGAATTATTATAAAACCGACCTGTTTATCGTGAGTGTTTAAATTTTGTTTTTTAAACGGCGTGTGCTGTTTAATTTTGTGTATTAAATTTTGTGTTCCAGTTATTTACGGCCATTTAATGAAAACAAAATTATTTTTGAGGACTTATGAAATGAAAAATTAAAAATTCTTATAAACAAATACAGAATGTAGAGAAAGGGGATACAGAAGATCTCGTAAAAAATTCGAAGACATCATTTGCTGCGTTTATACCATAGTTAAATTGGCAATGCTTGATCGAAATGGCAATCGTAGCAACTAATTGATATAAATAGTAAATAAATAGTATAATGAGTGATTTGTTAAATCTATTAATCAATAATGTCAAAATAAATGCAAGTGTAGTTAATGAATATAAAATTGTTGAAAAGTTTAAAGGTGAGTGCATTAAATGTGAAAATTATAATTTTAATATGGTTATGTTAAACCGGGCGGTTACGGTGTTTGTTTTTTGCTGGAAAAATGTTATAAATGCATTTTAAAATTGCACAATTATAACCTATTTAAACAGTTTAATTATATGCTTCAAATAAAATAATGTATAAACTTAAGTAAATTTAGTTTTCCATTAGAGAACATTTTATTTGCTAGGTTATATTTTTGCGCGTCTTTGAGAAAAAAAATTCAAACGGTTTACAAAATATTGATATAATACTGATTCATAATGATAAAATGTTATGCCTACACGCGTAGCACGTTACTTTAGATAAAACACGAGTTTTTAAGGTTATAATTTCGCACATTTTTATGGAAAGTTTATTTATATAATATTGTTTTATTAACTTTTTTTAGAAAATTCAATTGATGAACAGGCGCTTTGTGAAATAAGTCATCCGTATTTAAATTATTTTTTCTCAAAGTATAATATTCCAATCGGTATTCAAATTAAAATTGCATCCCAAATTAAAATCTGGCAAAAGATTCAGGTAGTATTACATAATAATTCAAATATATGTTTATTAATTCAAAATAAAATTTTAGGGCAAGCAACAAAAAGGTTAATAAAATTTTCTTGAACTATTCGTCAAATTAAAAGTCAATCATTTTTCATACATTTGTATCATTTTTCTTCATTTAGCTTCTGATAATTCCATTTGTTAGTACATATATAGTTTAGAAATTCTATACGAGATCTATAAAAATGAAGTGTTTTAAATGTAATGCTGTTCTTGAAACCATTGAAGCCCTTAAATTGCATTTTAAATTTTGGCATAGTATGAGTAGTGATAGTACGTATGAGTGTTGTGAAACACCTTGCTCACAGTCATTTAGTACTTTCAAAGCATTCAAGAAACATGTCAAACGGAAACATGCTCAGTTTTGTCTTGACTGTTCTGACAAGCAACTGAAATTAAAAATAAATGAAAATGCTGTTAAAAACACAAGAACTTCAGAAATCGAAGGGACTACAAAGAACGAAACATTGCAATTAAGCACTTGTGTTACTAATACAGCGAAACTGAACACCCAAGAATTATTAGAACATATCAAGCAATTTTCGATAAATTTCTGTATTTCCCTTCACAATATTAATAGATTTGCCGTTTCGGATATTAGTTTTATTCAAACTTTAGTAGTTACTCAAATTACAAAACCAATTGCCAATTTTCTTAATTTAGAACTCAAATAAAAAAGTGATAATTTTGGTATGAAAGAAAATATTAACTGTCTAGAGAAAATACTGTTAAATCCATTTTTAAACTGTGCAACTGAGTTCATGCTTTTAAAAACATTATCTGCTACCGGATTAATCGATAAGTTAACCATATTTTCTATCAATAGTGAAATAGGGATTGTATATCGTAAGGGGGAAACTTTTTATGAAGAAATAAATACAACAGGTATACTATTACCTTTAAAATTTCAATTTAAAAAAATTATTGAAAAGCACTATGAAGAATATTCTATACAAAAATGTAATGTTGACAATAAACACATTTCAAACTTTTTGGAAGGAAAATTATGGCAACAGAAAAAAATAAAATATCCAAATGAAACGTGTATTCCGTTTTTCATGTACTCGGATGATTTTGAAATCAACAATCCTTTGGGTAGCCAGACTCAAGCAATAACGGGCATATATTATAGCTTCCCATTATTTAACTCTAATTCTAAGCTGGAAAATATATATTGTGCTGGTTTGATAAAAACGGTTGATTTAAAATCGTTTGGAAATAATGCTTGCTTCAAGCACTTAATTTCAGAAATAAACTCTCTTGAGGAAGATGGCCTAATTATAGAGACATCAGCTGGTCCTATTAAAGTAAGATTTATATTAGGTTTATTTCTTGGCGACAATTTGGGGATTAATAGTGCTTTAGATTTTTCCAAATCTTTTTCGAGCAACTATTTTTGTCGATTTTGCAAGATACATAAAAGTCAAAAATTATGCGTTGAAGATATCGGTTTGCTCAGAAATATCGAAAATTATAATGAAAATGTCGATACAAATAATTTTCAAGAAACAGGAATATGTAAATCTTCAATTTTTAATGAAATCAAATCATTTCATGTAGTAAACAATTATTCTGTAGATTTGATGCATGATATTTTTGAAGGTGTATGTCATTACGATTTAAGCCATATTTTGTTATATTTTTTAAATCAAACTTATTTCACGTTAGATCTATTGAACGAGAGAAAACAAAATTTTAACTACGGAGTACTCGATATTGGTAATAAATCAAAGCCTATTAAGTTAAATCATTTGAAAAGCAATCGCCTAAAAATGACCGCAAGTGAAATGAAATGTTTCATTCATTTTCTGCCTTTATTAATCGGAGATTTAATTCCGAAGACAAATAAAGTTTGGAAATTCCTATTATGTTTAGTTGAAATGATCGATCTTCTACTTTCAAGTTATTTTACGGAGGAGTCATTATCTCTTCTTCACCATTAAATAAAAGAACATCATTCGAAATACATTTCACTTTTTAATGACACCTTAAAACCTAAATTTCACATATTAACTCATTACTCATCTATTATCGAACAGTCAGGTCCACCAAAGTATTTCTGGTCCTTTAGATATGAAGCGAAGCATAAAGAATTTAAGACGTATGCTCGATCAATTACGTCTAGAAAAAATATTATATTAACATTAGCTAAAAAATACCAATTTAAATTTGCTTATATTTTATTAAATGATAAAGAAATTGATCTTCATTTAGACGACCAACATAAAATAGCAACTAATTTTTGTTCAAAATTAGAAACAGTTTTTGGCCTGAGTGAATATAATATAATATCCTACAAAATAATCCAGTTTAAAGGAACGATTTGCAGTGTAGGTTATTTTCTATTTAGACACGAACCAAATAACAATCTTTTTGAAATTTCTGAAATTTATGTAGTAAAAAAAAATTCTGAAGTTATATTACGTCTTAACGAAATTTTAATTAAAAGCTTCGATAAGCATATGTTGAGTTATGAAATAGATCGAAACAAAATAAAAATTTCAGAAAATATTGTAGTTAAATTATCGGATTTTCAGTCTCCCCCAATAATGCTTAATAAATTAGCAGATGGAAGATTATTTTTCAGAATAAAACCAAAATTTTAAAAGTATTAAATTGACATATACTCGTACATAATATAACATCACTAAATTAAATATAAAAATATGGACCATTTCAACACATCTAAGGAAAACAATTTTGAAATTACTGAAATATTAATTCCTTCGCCATTAAATTATCATGAAATGTTGCCAGCAAATTCAACAACTTATAATCCTATGACAAAATATGACAATAGTCCGGAAATAACCGAAGAAGCCGCATATCAAGTATTTCAGCTTCTACAAGAATGGGGATTTAGTTTTTTATACAAACTATTTTTAGGTAAAATGTATATTTATACGTATGTTTTCTTATTTATCAAACAACCTTTCTTTATTTTTCCAACTTCTTTATTTAGCTGAACGAATAGATGTTGGTGATCTCAAAATATTAACTACAGACCATTTACTAAATTTGTGTTTCACTGGTAAAATGCAGTTGGGTATCGCCATTAGATTTGAAGCGCAGTTAAAAAATTGGCAGATAATGCAAGGCACAACCATTTCCACTGCATCTACGATGACGAGTGACAAATTATCAACAAATGATGTATTCTTACCCAACATATTGAGGGATTCTCCCAAAGGCCGTTTGATTTTGCAATATTACAATACTCACGACAAATTGAATGATCCATGTAGAGCATCTATTTTAGAAATTATAAACAACTTTTTAATTCAAAATGAAATAAAAATGTCATGTGACTTAGCGAAGAATATTTCTCAACAAATCATTGATGAATTTCCAAATGAAGACTTAGTAAGTTAAATAAAATATCAAACATAAATACATACAATTTAAATAAAATTATATATTACAGGACATGTATTATATTAAACAACCTGGAAAACCAGCAATATCAAAAGTGTCAGCAAAATATTATAACGCCCAAAGAAATCTTAAAAATTGTGGAATTCTGGGAAAGCGGGTCTACGAGTCGCGTTCTTCGAAAGAAAGGAAGATAAGAAATGAACTAAGCTTAAGTTTAGGTAATTTATCTAACACTTTATTTACAACTTAAAAGCATAAATACATATTTACATAATGAACAATTATTTTTTGTAATTCCAGAACCAGAGGAGAATTATCAAGAAAGTTTAAAAGAAATTATGAATGATAACTGCAGTTTCGCTGAATTGGAATCTCATTGGGTTGCCACCAAAAATTATAGAGCAACGGATGTTGCAAGCATTGAAGCAAACTGTAGTGAAATACTAAAGAAATGGCCTCATTATAAAAAGTCTTTAGGTTATAAATTGGTGAGATTTTTAATTCTAAAGTATAATTAATCGAATTTTGTTGCTAAAGAAATACATTTTAAAACTTTTAGATAGATATTAATTTTAAAAATCTTTATCCAAATGCTCGAGGATTATCGGATGGTTTTGATACATTTAGTCACAAAGTTTTACCGATTTTGCAAAACAAAATAAAAGATTGCCACAACACAAAGATATTGGAAAACATAACAAAAAATAGTTGCATATCTGAAAGTAAGTTAGACTTAATTCAATTTAAGTATGTATTGAGCTTTACACCCCAAAACATAAATACCATTGTATTTAAGGTATTTAGGGTGTTGGGGTCCCCAACACATAAATACCATTGTATTAGAAAATGTTAGAAACTTTCAATTGCTATAGCAATCTTTAAAGTACCTCTCTAATTATTAGTGAAAACTAATAATTTTTCAATTTCATTGCTTAAAAATTTCAATGTTCCCGCAATGAAACTGAAAAAACTATTATAAAATTTGGTTTTAACACAAAAATGAAAAAATGCCCCATAAGCCCCGAGTATTTTGTTCTTGTGATAATACCACAGGCCATTTAAATTTATCAAATAATTAATTTTATTTGATATATTTCAGACGCTAAACAAATAGGTATATTATATCTGCTACACAACTTAATACCACCAGTTTCAAAAGAGGCTTGTACTTCAACTTCTAAAAAACAGTTTACAAAATTTTCGATAAAAGACACACAGAACTCCGTATTTGTCTTCGGGGAGACCGCTGTAGAGGTAGAAGAAATAATCAATAAAAAAATTCAACAAAACTCGCCTGTGCAGCCTTTTATTATAGTAATGGGGAGCATTGAAGAACCAAAGGAATTCATCGTATATTTTGATGGAATCAAATACAAATTGTCATCTATACTTAATTCAATTGACTGCTGCTTTAAAATTTACAACTTTTTTAATTTGCAATATCCAAACCAGTCCATATTGTACTGGAATTTTTTGCAACAATATATGTATAACATAACAACAACTTTTGACAAATATCATTTGACAAACTAATCCGTCATTAGTACATTAGTAAAAAGACTTAATGAATGAAACTTTCAATCGGAAATTATAAAAATTATTATTTCGCTTATTTTTATAATCAATATTATTTTCTAAATATTTTGAAATTATTTATTTATGTTTTAATAAGTATTTATTTAAATAAATTTAAATAAGTAAATTATTTATTTATGTTTAATTTATTTATGTTTTAATGTTTTAATTATCGTTCCATTTAAAGAAATACATCACTTATAGTCTTTGCAATTTTGTCAATATAATTATTAATAATTTTAAATATTGTTTATTAGTAAGTCAGTAATTATTTAATATGATTAGAACATAGAATTATTTTACTTTGAAAAGGGATAAAATATATTTAAACAATCAAAATAACAACAAACTAAATATCTGCATATTATGTAAATAAATTTAAAAAAAAAATTGAATTAAAATAAAATTTGTTAAAAACTAAAAATTTAATTTTTTCATATTAACTATTTTCGTCTTCGTTATATCATCAGGTGTTTATATTCTTCGGGTATATATACATATATATATATATTTATATATATATATATATAATATATATATATATATATATATATATATATATATATATATATATATATATATATATATATATATATATATATATATATATATATATATATATAATGATATATACAATATACATATGTATAATAATAATAATATTTTCAAATAGAAAATATATGTTATTAATAAATATTCATTTTGATAAGGATAACTATCAAATCGTATTATTACAAGGAACATTTATTATTAAAATATATTTTCTCATTGACAATTAAAATTATCAAGTTAATAAATGTTTTTGATAGTATATTATTTCATTGAATATATAATATTAAAATATATTTTCTATTTGAAAATATTCCTCTCAGTATAACAATCTTATTATTTAATAAAATATCAATATGATATAAAATTTTCAATAAGAAAGAATATTGATTTTAAAAAGTTAATAAAACATTATTACATTGAAAATTTATTCTAAATTTAATTGCAAAATTATTAAATTGATAATATAATTTGATGGTCAATTGTGATAAAATATTATTCATTCTATAATTAAAAAATATAAAGATATTTGTATTCTATTATATTGATAGGGATTCTCTATTGGCGCTATACGAATAACGAAATTATTAAACTGATATTGATTTAACTCAATAAGAATGAAAATTTTTTTCAGTGTGAGTTATCAAAAAGGAGTGATGTTACTCAGTATGGAAATAATTTAAGTCTAGTTGCCTTTTATAACAAAATTGACCCAAATTTAGGTTAAAAATGTAGCGGCGGTACAAATAGTATACATTAAACTTAGTTACAATAAACTTAGTGCACTACAATAAATTATGTGCATCACCCGGTATTTCATATTTATAAACAATTAAAAGTTAATTCGCCCGAATGTAGGCATGCAAATACGAAGAAATTGATCGTTGGAATCGCGGGTTATCTCATGCACACTATCTATATTAATACCACAGTGTGTTTATATTTAACATGGTAGCAGCAGTTTTTAAAAACATAGAATACTACATTAGTAAATTACATGTTCATTGTATAAACTTTCGGCTCTCAAAATAATCAAATAATAGGGTGGTACCAAGTAGAAGATTTTTTTTGCGTTATAATAGGAGGTTGGTAATTGGAATTGATAGTATTCGGAAGAAACACAATTGTTCCAGTAAAGGCAGAACTGATCTTAATTCTTTTGACCAACTAAAAATAAACTCGTTCACAACAATTAAAACAATATTGTAACTTTATTTATCTTTATACAATTGATTATGCCGTATTGCTACTCAAACCACAAGTGAGTGAAAAATATTTAATGTTTGACTTTTTATATCGCTCCTCGTTACAATTACGTAATGGTTAAATCGTTACTAATCAAATATGATGTAGGGCTGGGCAAACTCTTGATCAAAATGGTGATCAATTCCGACTCTTGGCCATCCTGAATGTTTTAGCGCCTCGATGAAACTATTTGTCTTCAAATGAACGCCTCTCTAAACCTCTTCTATACTACGTCCTGATTGGTTTTGTGTTGACTTTCATCTTAGATATCTATTCAATTTTTGATTGAATAAACTTATAACATCTTAACAAAAAAAAAAAAAATTACTACTCGTATTTTGTCATAATGAATTCATCTTACTTAATATTTCGTCTTAATTATCTTCTTTTTATTTAAACACGTCTTATTGCTACTCGAGTTATATGGCTGCTTCCACGTCATTGTTATTTGCAGGTAACTTCACTCAATATTGTAACTCTTTTGTTTCATGTAAGTAATTGTAGTAAACATCTCTATGACTTATAGTTATAGGTGCTTGTATGTGTTGCAACGGCTTCTGTTTATCTTGAGGTCACTCAAGGTTTCATAAAGACTGTAGCTGTAAAAGTCGATATTGGGCCTTCATGTTCTCCAATCTTCACCACTTTGTACCGGTCATTTGGTAAAACTTGTGTAATTTTATAAGGCCCCAAATATTTGGCGTTGATTTTTAATCCGGTTCCGAACTGTGTGCGTTTAATTGCCACTACGTCATTCAGGTTGTACGCGGTTGCTGGTTTGCGTTTTTTGTTGAATGCTCTCTTTTGTTCTATACTTGTGCTCTTAATATTTCTTATCTCACTTTTGAGCTAAGACCGTCACGCTCGTCAACGAATGTACTTGCTAGTTGATCTGATTTCTCATTGGAATTCCAAACATCACCTCAAATGGACTTTGTTTTATGGTTCTTTGCCAGGGGAATCCATAAACCTCTGCAGATTATCTGTGTGTCTGTACCATTTATCCGTAGACCCTTCAGACAGTTTCGTTAATACAGGTATGATAACTCCATTTATCCTTTCTACCTGCCCGTTACCCCTCGGCACACCTGTTTTGATAAGTGTGTGTTTAATTTGATTCTGCGAACAATAATCCTCGAACTGCTGGGAAGTAAAAGCTGTTCCTCTAACAGTCAACACATGTTCGAGATTTCCAAACACTGACTGATGAACTTTCATCTTGGTCAGCACTTCTGAACTTGTTATCGTTTTTGTTGGATAAATTTGGAAAACGCATCTATCAGTGACAAAACATATTTATAATTTTTATTATAGTCGAAACCAACAGTCCCAAATGATCAAAGTGTAAAGTAGAAAGAGGATACTCATCTTTTGGCAGAGCGTTTAGGAAACCCTCTTGCCTACCTTGTTTTCGATCGCCCAATATACATGGTCTCCATCGCTTTCGGTATACATAATATGTGCTCCTCAAAGATCACTTTATTTGTATAGTATTCCATGTTTACAAAATGTTCGTAGGGTCCATGCTGCAATAATGATTTAATGATCGTCAATTTATCATCCTGTTCCTGCGCGCGTCCTATTCGTTCAAGAAATTTACTGTTCACAACTAAAATCACAGGATTTCGGTATTTCGTATGCAATTCAGTCTCAGCTTCCTGTTTATTAATTCGTCAAATGCAATACGTTGAGTTGTACCAAATACGAATTTTACATCTTTCCAATTCGCTGAGTGGTCTAGCTATCAAGGCGTAATTGCGGATAAATTTCCAAAAATATCCGGTGAGACCTAAAAAGTGTTCATGTTTTGTGCACCCGTTAACGATGGTATGATGATATCGTCCATATATACCATTATGTCTGAAATTAGATCTTTAAAAGTTAAGTTAATATATCGGAAGGCTGCTGGTGAAACACAAAGTCCAAAAGCAACTCTGCAGAACTCGTAATGTCCGGATGGTGTGACAAATTCTGTATACTTTCTGCTATGTTCCTCTACTGGTACATGGAAAAACCAATTTTTGGTCTAAAGTAGAAAAATACATTGACGAGTGTAACTGAACAACTAAATAATCAATTACTGGTAGTGGTTATCTATCCATCACAATTTCTCGGTTAAACCTGCGATAATCGATGCATATTCTTTTACTTCCATCTTTTTTACAAACCAACACAATTGGTGCTGCATATTTCGAGACACTCGGTCTTGTGATGTCATCTTTTATATCCACTCCGCAATTTGCTTCTTAACTTCTTCTTTCTCTGTTAGACTCAGTCGACGAGGTGGCTGCCAAATTGGAGTTTCACTCCGTAGAATGATTTTTAATGAGAATGGACATTCTTAAACTTTGTGAGGTTCGTATTCTGTGACTAACTTGACAATATCCTTGGAGAATTGGTTTTCACCTACTTCAATTTCATTTTCTTTTTCAGCCAATAAGCAGTTAAAGGGGAAGCTATCTTTGCAATATTTTCGTACGGTTATCTTCTCATTTTCTGTAAATATAATAGCATGTTTTAAAATATCGAACCCGATCAAAAATCGGACGGGTAACATAATTGATTCCACCACTTTAATTGGTGCTTCAAAACTTTCACCGTCAATATTTAAGATTGAAGTAAAAGTATCCCAGTCTACCCTGAAATTTCAAATTCAATTGAGTTCCACAGTACCAGAATCGTTTACGTTATATTATAAGCCAAGTTTAAGAAATTCATCCTCTCTGATGATCGTAAAATCACTGCCAGTGTCAATAACTGCGTCTATTGTTTTACCATTTAGAATTACGGTACATTGATTAGAGTTTTCAACAACTTGCGCCAGACAAGATTTTTTTTCCAAGATATTTGTGTCCCGCGGTTTGTTTCGGTGAGAGTTATCAGTTTTATTTGAACACTTGGTTGATTTATGTCCAAACTGAAGGCATTTGAAACATTTAGGCCCATCTAACTTCTTGTAGCAAAATTTTGATTTATGTCCTGGCTTTTCGCAATTGAAGCACACGTCTCTTGATGATGATGAAGTGATTCTAAAAGGTCTTCTAAAACTGATTTCATGAGATTTTACTGACGATGGGTTCCTTTCCACACCACTTTGATAAGTTTCAATTTTCCGTTATATATATATATATATATATATATATATATATATATATATATATATATATATATATATATATATATATATATATATATATATATATATATATATATATATATATATATATATATATATATATATATATATACAGGGTGGCTGAGACCAAATGTTACTGACTTCACTCTGCTTTCATTTGTGTAGTTGTCATTTTCGCGCGTCAATTTTTTGAATGTGAATAAAATGTTTGTGTATCGAACCATAACTCGATACAACGAAACTGGTAGCATCGCTAAACGCAACAGAGCCGGTCCTAAAAAGACAGCAACATCAAAAGGAATGATACGAAAGGTGAAGAATCCAATGAAATCCTCGTCAAAGTGCCAATCAATTAGCCGTACGTCTACATGTTTCACGATACAGCATTCAAACTATATATTGAAAAATGAACTACACTTGAAGCCCTACAAGATACAAAAAGTTCAAGATCTTACAGAGGCACAAAAAAAAGTTAGGCTTGAAAGAACACGAGCATTGAAGGGCTTGGCCGAACGTGATGAGATTCCAAAAATTGTCTTTTCTGATGAGAAAATTTTCACCATTCAACAGTTTGTGAATAAACAAAATGATCGTGTTTGGTTAGAGCACAAGTCCAACGATAATTTGGACACAAGAGTTGCCATGCGCAAGCAATCACCAGCTTATGTTATGGTTTGGGCTGCAGTTTCTGCAGATGGACGCACTCCTCTGGTTTTCATCGAACATGGAGTCAAGGTAAACCAAGAGGTGTACCGCCAACAGATCCTAAACGATGCTTTGCTACCTTGGGCACGTAAACACTTTTGGTACGAACCGTTGGACATTCCAATAGGACTCGGCACCGTCACACAAAGCTCGAGCGACACAGCAATTTTTACAAAATTGCGTTCCGCGACTGATTTCGTCGAAAGAATGGCCACCATATTCACTAGACTTGAATCCCATGGATTACTCCATATGGTCCATTTTGAAGAGTAAGGTGTCCACTAAAAAATACGAAAGTGTTGATGCATTGAAGTCAGCTCTTGTTCGAGAATGGAATAAAATTCCGCAAGCCCACGTTCGGTCAGCATGCAATGCTTTCTATGGAAGACTGAATCAAATAATCGGAGCCAAAGGAGGTCATATCGAGCAGTAACATGTTTTTCATAAAATGTAATATGTTTTCAACATATTCCACGAGATTTCAATAAAAAATAATCAAAATTAAAAAAATTGCAGTGTTTTCATTTGGTAACACTTGATCTCAGCGACCCTATTTATATATATATAAATATATATATATATATATATATATATATATATATATATATATATATATATATATATACATATATATATATACATATATATATATATATATATATATATATATATATATATATATATATATATATATATATATTTATATATATATATATATATATATATATATATATATATATATATATATATATATATATATATATATATATATATATATATATATATATATATATATATATATATATATATATATATATATATATATATATATATATATATATATATATATATATACCGTAAAATGGGATGAAATTTATCAGGCGGGGTGACATTGATTGCTTTGATACAAAATTTTATAATTTAAAACAAAAAAAGAATTCTCATAATTATGGAAACCCCCGTTGTAATTTTGTATTTCTATATTACTTGTTGCTTTGTGTTGTTTGGGTGTATAGTAACAAGTGTCAAGAAAAAAATTTTTGCTCTCGTATAATTTTTAAAGTGGTGAAGGAGTGAGGCGAATTTAAACCGTTAGTATGAACTATGTAATTACTATTAGAGTGATAATATATCAAATTCGCGTACTTAGTTTCCCGTTATTTGAAAATTATACTCTGAGGTGACTTTGATCAGTTACTTGAGTAGAGATTGATTGCATGATCAATGACACCCCGTGGATCAATGTCACCCCAGAAATACAATATCTAAATAAACATTTGCATAGGTAGTTTATTTTATATTTCAGTTTTTTGTTTTAAAATGCCACGAATTCATGTACGCAAGTTAGGTGCTCGAAAATATCGTGATTACACGAGGGACATATTAGATATAGCGGTAGAAAAAGTACTAGCTAAAGAAATATCAATTCGACAAGCATCAATTAACTATAAAATACCTTTCAGCACACTGCATAACAAAATTTAAAAAAAACACACACTCTATCAATTGGAGGCCAAACGGCTCTACCAAAAGATGAAGAGATTAGTATAATAAGAAATGTCGTAACGTGTGCAGAATGGGGATTTCCTTTAAACATTCTCGATTTAAGGATGTTCACCAAAATATATTTGGATTCTGCTAGACGTAATATTACCAAATTTAAGAATAATTTGCCTGGGCAAGAATGGGCATATTCATTATTAAAGCGTTACAGATTTCTAATCGGACAGCGAATGGCAACCTATATTTCTAGAGCCAGAGCGGAATTATCGCCACAGGTCATCACAAACTTCTTTTGTAATTTAGAAAACACAATTAAAGGTAATGTTTAATGTATATACTATCTATATTTATAACTTTATGTTAATATAAAATATATCATCAGATGTTCCTCCATCACATATTTTCAATTAAAACCCAGGTAAGAAATTACTATTATATAGGAGAGGAATTAAATATCCGGAAAAAATAATGAACCACAGTAAATCGGCCACAACAATTATTGTATGTGGTTCAGTATCTGGTGTGTTGCTCCCACCATACGTAATATATAGAAGCGAGAATATGTGAAATGCTTGAACCAAGAATGGCCTAAAGGGTTATCCATGTTGTATAGAGCGGTGTTGTGCTAAGGAATGCGGTATAATAGGACTTCACATGGTTGGATGGAAGCTTCCTGCTTCACAGATTGGTTCGGAAGTCAGTTTTTACCACACACGAAAATGCTGGAAGGTAGAAAAGTAGAAATCGGAGACAATCTTGCATCCCATTTCACAAGCCGAGTTTTTCAACTTTGTCAAGAGCACAACATTGCGTTTGTATGTCTACGACCAAACTCTACGCACATTTGCCAACCGTTAGATGTAGCTTTTTTAGACCCTTCAAAAATGCATGGCGAACAGAATTATCTGAATGGAAATTAAACAATGGAAGATCGCGAACATTCGAAAAAGATGTTTTTCCTTCTCTATTGAGTAAGACATTAAACAAAATGGATAATAAACAAGTGATTGACAATGAGGAAGGGTTCATCTCTAAAAATTTGAAAAGCGGGTTCAGTGCCACCGGAGTTTATCCTTTTAACGCTCAAAAAGTATTGGATAAAATCCCAAGTAGTTCATCAGTTAATCCTGATGCTATTTTAGAAATATCGCTGGTGTCATTTCTAAAAACACAACGATTTGCATCAAACCCCCCCACTAGAATAACCAAGAAAAAGAAAATTAGAGTTATCCCAGGCAAAAGCGTCACCTGTTTAACCAGTGAGTTCGAAAGCAGCGATGATTAAGATCAACAGGTTTCTGACCCAGATATGGACGTATCAGAAGGAATAGAATCCCAAATGGACCCAGAATATATTGAAGCAGTACCTGAAAATATTATGATTGGTACTTTTATTTTGGCCAAATTTATGTCACGAAGATGAAAATCAGTTCAGTACAAATATATTTGTGTAGTTAAGGATGTTATTGATAGTAAACAATATGAAGTTCTTAGACATAAATCGTTCAATGGAAACAAAACAATGTTCAAAACAGTGGAATCCGATATATCAACAGTCGAACTTGATGAAATTGTTGCAGTACTACCAATGCCAGAAATAATAGAAAAGGATGAGCAACTCTTATATCTATGCAAATTTGCTGTAGACGTAAAGGAGATATAGGTAGACATATTGTTTACTTTTATTCTAATTTTTACTTGAAGTTTACATTTTTTTTTTTAAATTTTGTACATGAAGTGTGTAAGTACAATTTTGAATTTAATAAATCTTATGTTCCGTATAAAAAGATTTGTTTTTAAATATTTTTTCCTTCTTATTTTTATGAATTTTATCGGAATATCGGTTTACTACCCTTTAAATAGGCGATCAAAGACACCCTTAATAAAAGAATATGGAAAATCTCAGAAGTTTATTGACCGATTTCAAAATCGGTCCGACATTGATATAGCTTATAATGCAAAGAGCATTTACATGATAAAACATTGAGCTGATCAAAGATGCCCCTAATAATGTTTTAATTTGATCACCATCTAAACAACCGTTATTAAATTGTTGGTTGCTTTTCCTGATTACAAAAAATGTTAAAATCAATCTTTAACATAGCATTGACATTTTTAATTGATTAAAGTTGAATTATTTTAAAACGTTCGAAAATTAAGCGCATTTTATTTTTTTTTCTATCAATCCCACCCCATTTTACGGTATATATATATATATATATATATATATATATATATATATATATATATATATATATATATATATATATATATATATATATATATATATAATTATGAGTCTTGTGAGTACGATGTTTAAAAAAACGATTTATGTATTTTAATTTATTTTTATTAGTTTTAAAATCAACTACACAATTTAGACTAAACCTAATCTTAACTATTCATAACTTTATATTCTTATTTTAAGACACTGATTAGGCGTAAACAATATTTATTGTCTTAATTAGAATTTGCATCTACTTGTTATCTTTGGGTCGTGTTACCAGTTGAGCATCCGACACATGCCACGTTATTGTGGTAGTACTTTAGCACGTCTTATTATCTTCTGGTTGATCGAACTCACTACATATTGCTTGTGCACCTGCACTTTAGTATTTCGTAACTCCTCTATGGGATCAAGAAAAAAACGTCCTCGTTCTTTGTTGTAATCCCAAGATTCGATAGAATGGTTGTACATTTTGTAATATTATCACTTAGTACGTTTGCCGATGGTTTGTTAATGCTAATTACTTTTATTCTTGTCGTTCGAAGATGAATGCCAAAGTAGATGGCTAATGCTACGCAGCTTATTAATGAAAGAGAAACACCTCCAGAGATTGTCCAAATCCAATCTCGTTGCCCTTCTTGTTTTAAATGCATGTGAGATATTTGTTTCCTGTTTTTCATGTTTTGATTATTGATTAGGCTGATGTTGAGAGCTGTTATTATATTGCGTGTTGCTTGCAGATTATGCAGGGCTCCTTGAATGCATTTCACTTCTGATGTCGTATGATTCGAATTGACTATTTCTGAATGTTACCGTACAGTTCCAGAAATTCCCGGTGTGTTCTATTGAAACCCCAGTATTAATAAACTGTTAAAAACCCACTATTTAAATGTAATCATTATGTATTTTGATTTTAAGTCAAAGCCCTTATTTTGTCGTCTATTGTCTCTTGATGCCTTACTCAATCTCCATGGCAGTAGTCATACGACTTGATAGAAGGGTCAATGTATGAAGTAGACACAACTGGCAGATGGTCGGAATTTAGTTCATTTTTTGTTTCTACTTTGGTGAAACAGCACTATTCGATATAAACATGTCCAATGTGCTGTTAGTTCTATTATTTTGAAAATAAGCGGGAGTATCTGGATAATGTAAAATATAGTTCGGGCTGCTGTTAAAAAAATTGAACAAGATGCGACCGCCCTTATTTGTTCCACTACAGTTCCAAATTGAATGTCTACAAATAAATCTCCACCCAAAATCAAGTCCAAATTAATACTCGTCAAACGGACAAGGGCATGTCGAAAGTTGTTTTGACTGGAAGAGTAAAGATATGTTTTCAGTACTTTGGAAGACCAAGCTCGGAATAACAGTATGTCGTATTGTGTTTTTGACCACCATAGCAACCTCACCACCTGCATGGTCAGTATGATCATTTTGATTTATATTGGGGTACATGGAAAGCTATTCCAGGTTTAAGATGCGTCTATGAAATAAGCAAAATATCTATTTGAAATTTTTTAAGGAAGTAAATTAACTTATGTTTTTTTTGTTCACGCTACGCGCTCACCAAGTACATAGTATCAGATTATTATTTACAGACATATTTAACTACTGTAACGATGATAAATTGAACCGGTTCGGCGGGAGTACAACATCTCCAGAGACCTTCCATGAAATCATCAAGAATTAAGAGTACAATTTCGAGGTATTCTGTTGACCAGCTTGGCGCGTGACATATGATTGTTATTCGGTTTATAAGTGGACTTCTGAGTAGTTGCATGTTTAACACCTTGCCTTTTTGGTTACAAGGTTCGGAAATGCATTTGTTGACCAATTGAACTTATTTGAAGATGCTTTCGAAGATCTTTTCTGGTTAATTGTTTTCCTTATCTGAAGAAATTCTGATCGTTTTGGACAAATCACTGACTTAGCAGAATTCTTTTGTTTGCAACTCGCACAGAGAATTTCAGCTTTGTTATCCTTAATGTTACGTTCTTGGCCTTCAATGTTTTAGTGGCTGCAATATTTGCATTTAGATTTCATGTTACAGTTACTTGTCATGTGCTCAAACATGCAACAATGCTTATTACGCAGACGTTCCGGCTTATTATGAGGTAAAGCTCAGGTACAGGAGATATTACGGATGAGATTATGTTTCTTTAAGTGGTTACGGACTTCGGAAACGACCCAAAATACATAGCACGATTATTATATCTGTTATTTGGAGGTAGAACTTTAAAAATATGCGATGGTTTAAGTCCAACTTCATTAATATAGTTTTCAGTTTCTTCAATTGACAACGATGTAAGACCGAAGAGCACATATCTTCCATTCTTTAATGTTTGTTTATTACTCATTATCGATTTATGGTTTTTTAAGATGGTATTTAAGAATATTTTCGCAAGATTCACTATCACATGATATACCTCTTTTTAGCATTAGCTAGATAATTTAACTAATCTATTAAGGATAATTGTTTAATTGTTCTAATACACTACTTATAGTCTTCACTGATTAGAACGATATTTTTATTATTATTTTGTTTATTTTTATCACAATTGTAAATTAAGGTCTGCATTAATGAGATACATTAGGCAACACAAGCACTTATTTAGGCGTGAGATATTATAAACCTTTTGTCAAATAATTTGCTTTACCCCTAAATGATGGCTATAATTATAAAACAAATCATTACATCAACATATTACGCACAAAAAGATGAGGATGAAGAAAATCAAACTCGAACACTTTGTTCACTTATTATTTTTGTAATCGTCTCTAAACAACATGGTAATGACCTATTATATTTACACAGGTTCGACTTATGATTTAAACGTTCCACAGTCAGCATTGGTAAGTATCTAATTAATGTATATAATTAATATGACATACATTGCACATACACTTTTGTTAGTGATTTTCTTTTCTTGACGTAATAAAATTATTTTTGGTTAACTAATATTATAATAATAAATTGTTTTAATAAGCGATTATTATTTTTTTATAATTTTTTTTATTTTTAAATTTTTTAATAACTTATACATAATTTAACAGAAATATTCTATACAAAAACATTAAAAACATTAGATATATATATTTGTTTTATTTATTTATTTTTAATAATATATTTTTTGTGTTAAGTTTATTTTTACATATTAATATATATAATAACTTTTTTTTTTGTTATATTTATTTAATTTAATTAAATTTATTTATTATTATTTTATTTTTTTCGTTAAAATATACATTTATTTTTTATATTGTTTTTTAATGTTTTATTTTATTAATTGTAATATTATTATGTAAAAAAACCCGTTTAAAGTAGTAGTTAAATATATATATATATATATATATATATATATATATATATATATATATATATATATATATATATATATATATATATATATATATTATATATAAATATTAAAAAATCAAAAATATTTATATTTTATATTAGTATTTATATATATATATTTTTAATTTTTTTAAAGTTTTTATTTATGTTTCGGTTAAAATATAATTAAAATAATAAATTAATTAATTAAAAATAAACTATTCGATTTTGTTATTCAATTAATTACTATTATTATTAATTTTTAACTATTTTAAGTTTTTTTTTTCAGTTTTTTTTCTATTTATTTCGAAATATTCTATTACAAATATTATATATATATATATATATATATATATATATATATATATATATATATATATATATAGTCTATATATATATATATATATATATATATATATATATATATATATATATATATATATATATATATATATATATATATATAGTCTATATATATATATATATATATATATATATATATATATATATATATATATATATATATATATATATATATATATTCATTTATTTATTTTTTTAGTATTAATATATAATCTCTTAAATAAAAAAAATAAAAAAATCTAGACCAATTATTTCTAAGAGATTTCATTTACTTTATTTATCAAACTAGTTTTAATTTGCGTTATTCTAATTTTAATTATTACAATTTTTTTATTACATATTTATTTTTTTTTTAACTGAATATTATTAATATTATAATATATTTAGATCACTAGAACGATTGACCTGATTGCATTATAAAAGATATTTTTTAAATTTTATTTCGTGACATTCCCGTATACAAATGGAATTTTGTTTTTGAAATTATATATATATATATATATATATATATATATATATATATATATATATATATATATATATATATATATATAATATATATATATATATATATATATATATATATATATATATATATATATATATATATATATATATATATATATATAGCCAGATTTATATTTCGGGTATATTATCCCGCCTAAATTAATGTTTAATTTTTAAATATATAAAAAATTATCCATTCAATGTGACGTAACCGTATTATTTATTTAGAATTAATAATAAAAACAAAATAACCTTAATAATAAATTATCTTATTTAAAATTATAATAATAATATATTGTATATAAAAGTAGAACACACATACTTTATATATATATATATATATATATATATATATATATATATATATATATATATATACATAATATATATATATATATATATATATATATATATATATATATATATATATATATATATATATATATATATATATATATATAAATATATATATATATATATATATATATATATATATATATATATATATATATATATATATATATATAAATTTATATAAATATAGGTTTTTCAAGCCAAATTAACTTATTTTCAAATCAAGTTCTCTATTATAATGAAATAATTCATAAATCCAAAGAAGGAAGTCTTACAGTACAATTCATTTAGCATCAAGCAGGTGCAGTCATTTGTTTGGTCATTGAATTTACAATAACCTAATTTATTTTCGGTTTCTGACATCTAGGGGAGTAGGATAATTAAAAAACTAATCCTTATTTTCCATGGAGTTAATCAACAATATAAATTTTTTAAGGTTTTGTTTATCTAACAATTGTCAAGTACAATTTACTTATTATCAACCAGCCTTCCAGCAGATATAGCTCTATTAATTTATTTTAAAAATGTATTTAAAAAATTTGTCGGATTTTCCAGTTCCAATATTAAAATTGAATCTTACATAAGACAGTCTAAAACGAATATCAAATCTTTCTACGTCGATGGAATTTATTTTTTGTCGATCTTCTAGAATTTATAATTGTAGCCATTGAATTTGTTGATCGAGAGATTTGCACCAGAAACTATATATGTATATAAATAGACGTATGAACAAAAATTTGCTTAATTTTACAGTAAAACTTCAAAAATTAAAAATAATGAGTTGTAATTTTGTACTTTTCTATTTCGCACTATTTTTGTTTGCCTAATCATGTATCTTATTCGATCAACTTTATGATCTGTACATTTTATTTGACAATGGATCCTTTTATTCATAATATAAATACACATAGTACTACTATAGTATGTCAGCTTATTGACGATCTAGATGTCGCTACTGATATCGTTTTAAAATAATCAAAATATTTTTATATGTATAATAGCTTAATTGTCTTATATTTAATCTAAATTTTGACGATATTCTATTGACCCAGCATCTGGAACATCAATGGGTAAACTAATTTTTTCTTATGATGGTAGTCTATATGTATTTAGACTATGTTTTACTCCAAACATTTTGTTCTATATGAGACGTTTTAGGTTATAATGGTCTTTGCTTCATGGTAAGGTTTCTAGGGTTTAATTTGCCAGAATTTTATAATTTTTATAATTGAAATGACAGGAATTTAAAATTTATTAATTTAAATCGAATTAAAAAGAAGCTGATCTGGCTCGAAAAAGTTGTATAATAATAAAATATATATATATATATATATATATATATATATATATATATATATATATATATATATATATGTATATATATATATATATATATATATATATATATATATATATATATATATATATATATCAATTTCAGAAACATAAAAATAAATAAATTAGAATTTATGATATGTAATAATAATTATTTAAAAATAATAAAACAATCAATTTGATTGTGCGTGATTTTATTTTGTTTTTAACAATAATAATTTAATTTTGTTTACATTATTATCATTATTATATTTTATTATTAAAAATATTGATATTTAAATATAATTAATTTTTTTAGTTTTTAGTTTTGTTTTTAGAATCTAAAAATGGCAGTGATTTTAATTAATTATTTATTTATATTTTTTTGTTTAATTATATTACTATAATGTTTTTTTTTATATATTTGGAAGAGTTCGATATTTTTATTCAACCAATATTTTTATAATTTAAATAACATCTGCCAATTATTATATATATATATATATATATATATATATATATATATATATATATATATATATATATATGTATATATTTATATATATATATATATATATATATATATATATATATATATAAAATAATTTTGAAAATATATTATAAATATATATTTACTTATCATATTCTACTTTTATATAATTTAAATTAGGATATCATAAATAAAACATAATTATAATAAAAAATAATATTTTATTTGTTTATGTTTATATATATATATATATATATATATATATATATATATATATATATATATATATATATATATATATATACATATTATTTAGTTTGAAAAGTATTAAACTTTTGTATATTTAGGGCAAAGGGCAGTGTTTAATTATTTATTTATTGATTATATTCATTTATAAATATGTTTGTTATTATGTTTATTTAATTTAAATAAATTGTAAACCAGTTTTTTTGTATTTTAATTTTTATTTAAATAACCATTATTATGAAAATTCGTTTATATTAGTTGTTTTGACCTTATGGTTAAAACATATTATAAATTTTAATCTTATTTTTCCAAAAAAAAAAAAAAAAAAATGTAAAAAATAGTTTAAAATTTAATTTTCAATTCCTTGATCAAATAAAATAAATAATACTATTATGACTGTTATCTAAATAAAATAATTATTCAAATTATTTATTTGTTTAATAAAATGCTTATATAGAAATAATTGCAATTCCTTTTTTTAAACGATTTGTTTAAATAATTTTGTATTTATTTTTGGCTTTTAGTTCTTACCAAAATTCTTTGTACATCATAAAGATTTAATCTTACAAATAACTCGAGTAAACATTAAATTTTGACTAAACATTTTACTTAAATAGAAAAACGATTTATTTATTTTTCAAAATGACATTTATTTTTATTTAATTTAAAAAATATTTATTCCTTGTTTCAAAAAACTAGCAATTTGAGCAATTTGTTATTCTCTCACAATCGAGCAATTCGGAACAATCGAATAAAATGGGTAAAACTAATGAATTATTTTTGATGTTAAAGCCGCGATTTTCAGAAAAAATCAGAGTTGCTTGGAAATGTACAAGTGGAAGTTCCAAAACGGCTTCAACAGCAAAAGAAAATGAAAGAATAGTGAAAATCCTAAACACTCATTCAAAAATTAAAAAAGTTTAGAATGATTTAAATAAACAAATAAACATAAGCCAACCAAATAAGAGAATGTGACGTAAATTTGATCAGACTTACCAGTCAAAGCCTGTAGAGTTCTAACGTAATATTTTTTGGATCGACGAATCATGTTTTAGTTTGGATGGAATCTGCGGTCAAAAATATATTGTACTTCAAACAAACAATTTTATATTGTACTTCTATTGCAAGAAATAAATTTAAAATGGCAGAAACCACAACATGATATAAATTTGTTTGTTTCACAGCCAAAGCCTACTATATAGAAATATTTTTTTCTTTACCAAAAAAAAAAAAATTGAGCTAACATTTTGGATGTTTTGAGCTGAACACTTGTTTTGTACTATGTATTAATCATTTTGTAATTTGCTTTCTTTTCTGATTTAAGAAATAAACATTTTTAAATTATTTTTTTAAAATTAAATAAGAATAAATATCATTTTGAATAACAAATAAATCAAACGATTTTCTATTAAAGGTAAATTTTTAGTCAAAATTTAAAATTTACTGAGATTTGTTAAATTTTCTTGATCCACAAATAATGTAGGTAATATATATATATATATATATATATATATATATATATATATATATATATATATATATATATATATATATATATATATTTATATATATATATATATATATATATATATATATATATATATATATATATATATATATATATATATATATAAATATCAGATAATAAATGTATGAGTCTATATACATTTTCATGTCAAGTTAAATATGTTGCAAACCTAATTAGAAAACTCGAACCAAATTAGTTGAAATTAAATTAAATTACTGTTAAATAATAGTTTAAATAGTTTTTCTTATGTATTTTGCGGTTATGTTGTGATTTGTCTATATATTTTAAATTTGAGTCTGGGAGTTTTGTGTAATCGTAAACCTCCTTTTTTCACCAAGTAGTGTCTCATTAAACATTTTAATCATCTCTTATATACTTCCTGATGTTAAATTAGTGATCGATATTTAGCTGGCTCGCCCAATTATAGTTTAGCTAAACCTGTCTCTGAAATCCGGGGAAAATAAATATCCGAAATACCAAGAATCTTTTCTTAAATCGTAAAGGGCATCTGCAGCAACCACCGCTAAACTGAAGATACCAAAATTAACATTTGGTGATCAAAAAAGGAATTGTATCCAAAGCTGGCAATATCGAAACCTGAAAATTGGTGTAAACATGACAATGAACTCCAGAGATTTTTGAATGGGATTTGGCAGTAGATAATGTTTGAGAAAAAAAATGTTTGAGACCAGAATGCGAAATCTAGAAGAAGCCAGAACAGTAGAGGTTATATCACCGAACAAATTGTAAATTGCTTTAAAGAGGAACGAGACCAACGAAGCCAGGATCATCATATTGAAGATTCGCCCGAAACTTTTACAAGTTAGATGTTTACTGGAAGCTCCAACATTGCGAATTAATAGACACTCTTACACAGTATTTCAGTTATCTATACACAAACAAATGGGCATGCTATATTTCATCAAAATCGTGAGGAAGAAACTTTGCGTAAACGGACTGTCACGCATTCATTACTTTCAGCACATTTTCAACTAACTCAAGAAGATTGACACAATTTATTATAAATTTGGGAAGAAGAAATGTGTAAAATGTGTCATAAGCTCAAAATAGTTGATGGCTCAAGTAGCAACAGTAAATACCCTAAGCGCCTTAAGATTGTTATTTGTGTCTTTTATTATTATAATCATCCTGCTGAACTTTTACAACTGTGTTACGATTTTAAGCTCGACGTTTATAAATATTTTGTTAATCTAGGACAAGATTAAAACTTTTTTGGTAATGTTCCTAATTGAATCTACCGAAATGTTTCCTGAATCAGTCATGAAAAATATATAATCCCACAATGACACAAAAGACTTGGAAAAAACCATATTGTCATATCGACCAATAAGCGTACTTCCAACAATATCAACGCTTTTGAAATAAATATGGAACCATAGTGGAAGTGCATAGGATTGTAAATATCATCAAACACTCCTTTGAGGAAAACGAATTTCTGATGTCTTTCTTGATGTCGGTCAAACATTTGACAAAATGTGGCATGAGGGATTAAATTATAAATTTAAAAAGCTATTTGCGAACCAATTTAGTGCTAGGCAGCTTCCTTCAACCAATGTTGTACTTGTTATACACAACCGATCTACCAATTACTAAAAAAGTAATAATATCAACATTATTGCTATAATGATGCAGTAAATTCGAAAAATATGGACCACAGAAATAATACTGTTCGAGGCGAAAGCATAAGCAAGATGGCCGCAAATGTGTGATTTAATTATTGGTATGCATAACAAACTTTATGATTACCATTGGTGTAGTAATAAATGTATTTATAAAATGTCAAAAGTCTAAATAGGGAAGTTGTTAAACGACGATCAATTCGGAAAATTTTAAAAATTTTAAAAGTGTTACAAGTTAAAATAAAATTAAAAGTAGAAATATTAAATTTAAATTTTGTTCAATCGTTTTCGTAAATGTCAAAGTTTAATAACAGCATTTATATATATATATATATATATATATATATATATATATATATATATATATATATATAATAAAAGGATGCTAGGATAATTATTTATTTAATAAAAAAAATATCTAAAATGAAGCCTGTGTTAAATTATAATTGTTAAATTGGTTTAAAATCAAGATCCCACAAAACATTTGAATCTATGAACTTGAAGAAGAACCGAAAGGAGAACCAAACAAATGTTTATATACTTTTTTATTGACAGAAAATTTACAATTATTTCAGACTTAGTTCCATAGCTTAAGTCTAATTCGCTTGTCATGCGAGAAGTAGAACAATGCAATACTTGTCAAAGGTCCGGATATGCTAAATCGTACTGCAATCATAGACCCAGTTGTGTGAAATAGTTAAATGCGTGCTCTTTAATGTGACTCATCCAACCAACTATAGAGCGTTTGCCAAGAAGTATACAAACAAGCAGAGCGGAAGGTGATTATAATGCAAAACACTAAAAATGGGGATCAAGATTGGTTACAGCAAGAAGCCGGCCGTCATTTAAATCAATACAAATAAATAATATTCATCATGTGTTAACCTGTGAGCCTACCTACTGGCTTAGTGATAGAAGAAATATCCCAGACGTTTGAACTTATCCTCAGACAATTTGCCTGTCTTAATCGCTCTGGGTACAAAGATAGTAAATAAATAGAAACAACCGATGTTAAGCAACAATATAAGTGACTGAAACCACTAAACACAAAAAACAAATTAAAGACGGATATAAATAAAAAAAACCACAATGAATGCATTCAGTCGGCAGCTTGGAAATCCAAACCAGCAAAATAAGACAGGGAAATGTTTAAAATTTATCAAGAAAATGATTAATGACAAAATACAAATAAGACAGCAATGGCAATGATTCGATTAACGGAAGATAATTGCAAGTTAAACAAGACGATCAAATTGTTACAAGGACTGCTGCTAAATGAAAAAACCAGTCGATTCCAGAATATTTATTATTACTCTCACCAAGAGAAAACGCAGATTATTAACTGTGGAAAGCCCCTAAGAAGCTCAAACAACCACATCATTATCTTCCGCCAATACACGGTCAGTGAGCGAGTAGTAGTCACGGTCAGTGAGCGAGAAATAATGCAGAAAAGACTAAGATATTTGCATACCATTTCGAAAGAGTATTTCAACCGTACCAATCAGAAACTACGGACGATGAGAACAACAACATTCAAATGCCTGTATTCATGGACATAACACAAGCTTTTGATAAGAAGTGCCATGTGGAATTAAAATACAAAATAAAGCAATGCTTACCACATGACTTCTATAGAATATTAACATCGTAATGGACAGATATTTTATTATAAAACATCAGGATGTTTATTAAAAGGTTCGTCCAATTAAATCTGGTATACAACAGGGCATCGCCCTGGACCCGATATTATAGATCTATTATATACCGAAAATATACCTACAAGCAATTTAGTAACTGAATATTAATATTTGTTTATATATATGATAAATGGCCAATTAAAGTTAATAAAGTCTAAAAATATTATCTTTACAATGCAAAGAGGAACATGTCCACCAATACCAATTAATAACCAGAATACACCCAAACTGCCGAAGAAAAATATTTAGGCATTCACCTCGACAAACTTCTAACATGGCATAAACATACATGGACAAAACGAAAGCAATTAGGAATAAAACTTTCAAAAATGTATTGGCTCATATGCAGAAACCAAGTTTATCGATTAAAAAAAACCTACTGTGCATCTCCAGTGCTATGCCAAATAGGCATGCCAAAAAGGTCTTATACCTAACTATAAACATTAATTTTTAAAAGCTCTAATTAATCGAATCATTCATTAGTGTCTTACATAATCTGAAATTTATTAGACGGCACCTACTACGCGTATTAAAATTAGTTAAGATATTTACTAAATCTTTTCTGGGTTTGAGTATTGGTTTATTGCTCAAATTTTTATTTTCTACTTGTTTTAGCCTTTCGTAATCAAGTTTTCTTTTACTTTTATAAAATTAATTTTGTTTGTATAATATTTCATTTTTTTTTTTTCAAAACTTATTATCTGGTATACGCGTTTTCAGTTCACATTTTATTTGCTTAATATTTTTATGTTTTTGTTCTATTTTGGTAAGTTCTTAGTTTTTTAACTTATTTGTAATATTATTTTTGAGTTTTGTTAGTCAATGATGATGGATGTGAAAAATGTCTTGAATCTTTGACATAATGTAGTAAATAACAATAATTATAATATAACAAACATAGGCTTCATACCAGATATTGTGTTATTGAATATACAATTATCTGCCTAATATTTTTTATTATATATATATATATATATATATATATATATATATATATATATATATATATATATATATATATATATATATATATATATATATATATATATATATTTAAACATAATTAAATATTTGTGTTTTTAACAAATAATTTAATGACAATATTCATTTTCTATTCATTTGTTTATATTTTGTAATATAAAATTATTAATATTGTGTTGTTATTTTTACTTTTTTATTATAAAAAAATATAAATATAATTTTTTTTTTGTTAGATTTGTTGCCATAATTCTATAATTTAAATTAACATCGTGATACAACTTCTATCTTATTATTTAAATATTAAATTAAACCGCTGTATCAATTGTTTTTAAATTTATTTGATGGTTTTTCTTGCAATTTTCATGGCTTAGCGCTTAACGTATCTGAGATTATGGAAATTTTTTTTTGTATGTCAGATATTTATGCTTGCTTTTGGTTTTTAATTTTATTTTTGGTTATCTTAGGAAAGGTAAAGAAGTTAAAATTAATTTATAACTTACTATCTAAAGATGATTAATTTTTTTTTATGTAATTAAAGTATATTGCGATCGTTCATTTATATATATATATATATATATATATATATATATATATATATATATATATATATATATATATATATCGTAATGTTTGTGCGAGACTGCGTGTGTAAATATATGGAAGATGTGACATTAATTGTACGCTATTTAATTATTTAAAAAATTCAGTTTTTTCACATTTTTTTTTATAAGTTACATAATAATATGTATACATACATTATTTTAATTTTTTATTTGTTTTAAATAATTTTTAAGGTAAATTATTTCGGAATAAAAAAGAAACTAAATAAAAAATAATGTAAATAATATATTGATAATTAAACAATTATTAAAAATTTAATTTTTATTAAACAGCAATAATGTGCATGTTTGACTGTTACTCGCGGTATTTGGTTTGGTGTTTTGCACCATTTTTAATTTTTTTTTTTCGATTTTTTTGCCACTACAATGATTGTCTAGCTAAGTTTTTTTTTTTGATTTTAAAGTATTTTGTCGTCATAGTTGTTTTAATAAAAACGAATATAAATTATAGGAAATAAATATATAAATAAAATAACAGTAAAATTATATACAGGCCATAATTTATAATTATGTCAAGCATTTGTTTTTTAATTTTTGTATCAATAGTTTTTAAAATAAATTGAAAGGTACATACAAATATTGCAATAATGTTTTTGTGTTAAGTTTGATTGGAATTAAAATCCAGTCTCGAATCAAATGAGACACATTTATTTTAATTTCTTAAATCATTTTGAATTCTATTATATATATATATATATATATATATATATATATATATATATATATATATATATATATATATATATATATATATATATATATATATATATATATATATATATATATATATATATATATATATATATATCACTTAGAAACCAAGAAGTTGGTTTTCGGTTAACATTTAGTATAACTTACATTTCTTATTTATTAATTGTCTATATAATCAATTAACTTTTCTTTTTAAAGTATTATAATAATTTATTCATTTTATATATTATGTCAAAAATATAAAAACGATGTCATTCATTTATCATTAATTTTATTTTATTATGTTTTATGTACATAATCATTATATATATACCTTTTCATGAGTAGTTAACAGTTTTGCAAACCAAATTAACAAATGTTTTAATAAAATTAATAATTGCTCAAAAAAAGTAAACAAAATATATTTAAACTAAGTTACCAATTGTTTAACGCAAATAGAAATTTTTCAAAACAAATTAAACCATTAAGTTAATAACTTCAAAGATTATTGATTCACTAAAGTTCATATTTAATTTTGGTATTGGAACTACCATTTTTCCCTTTAATCATAAAAAAGATTTACGTAATTCCTTTGTTCAAAAGCAGAGAAAACACTTATGTGTCTAATTTTCGACCGATTTCGTTGTTCCCGCAGTTTTCTTTAAAATGTTTGAAAAACTATTTCAAAATAAAATGCTTGATTTTTTTAAATCTTTAAATACGGAGAATACTATTCTTAAATTTTTGTCCACCATTTATACAATAACTTAAACAATAAAATAATGTGAATTATTAATATAACGAAGGCCTTCGGTACAGTTCATCATTCAATTTAGCTTGTATGTTGTAACATGTTGGATTTAAGAGAATAGTTTAATTCGTATTTAGAAGCCAAAATGCAACGCGTTAAAATTTGTGAAGTGGTTCTGTGATTATTTAAAAGCTTTAAATGGTCTACCACAAAGCTAAGTTCTGGGTCCTATTTTGTTTATAATTTACATTAACTCCCTTTTTTATTTATAGCATTCAAAGGACAACCAAAAGTATTTGCAGATGATACTGCATTTTCGTATGCATCTATATCTTGACGGAAAGTACACGAAGGCAAGGAGAACATGGTTTAATTTACATTCAATGATCCTGAGTCCTAAAACCAAACCAAGTTTATGTTTTCTACTAAGTGAAATACTAATTTGTCGAATTCTTTATCTACACTCGTAAAGAACAAAAGTTAATTAAAAAGGTCTTGTTTGGCCTTCCGGATATTAAGACTAAAACAGATGAAGATGAGCTCCAAAAACAATATGGGCTGACCGCAAATAAAGTTTCAAAGGTAACATCTAAAAAGAATCGTATCTCAGATGACATTTTTTGTTTTATTTAAAGAAGGATCAATCAGTTTTAATAAACTAAAGAATTATAAATTTACCACACAATTATTAAAAGAGGAAACGCCTAATATTCCATCTTAATGCATCAAATGCCGTATGTTTGGCCATGGTGCAAGCAACAATCAAATAATGCCAAAATGTGTCCATTTGTGAATGAAGTTACAAAACATCTGTATGTTATAGAAATCGTTCTGCTAACTATATATAATTTGCCCAACAAGGAGAACATATTTACAATTAAGGAAATCGATGCAAATTTAAAATGTTGCTAATCAACAAATCAACAGAACATCAATGTTTTCGACCTTGACTGACAAATGAAAATATTTCCAGGTGATTTTTTACAAGAAGTATTGGTATGTTAAACTTAAAATTATCTTTAATTATATCTTGCCACAATTTGTCAAGTCGACTAACCTAATGTATTTTTTTAAGCAATCTTAAACCATGATTTTTTGATGAGCCTGGTGATATTGAAGGCAAACCCATATATTGATCTATGGTACTAATAAAATACCAGATCTCATTGATTTGACTCTGATTTTAGGAAGCTTGCTCAAGCTTACAAACAATTAAATTAGCTGGCACCTATTCCCGGAAATAATTGAAGAGCAAATAAAAGTACCTATTACAACAACAGTACATCTGGAAGGCGAATCTTTTAGAAACTAAAATTATCCTTATGAAGTCAGGAATTTTGTTAGAGAAAAATGAAAGACATGAAAAATCAAACAAAAAAAAATCCTTAATTTTCTATGCAATAAATTTCAACAACGCATTAAACATAACAACGAGAAATTAAGGACACAAATACCTTTTTGAAAACCAAAATATTGATTAAAAATATCCATAATTCATATGTCACTTATTAAAAATAACAAAGGAACATGGGGAAAAGGAAATAAGCAAAAAGCTACTTAATTTAAGGCTCACCTGACAGTAATATTTCAACTAGTACCTATAGGTAAACAGCTGATGAAAATATCATAGCATTAAACCTGTAACATTATAGGAATTAAAAGACCCGATTAATTGTAATTTAACTGAGAAAAAGGATCCAGGATATGATTTAATTTTAGGTTCTAATAATCAATGCAGCCCTTAGAATAAACTATGTACCACATCAATGGAAAGTTGAAGAAGTAATTATGATCCTTGAACCAGGCAACCAACCACTATTATTACAAAACTATTATTGAAAAATTACTGCCAAGAGGCTTAAGCTGTTCAATTTGGATTTAGAGAATATCACTCTACGATAGAAAAATGCATAGAATAACAGATGCAATTGAAAATAAGTAGATATGCTTCAGTATCTTTTTAGATGTAGCACAAGCTTTTGACAAAATTTGGCATCAAAGGGATTGAATATTTATTGCACCGAAATTAACTTAAGTCGTTCTACCTAATTCTTAAATCGTATGTCGCAGACTGACATTTCCGTGTAATACATCACGGAATCTAAATTATAGAGAATATCAGCAGAAACACCAAAAGTTATCGTACTGTTTAAATTGCACATCCTGTACACCAGAGATTTACACTACAAATTAATTAAAGCAATATTTTTACAAATTAATTAAAGCACCACTGTCCTGTGTATTTGAATATTACAAATACATGTAATAATAGACCATTGAGTCAAAACTGTTTTGTATTTTTTAAAATACTATTCAAACCAAAATACAATAAAGGAATGTTAGAAAAGTAACTTTTAAACTATGCCAAATTTAACGAGCTTTTGAGTGAATTTTTGTCTTTATTTGATAGACTGGTTGATAAATTTTCTTATTTCAAACAAATTTATGTTAAAATAAAAATGTCCAGTATTTGTCGCTTTATGACTTATAAACTTTGGGAACTGATTAAACAAAATTAAGTTACACTCTCAATAAGTTAAAGAAGAAAACCTAACCACATCGATTTGAGAAATAAAATAAGCCTCCTTACTAGCAAGATCAAATTTCGTAAAAATTATGCAAAAGAACGATTTTTTTTATCATTTACTCAACAATTTGAACCAAAAGGAAATTTAGAAAAATAACAATCAGTTCTAGTATCTATTCTATAGTTACCAATGATGTTGAAAACAAGGACCCTAAGTACATTTTAAATGAGTTTTTCCTTAATTTTTCACACCTTTTATTCAAATTATTTATTGTTGTTTTAGAGAGCGGAATCTTCTCGATTGTCTCAAATAAGTTAGTGTCATTTATTTTTAAATCACCTAAATTTATTATCACCCCAAATTATGATTGTCAAGTCGCATGACAATTGAGTCGACTCGGTGTAGCCTTCTCAGTTTGTACTTTGCATTTCGCATAATGAAAACAGAGAAGTCTACACTGAGTCGTGTTGATTTACTAACGAATCGACAATCATAATTGGAGTGATTAATAATTATCGAACAATCTCAGTGTTATCCGTGTTTGACAATATATTAGAAAAACTAATTGCAAATAGAATGTTGGAGTTCCTGCATAATTTGATTTTGCTCTAATTGAAATTACTGATCGCATTTATAGTTTTTGTTAAACAAAAATACGTGCGCGGACTTTTCATGGATTTACGTAAAGCAGTTGACATGATTTGCTGCTTTATTAATTGTTTTGCTTTTCGTAAATTAACTTATAAACTTCTTGAAAGTTATCTTCATAATCGGGAGCAATTTGTTACATTCAATGGTGGAAAGAGTAACATTCTTGATATCAGTTTTGGAGTAAGGAAGCATCCTTAGGCCATTGTTGTTTTTAATATTCATAAATGCACAGCTCGATTATTTTATATACTTTATATATATATATATATATATATATATATATATATATATATATATATATATATATATATATATATATATATATATATGTATATATATATATACATATATATATATATATATATATATATATATATATATATATATATATATATATATTATATATATATATATGTATATATATATATATATATATATATATATATATATATATATATATATATATATATATATATATATATATATATATATATATATGTATATAAATATATATATATATATATATATATATATATATATATATATATATATATATATATATATATATATAAATATATATAAATATATATATATATATATATATATATATATATATATATATATATATATATATATATATATGTACATAATTTTAATTTGAGACTTGTTAATTATTTTATGTAGTTTAAAATCTTGTTATATTTAGATTGTGCCCGAAACCCATGATAATTATTTGTGAACACAAATATTTGACATTTACTTGATAAAATCGAAGACACGCAAATTATCATGATCAGTTGCTATGATAGTTTTTGACAAATACCAAAACTTTCTATAATAAAAGCTAAACTCATAGCACACTATATATATACAATAAAACATAAAATTCACTACTTGGTTTTGTAATACTACCATTCAAAAACCATTTAAGAAAAATTTGAATTTTTTCGTTGCTATGACAATTTCAATAAACAATTAACCCTTTCGTGGACACAAATTTTTTAGAAAATGCTCACACAATGACGTATCCTTTTTACAACTCAAAATTCAATAAAAAACAATATAAAAAAAGTCCTGTCGAAGCGACACACTTTTACGAACTATAAGAACTTATATGAAGATTACGTCAAGATTACGGCATATGCCGACGTGATTTTTTTTAACATCTTTAAAAAAAACAAATATGTAACGGTTGAATCCTAGAAAAAGTCATGAAATGGGGCACAATAATTAGAAAAATGCTTGTATATGGAAGCAACAAAAGCTGGATAGTTACAATATTGGTAAAAACAGGTAAGATAAGGAAAGTCTTTGCAAATATTCAGTTCAGTTTATCTACTACATTTAGGGGCTATGTTTTTAAAACGGTCAAAATTATATCCAAAGTCATAAGATTCAGAGGCTATCCGTAGATATAACGTTAAGTACCAATTCGAGGATTATAGAAAACATGGGAGAATATATTTCCGAACTGACATAATCCTTGTGAAAACAACACATTTGACGAATATTTGGATGGGTTCTGTGGATAATGCCCTTTTTGGCAATATGTGCCGAATAAACCTGCAGATTATGCAATTAAGTTGTAGGTACTTTGCAATACTAAAATTAATTACGATTAGAACCTTAGGGAGAAATCACGCAACGTAAAGTTATATAGAACGATTGAAAGGTAAAGTAGCTAATCTACATTGATTGTAAATATTATTATATCTAAATATTATTATAATTTTAACTGAAAAGTGTTACAAAAAATTATTTTTATTTGTTAACTTGTTTTAAACAAATGTTAATGTGGTTTGAACTTTTGCAAATTTAGTTTTCAAAATATTTAACTTGACATGCAAAAGGTTTATATTATTTTAATATTATATATATATATATATATATATATATATATATATATATATATATATATATATATATATATATATATATATATATTATATATATATATATATATATATATATATATATATATATATATATATATATATATATATATATATATATTATAAATATTCCTAAAATTTTAATTTTATTTTAATAATATTAATTTAACAATTATATTAAAACAAATAAAAATATAAAGAAATGTTTAATTTTTTTTTCGATATTAACTACACTATAATTATTAGTTGCGTAATTATAAATTATTAATTTATTATAATTATATATATATATATATATATATATATATATATATATATATATATATATATATATATATTTATATATATATATATATATATATATATATATATATATATATATATATATATATATATATATATAATTATATACAGTGAAAAGTATTTAAATACATAATTACATAATTGGTTTAGTAAATTTTTTATTCTATTAAAATTATATAATTTTTTATAACAAAACATTATATTATTAAAAATAAATAAACAAATGTTTTTATTATAGTTAATTAAACTAAAATAAAAGTAGAAATAAATATATTTAAAAAAAACGTATTACATAGCTAGTTATTTTTACATTATACTAATTAAAGATTAGGCCTGAAGGATTTATTTTTAATTTAATTTTTTTCCATATTCATTGGCACAATTTTATTTATATACTTTTCAATTTTTTTTTTTAATTTTTTGCATTAGTTTTGTTGAAAAACTTTATAAATAATTAAATTTTAGTTTTACAAAAAAATACGCAAACATTTTTGTATTTCTTTTATTAATTAAAACTATTTACAATTAAATAAGATTCCACCAATTAAAAAATGATTTTTATTATATTTTTCATTTTTATTCGGGGTACAATTCTATTTATTTGTTTTCGTTTTTTTGTTTTTTTTTTTTTTTAATATAAAAAAGATTTTTTTATATTTAATTTATCACTGAAAAAATTTAATAATTGTGTGCGTACTAATTTTTTTTATTATTTTATCTATTACGATAAATTGAGGACAACTGATTAAATTTTTGTTTCGTTTATTTGTTTTAGTAAAATTAAATATAATTAATTTATAAAATTACTTTTAGTATGATATGTTTAAAAACAAAAAAAAAAAAAATAAAATATTAAAAAAAACAAAATTTAAAAATGCAGCGCTCTCTGTTTAAACGAATTTTTTTAAATTTTTTACTATCGATTTGTGTCTTAGCTAAGAGCAAAACTGTTATAAAACAATTTAAAAATTTTTTTTTCGGTGACAAATTAAATATTTATTTGGATAATTAAATTTAAATTTTGGTTGCAAAAATAATTAGATAATTGATTATTTATTTTAATTTATTTTTTTTTATTCAAACTGATATCCAATTTTTGTTGGTTTTATTATTATATTTATTATATATTATGTATTATATAGTAATTATTAAATTTTTTTTTTTAATATTATTTATTATTTTCGGTTTGTTTTAAATTTTTTTTTGTTTTAAATTGAAATCACGATTATATTATTTTAATCAAAATACTAAAAATATGTTTTGTTTTTTTATACTTTTGTTTTAAATTCACATTTAATAATAGTTTGTTTTGTTTTTTTTTAAACTGTTATAATATTAATAACACTTAAAAAAAATAAAAAAAAATTTGGCAAATATTTGAGCAAAAACGGTAAGATCCGTGTTTGGTTGACACATATTCGTTATGGTACTTATTAGGTTTTACAAATTTTTTGTTTTGTCATTTTAAAAGTCTGTGTGTGTGTTTTTTTTTTTGTTAAATTTCTCGAATTTGAGCACAATTTGGAATTTTTTTTAAAAATAAAATAAAATTAATGAAGTTGTAATTATTTAAAAATATAATAATAATTAATTAATATTTATAAATTAAAAAATCGAATATTTATATTTAAAGCCTATCTTCATCCTCTTCTTGTTCTTCGCCATTTTCTTCATTTTCTTCTTTATAGCCAGGATGTTCAGATATTGCATAATAATTACCATTATATATAACACCTAATTCACGTAATGCATCACCACGAATTGTTGCTTTTATTGTCCAATTATAACAATCGTCTGATTCATTTTCACGATCTAACCGTTCAACATCTAAAATTTTTGAACTTAAACGTTCTAATATAATTCCAATGTCCTTAATGCTTAAATGTCGTTTTTGATCGACCGACAACTGATCGATGAGTAATAAAAATTTTTCCGACGTTACCGTTTCATCTTCCATTACGGTATTTTCTGTTTCACTTTCCGAACTATCACGTTCCGGGCCAATATCTAAAAATCGTACATGTTGCTTATTTGTGGGCGTACGTCGATGTGCGCTTTGATCGCTTAATGAACTGGGAGGGGGTTGTGGACTTGTCGATCCATCTTGTATCGGTGATGTGGCCACACTTTTGTGTACGGCAATTTTTCGACCCTCTTCGTGTAGGGCACAACAATGAAAATCACATTCTGCCGCACTTGGGCTACCCGCTCGACTGGGCGTGTGTGCATGATGTGCGCATTCGGGTGTATGTACGTGTACCGAGCCAATACTATCGAATGATCCGCTCTGTTTCGATAAACGACGTGAAGGATGATAAATATTTGATTGTGCTTCATCATGATTTATAACGGTTATTTGAGGACTAGGATATCGTTGTGGCCCGGGTGATGATTTATCGATCGAACTCTGTGTTGTTAGTAATTTTTTTGATGGCGAAAACTTTTCAGCCGATGGCCCATTTGAGGTGCTAGAAATTCCAACGCCACTACCTCCTCCTCCGCCACTACCGCTCGCCCCACCACTTCCACCCTGGCCACCTTGTCGTTGGTCCCAATGTAAAACCACCGTAACACGTCCTTTATTATCCATAATTTTCCAAGACGGTGTCTCATCATGAAGTTCTAGTGCATGTATCGTCTCACAGACGATTTTTGGTATCGCCGATATAGCTAGACGTGACATAGGAATGAAATTAATTAAAATTGCATCGAAACTACGTTCGATTTTGTGCCATACCTGCTTTAATAACATCTACACCAGTTGGATACCACCGTTCTCCTTGCCTCAGGAGCAATAATACTGTGTTATTTGCCAAAGTTCTAAAATACTCTCCATCTTCAACTTGTGTTCCATCACATTCTAGCACAACCCGAACGGGTTCTGATGCAGGAACGCCCAATTTATCTTTACCTAAAAATCAAATCAAAATTAAAATATAGATCAAAAATATAGTTTAAATTATACACTAGTTTGTAAATATATCTATAGTAATGCTATATTGCAGGTATATGGCCTACATTAAAAAAAAAAATTAGGTTAACACCTTGTGTCCTACTTTCGATTTTAACAAAAACAAAACTATTTTTTTTATTACCTCTTACGATTAATTCTTCGAAACTTCCTACAACGAGACCTTTTCGGACATTTCGCCAACTGTCCCAAATTTTTAATGGTCTCTTTCCTCGAGACTCCTAAAACGATTCACAAAAAACACATAGAACAGTTAAATTATCGTATTATAATTTTTTTTTATATATTAATAAAATATCAACCGCGGCTAATCCTTGACGAAAATTTAAACATGTACAACCCCATATAGGTTTTGCAACCCCCAGCGTACAAAGTGCTGCTGACCACATAATTTTTTTTTATTTTTTATTTTTTAATTTAAATTTTTTAAAAACTTCATTTCAAATACACAACTATATAATGTTTTATTAAATTAAACAAGCAAGGCTCTGATAATAATAATAAAATAGTTCACTATAATTCAAATATACACTCTAAAAATTAAAATATTGAGAACACGAAAAAAAGGATAAAAAATATAAAAATCCTTGTACGACTCTTTTTTTCTCGTATTTATTTTGTAAATGTAGGGCAGTTATTAGCTTGAACTAAATTTTTTTTCCTTATACCAATTTGTTTTTTATCTTGCTCTATATAACGGTACATAAGGATATTATTGACTTTTCACCTAATAAAATAGTTTCAAAAAAAAAAAATATATTTTTTTCATAAAATCACTATTAATTTTAAATATGTTTTTTATTTTCACTGATTTGATATCGAACAGGATATTATGCTCTCATGAAAAACTATTTTATTTTAAATAAATATTTAAATAAATAAAAATAAAAAAAAATTATAAAAGTGCAATATTGTGTTCTATTCTGTTTAAATGAATATCACAAAGTGCAGTGCCCTCCTGACCGATAAACGAAAAATATTTGTGCTCTTTTCATTTTTTCCTTTTTTTTTTTTTTGATTTTTCCTTTTTTCTCCGTTGTATATAAAATGAAAAATTTAAAGTAAAATCGGTTGTCCTCGTTTTTTCTTCAAACAAAAAAAAAAAAAAAAAAAAAAAAAAAAAAATCTACAGCACACAGATAAAATTTGGGATGCAATAAATTCTCTCAAATTTCTTCTTTTTTTCATTTCATCTGATTTGAGTGTCTCATTTTTCTCAAAAAATAAATAAAAATAATTGTATATAAATTACATAAAAAAACTTATATACATATTACATATTATTATTATTATTATTTTTTTTTTTTGGGGAGGAGTAGATAAATAATTATTTAACTTTTCTTTTATTTTAAATTCCTCAATGGTAATTTCCAAATTAAAAGTTTAATTATAAAATAAAAAATAGTGAAATGTACATGCACACATTTAGGCGAACATACATTTGGACGTTTCATTTATTAATAAATTAAATAATAAAATACTAAGTATAAATAGAAAAACTTATATATTTTTTTTATAAAAAAAAACTTACCTCTCTTGCCATTACAGCATGCCTCAACAGTACAAATTCGGAGGCGGTTAAATATGCCTCCTAGCTTCATTAACAGAAAACACAAAACTAAATCGAAAACCAAATAATTTTTTATTTGTGTTTTGTAACGGTTTTTTTTTAATTTAAATAATATCCGTTCTCGTTTTTAAACTTTATCATTATACTTGTGTGAATCTATAGATGTGTCAAAAACTTTTTAATTAATTTTGAATTATGCCAAACTATTAATTTCTAAAAAAGTTAAATATAATTTTTTTTTTTAAATAACACAACCACATATCCTTATATATTATGTTTAGTATGTATATATATATATATATATATATATATATATATATATATATATATATATATCCACACTAACAAATCAACGCACATACATTTACACTATTAGCACAAATTATTTTCCATTTTTTTATTATTGTATAACCATTTTATTAATCCACTAATTACACCCTCCATCATTATTTTTATTTTTTTTTACATTTACTTTTTGTTGTCTGTTAATTTAATTTTAATTAATGGTATCCATTACTTATTTTTTTGGTGGAGCGACATTACAAAAAAAAAATCCGTAAGAAAATTTTCTTTTTTTTTCAGCAGCTCATCACGGCACCACTACCACCACGATGAAGAAGAAGAAAAACTACTTTGATTTTTTTTTTATTTGTATATCCTTTTATAAGTTTCACACACATTCATGATATATATATATATATATATATATATATATATATATATATATATATATATATATATATATATATATATATATATATATATATATATATATATATATATATATATATAATATCTAAACCTTGTATATTCGTTTACTTTTCGTTTTGTAATCCTTAACTGTTAGTTAACATAAATATTCAAAATCATCTTAATTCAATCAATAACAATTTTTACTTTAATTTAGTTAGATAAGATGATAAAAAAAAAAACTTAAATAACTTTTATATAAATTACACACTAACTTCTTATCTTTTTCGCCTTTTTCACCGTACACCTACGTACCGCTATGCGACAACACTGCCATCTGACTGTCATTCCATAGCCGAAATAAAAAAAAAAAAAAACAAAAAAAAAATGTAGGAAAAAATATCCGATCGATGATTTTCGCCGAGTATAAAATAATATACATGTATACATACATATAAATTTCATTACATCAAAAATGAAAATCGGTGGGTGTTCGGTGTGCGCATGGTAATTTTCCCATTTGGAAAATGGCTACCATGCCTTAATTTTGTTTTTGCATATTTAATGGTTGGTATCCCTTTTTGAAGATTTATTTTTTTTGTATTCTAGTGATTGGCACAAATGAAACTACGGAAAAATCATGCGGAGTATTTAAATGTAATATGTAGAAAAAATTTAATCCAATACTCAAACCTAAATAATTTTGTAAAGTTTAGATTTTGTTTCCTTCTTGTATATTTTACAATATATGTACTAAACTATGTTTATTTTACATTTTTGGGTTTAGCTTTTATTTCTACCATCAAAATGTGTCTTGACTATATTCCGCAAAATAATAGTGAAATTTGCTTTATTCCATCTAGCGTGTCTTCTAACCATGCTTTACTGATTTTAAAAAAATAAAATGGGGGCTATATAAGGCATTTTTGTTAAAAATAATGAATGTTTTATAGCAATAATTATATTATATACTCGTTACAAAAGGACTAGCTGTGTCCCGGTCGAAGCGCCGCGGTTTAATTGTGAACCATTATATTCTTATATTTTGTAGCACGATACATACAATTGTCCATGTGAAAAGCACAGATTAGCCAAGTTTATGCCGCGGACTTGAAATTGATATATTTGTACTAGCACCCGACTCGTTTGGTGATACTGGCAAGACTGCCGTTTATTTCTACATAACAATCATACTGTAACGTAAAGGTACAAGATAAAGGTTTGATTTTATAATACTTTATTCAGTAGTAGTAACAATTACAATTGTGTAGTATAACATAACATTTGACCTGAGTTGACGGGTGCGTTCATGACACATAATATGTGTTACAAATTACACATATATCGTTATATGTTTAAATAGCTTTGGCACATAACCGTATTTTAATGTCGTGATGTTGGCGACAATGTATATGTAATAGTTTGAAGGAGAATGAATAAAACTCAGACTAGTTTGGTCTTAGATGGCAAAGCTAACAGTTGCGTTTTATTACTATAAAAATACAACAGATTATGGGCCCAGTCACGTGGGTTTGAGTAATAAATAAAACGTTTTGTTTTGTACGCGCATTTTTGTACATGTAATAAAAAAAATGTCGATCAGTGAAGCGTGGGTGTCAATTGATAAATTGAATGGCAGTGAAAATTACCACACATGGGCATATGCGATTCAAAGTTTATTAGAATTTGTAGCGGTCATTTATATTTACCACCACAAGCTGATAAAAAGCTGATATGTCACAACGAGTTTCTAAATAAATAAAATTATTTTCAGATACCCGTTAATGTTATTCAAAAATAGTTACAGTTCGCGATCGCCACACAGCCTTAGCAATGCAAATTTTACCATGACACATTCATCAGTAAGTGATTCGTAGATTGTACGAATCATTTACAGATGCCACTCTGCCCTAATCGCTGAATATCAATATACGACCATAGAATGACGTAGATAAACAACGCTTAAAAAAGTTAGTATCTGGTGAGAAATAGACGAAAACAGATTTCTGTTCCAGTATATTCGTCTAATTAAAATAATATAAAAAAACAAAATACAGTGGTGCACGGTTGCATAAATTAAAATAAATTTAATTAAAATAAATTTAAAATATAAAAACTAAATTTAATGATAAATAATAAATTAAATAAAATAAATTAATAAAATTTATAACGTAAAAATTCGTTTGTAAATTGAAGTGCCCGTGGTGCCATGGTGGGCACATATTCCACATTAAGGACCACGACAAATTAAACAATTATGAAAATTGTATTAAAACCGGAGAAAAAGCCGAAACTGATGAAGAAAAATTGCGTAAAGCTAAGGCCCGTATTGTTTTAAGTATTGACAAATCTTTATATCCACATATAGCTGGATGTACAACTGCGTATGATTTGTGGACAAAATTGAAGCAATTGTTTGAACATAAAGGCCTCGTTCGTCGAATTGGTTTGTTACGAAAACTAGTGACAACGCAATTGAACAGCTGTGCCTCAATGAGAGACTACGTTAGTCAAATATTTGACACGTCAAATAAATTAACATGGTATCGGATTCAGTGTTGATGATGAATGGCTCGCAAGTTTATTATTGGCCGGTTTGCCTTGTGACTTTCAACCTATGATTATGGGTTTGGAAAGTAGTGGTGCAAAGTTAACATCGGATTTGGTTCGATCGAAATTATTAGATACGGGTTTCAATAAGAACGGGTTTCAATGATCATCATCAGCATTCTTTGGTAAACATAAACAAAAGCCGAGAGTCCAAAGTAACGTGAAATGTTTTAATTGCGGTAAGCGAGGGCATATTTCAAAAAACTGTTAGAGCAAAGAAGAATCAGAGCAATCTGGTAGTAGTATAATTGATGAAAAGAAAAAGTCATCGAATAAAAGTGATGTAGCAAAAACGGAGTTTTTTGTGGCAACAACAGATTTAGCATTTCTATCGAGAGACCAGATCCGTCAAACGTACCGCAAACAACTTCGGCTAGCAAAGATAAAATTTCTGTCAAAGGCGCTGATAACATAGCTGTGCGTATTAACGAAACAGAGGTGGATTTCAATAATGTTTTATATGTACCTGGTTTGTCAGCAAATCTATTATCAGTCGCACAGAAGAAAGTGTGTATCGCTGAAGTGAAGTCGGAAAATGGTGTCTATTCTTTTCCGGTGCTATCGGTAAGATGTATGGTCCCATCGCAAAAGGGGACATATCAATTTTTCTGATGTGTGCAAAATGAGAAATGGACTTGTAGATGGTATTGATTTCAAAGAATGTAATAAAATCGAAATAAAGAATTGTGTGGTTTGCAAGGAAGGAAAGCAGACACGGCAGCCATTTGTAAAAAGTACAACAAGAACAAATGACATCTTATATTTAGTTCACTCAGATTTGAATGGTCCAATGGAAAATCGTTCAATTGGAGGTGCTCGGTACATTTTAACGTTTATCGATGACCATTCATGGAAAATTTTTGTGTACTTTCTACGTGAAAAATCGGAAGTGTTCGATCGATTTGTTGAGTTCAAATCGATGGTTGAAAGGCAGACAGGCCAAAACAGGATTGCTGAGAGAGCTAATCGTAAATTGGTTGAGAAAGCTAAATGTATGTTATTCGACGCAAATTTAGATGTGTCATACTGGGCCGAAGCTGTTAATATGGCGGCGCATATCCTTAATTGTTCTGCAAATGCAGTTTTGGACACAATAACACCGGAAGAAGCATGGTCAGGAAACAAAGTGAATGTAAGTCATCTACAATTGTTTGGAAATCCGGTTGTGGTGCACATACCAAAACAAAATCGTCGTAAATGCGACAAAAAGTCCAAGAAGGTGGTCTTTGTCGGTTTTAGTGACGGCGTAAAAGGTTATCGATGTATTGACTCTATGACTAAAGAGTTAAAGTTGAGTCGAGATGTAATTTTCTTACAAGAAAATGGTGTTGAGAAAGCAGTTAGTTTAGATGATTTGGATGAAGTGAGGGTAAATAAGAGCAAATCTTCTCTAAATAAGTCAATAATCGATGAAAGTGACATAACAATGATGAAGATATTCATTGTGAATATGAAGACGCACACGATAGAAGATTTGTTCCAGAAAATGAGGTAACACAAGTTTCGGATTTGCGACGATCAGCGAAAATACCTAAACCACGAACATTTGAAGACTTTGTAACTTATTCGGCACACATGACTCATGTAGATAAGGAGCCAACTACGGTCAGAGAGGCATTCAACTGCGACGAGGGTGAAATGTGGAAATCGGCAATACATGAAGAAATCGACTCATTAACCGAAAATGGTACTTACAAATTGGTTGATTTACCAAAAAGATCGAAAACCAATTAAATCAAAATGGGGTTTCAAAATTAAACGGGACGATAATGGTAATATTATACGTTACAAAGCTAGGTTGGTAGCCAAAGGTTGCTCCCAGGTATATGGTATCGACTATGGAGAGGTCTATTCACCTGGTTCGATTTTAGATCAGACTTGCAGTAAAAAACGGCTTAAAAATTGATCAAATGGATGCTGTTACCGCGTTCTTGCAAGGGGATTTGTCAGATTTATATGGAACAACCTGACGGTTTCGATGATAATTCCAAACGCGTATGTAAATTGAACAAAACAATTTACGGTTTAAAGCAAAGCGGTCGTACCCGTGAATTAGGTGATCCTAATTCATCACTGCGTGGTGTGTTTCGCCAGTTTTGCCATGCTAGATAAATGTTGGTTTTATCTTTAAAACTTTTCTTTAGCAATAATTTAAATAATTTTTGGGTGTTGGGTGTGTCTCAATAGGGTAGGGGTTGATTGTTTATAGCCATGACTCATGGTTTATATTCCAACTTTGTAACTATGTAGAAACCACCAAATGTGTCTAGTATACCTCCAAGTGGTAACACCCGGGCAACGATGGAATACTCATCGGCTAAATACTAGAGGCGAGTGCAACCAATACACTATAAAAACGCAATGAGTGTAACAAACAAGGAAACAATTACCCCAGGTGGTATACCTGATGCTCAGGGAAATCCACTCTCTTCGGAGATCGGTCTCATGGATTCTGGGGGAGACCAATCATTGCTATACTATAATTATTACAACCAATCCCAAGATATGTTAGGGAAAAATAATAATACTCAACTGAGTACAAAAGAAAATATCATATCCATTCCAAAGGAGTCAGAAATTAACTCGATCTCCTACAAAAGTCACTAGCCCCTTTTTGGAAGGCAACATCAAATCAGTGCATCAAAAGGAGCAAACCGTCCTGAAAAAAAAGGAAAACTCGAAAAACGAACTGTTGCAAGAGAACTGCAGTCGTTCTTTAACTGAGGAAAAACTTTACAGTGAATTGTGCAAAGCCAATAGTGCATTGGTCGATTCCACAAATATAAACAAGCAACTGAATCAAACAATTACATGGATGCAGGAGCGAATAAAAGTTCTAGAAAACGAAGTTAGTACTCTTAAATCAAAGGAAGTCAATAGTCAAAAGACTAATATAATAACAACAGCTGTGCAAGAGTACCATACAGATGAAGAAGAACTAGCTAGGGAAACGGAGTTTGTAAGAGTTATAAATCGTAGAAACAAAAGAAAACGAAATAATACACCATCTCCGCCTCAATTACAACTGAATGTTCCAAAGGTTATAACAAAAAAGCCACAAAAACTAGCTCAACCCCCACCAATAGTCATAAATGAAATCAAAGATTATGACTTACTAGATGAAAAAATTAAAAAAAATAACTGCAACAGATCAGTTTAACGCAAAGGTGATGAATGGAAATAACATCAAAATAAACTTGAAAGATAGTGAAAGTTACCGACAAGTAACAAAAATGCTTAATGAAGGAAAGCACTATTGGCACACGTTTGAAGATAAACAAACTAGACCAATCAGAGTGATGGCTAAAAACCTTCATTACACATGTAAAGTAGACAAGATAATTGATGACTTAAAAGCGCAGGGATTTAAAGCTGTTGATGCATCAATTCAATTAAAAAAACGGGATAAAACACCTCTTAATACGGGATGAGATAATCGAAAAAATATATCAAATTAAGTACATCTTAGGATGCAAAGTGATTATACAGCCTTTAAGAAGGTCTAAGCTTATACCACAATGTCATCAATGCCAAGCGTATGGACATACACAAAAGTACTGCAATAAGGAACCAAGATGTGTCAAATGTACTGGAAAACATCATACAAGAGATTGCGTACTACCAAAAAATGGGCAGGCCAAATGCGTTCACTGTGGAGAAAATCATCCCGCTAACTATAGAGGATGCAGTGTTGCTTTTGAATTGCAAAGCATCAAGTTTAGAAGAATGAATGAAAAAAATTCAAATTTAAGTAGAAAACCAACCATTCGAAAAAACAAGCCCGAAGTAATACGACGAAAAGTATCGGAAATTCCTCGGGAAGAAATGAGCAATTTGACTTACGCTCAAGTATTAAGGGTAAAGTAAATCAAAGAGAAACTACCCAAAGTGAGGATATTAGTCAAACTCTGAAATTGATATTAAGTAAACTTAATACGTTTGATGAGCGATTACACACACTTGAGTATAGAGCTAAGGGAGCTATCCCTAAACAGAAAAATGGTCAATGATCTTAGAATTATATGCTGGAATGCCAATGGACTAATGCAACATCAACAAGAATTGCAGGTGGTCTTGGAAATAGAAAAAATCGACATATGTCTTATCACGGAAACTCACTTTACTAGACAATCAAATATTAAATTTAAAAATTATCAAGTATATAAAACCAATCACCCAGAAAACACTGCTAAAGGAGGTAGCGTTGTTATAATTAGAAATAATATCCACCATTACGAAGAGCTAAAATATGAAACAGTTGAAATACAAGCAACTGTTGTTAACGTCAAAACAAAAAATAATTATGTTAGTGTTGTTAGTGTTTACTGCCCTCCGAAACACGCGCTAAAAGAAAAAGATTATCTCGAATTCTTCAGTAAACTAGGAAAAAGATACATAATTGGAGGAGATTTTAATGCAAAAAATGTCCATTGGGGTTCTAGGCTAACAACGACTAAAGGTAAAGAACTGCTTAAAGCTGTCAGAAAATGCGGTAGTGAAACCTTGTCAACTGGAAAACCAACCTACTGGTCTACAGATCAAAATAAAATACCAGACTTAATTGATTTTTTTATAATCAAAAATATATCAATGAACTATATACAAGTAGACGAAAGTCGAGACCTAAACTCGGACCATTCTCCTATACTTTTGACATTAAGCGAAAAAATAATTCAAAAAGAAAGAAATCCAAGCCTAATAAATAAACGCACTTGTTGGGAATACTTTAGGCAGTCCTTAGAAGAAAAAATTAACCTAAAGGTTCCATTAAAAAACGAGGAGCAAGTAGAAAACGAAGTTCTAAAATTTGTAAATGATATACAACAATCAGCCTGGGAAAGTACCCCAACAATTAAATATAAAATAAAAGGAAATAACTACCCTAAAGAAATTAGAGAACTATTGGCAGAAAAAAGAAGAGCGAGAAGAATATGGCAGCAAACACGAGCTCCTCAATATAAAACTAAATTAAACAATTTAACCCAACAGTTAAGAAGGGAAATCCAAAAAGTAAAAGACGAGTCAATCAGTAACTGTTTAAAAAAACTAACTAATGATAGCAGGACTGATTATTCACTTTGGAAAGCAACCAAAAATATTAAAAGACCAACAATGCAGAACCCTCCAATAAGAATAGAAGGGGGGAAATGGGCTCGAAATAACGAAGATAAAGTTCAATGTTTTGCGGAGCACCTCCAAAAAATATTCCAACCACATGATGATCATACTTTAGAATCTCAAATAATAACGGTGGAATCTGAAAAAGAAAGTGAAGAAATCCTATTGACTTCACCAAAAGAAGTCATGCATGAGATAAAATTCAATATGAATTCGAAAAAAGCTCCTGGTTATGATCTTATTACTACAGAAATTTTAAAAGAACTACCAAGGAAGGCCCTAGTTAAGCTTACTTATATTATCAATGCAGCATTTAGAATCAAATTTGTACCCAGTTTGTGGAAAATTGCAGAAGTAATAATGATATCAAAACCTGGTAAACCACCATACGAAACTTCATCTTATAGACCAATTTCGTTGTTGCCAGTTATGTCTAAACTCTTTGAGAAAATACTGATTAAAAGGTTAAATTCGATAATCGAAAGGAATAACTTAATCCCAAATCATCAGTTCGGATTTCGTCGTCAACACTCAACAATACAACAAGTACACAGAGTAATCAATGTAATTGAGAAAGCACTTGAAGAGAAAAATGTCTGCTCCATGATATTTTTAGACGTGGCGCAAGCTTTTGACAAGGTTTGGCGTGAAGGACTTAATCATAAGTTAAGAAACCTTTTACCAATGCAATTCGCTAAAATACTGGAATCATACTTGAAAGATAGATTCTTTAGAATTAAATTTGCTGAAACTTATTCTGAATTAAAAGAAATAAAAGCAGGTGTACCGCAGGGCAGTGTATTAGGACCGATTTTATATTTATTATACACGTATGATCTACCTGAATTAGAATACAACACAGTGGCGACTTTTGCTGATGACACTGCGATCCTAGCTGTTGGAAAAAGCAACGAAGAATCAACACAAAAATTACAATCAGCTATCTCCGAAGTATATAAATGGACTAAAAGATGGCGAATTAAGCTAAATGAAACTAAATCAGTTCACATAAATTTTACCAACAAACGAGTTGAACATATACCTGTTTCAATAAATCGAGAACTAATACCGTATGCGAACACAGCTAAGTATCTAGGCATGACCCTGGATGCTAAACTTAGATGGAAGGTCCACGTCAAAAAGAAAAATGAAGAACTAAAACTCAAATATAAAAAAATGCATTGGCTGATAGGCAGACACTCTTCTCTATCATCATACAATAAGCTGCTACTTTATAAGCAAATACTGAAACCAATATGGACTTATGGTATTGAACTCTGGGGTTGTACAAAACCCAGCAACGTCAATATCATTCAAAGGTTTCAGAACAGGGTACTAAGGAACATCGTCGATGCACCATGGTACGTCAGGAATAGTGATCTACATAGAGACCTTAAAGTGGATCCCGTTTCAAATGAAATTAAAAAAAATGCAAGGAAACACGAAGAAAGACTCCAGCAACATGTGAATATAGAGGCAATTCAGCTGTTAACCAACGCCAATATTATACGCAGATTGAAAAGAACTAAACCCTTTGAACTGGTTTAATTGCTAATGCAAACAGCGGCTTGCTGATTTAAATCCACAATACCGATGTGTTATAACCAACAACTTACCAGAAACTGTGAAACGCCAATGGGTGGAGTCATAGATATAATTATCTTAGTAAATTAAGTCAGAAACAAATTGCTCATTAGTCCAGGAGACTAGATTGTAATAAATAAAGTTAATTTATTTAAAATAAAAAATTGATCTAAATAATAAAAAAAAAAAAAAAAAAATTTAGCAATAATTTAGATGTTTGGAACCCGCGTTTAGCCAAATTATTCGATCTTGAAAATCTTAGGCTCGAAGTCTGATATCTGAAATCCCATTCTTCAGCAAATTTTTTGAATTCATATGACGCATACTGTGGTCCGTTATCAGTTTCCAATATTTCTGGAGTTCTGTGCACAGAGAACCATTTTTGTAACTGATTTATTATTTGTATTGATTTTGTGTCGTTAAGCCTCTCAAAGTCTATAAAGCTACTGGGGGAGCTATCCACAATCAACAAATAATTTTCTGAATTGAACGTAAACAGATTTGATCCGACTATTTGAAAAGGTAAATCTGGGACTAATTTTTGAGTGATAACCTCTTTTACGTTATTACGTTGGGGTTGTTGACATGTCGAACATTCACTCACTAGTTCTTCTATGTCACTAGCTAAGTTTTTCTAATTAAACTTTGTCGAACCAGTCTGATAGAATTTTGTATTCCTATATGTCCAATATGAGTTATTTTTAGTATTTTTGAAATTTGTTTTGTTGGTAAGACTATTTTTTCCCCTTTATAAATTATTTCATCGTATACTGCTAGTTCTTCTTTGAATGTTGAAAAATGTTTAAGATTTTTCTGAATTAACTTCTCTTCTGGCCATCCATTAATTATGTAATTTTTCAATATTTTGAGATCTGCGTCGTTTTTAGTGTCTTTGATCAATTCATCTAATGCATTTGCCAAGAAAGTTATTACTAAATGTATTTGTAAGTCTTCTTCTTCAGTTTCATTGATTCTGTTCCTTACACCACGACTTAAGTATCTGCAATGGAAATCTCCGTACCCTTTTTATATATTATCTTCGGTGAATATACCATCACATCGAATAAAATCCTTTGAAACCTTGCTGGAGCTGATGTTATCGGTTTTTTTAAAATATTGTTTCTAGTGTTTTATGATCACTTTCGATTGTGGCTTGCTTCCCATATATATATTCATGAATTTGTGGGTAGTTAAGTTCTGCCGAAGTCAATGAGCTCGATGCATATGTGATTGGATGCTCGTCCTGAAGGAGAACTGCTGCTAATGGGTTTTACTTGCATCTACTGACAGTTTTCGTCTTTTACCGTGTCATAAAATTTTAGTACTGGTGCGGTGGTTAGCGCTTTCTTTATTTGTTCAAACGCTCGTTCCTGTTCAGGATCCCAAACAAATGTTGTGCCTTTCTTGATCAAGTCCCCCATTGGAACTGTCAATTCTGAACAATTAGGTATACATTTGGACACATAAGTTACTATTCTTAACAATCTTTGAACTTGTTTAGTAGTTGTTGGGGTTTCAATGTTTAATATAGTCGATATTTCATATTTCCGATATCACGTGTCTAAGGAATTTTAACGATTTTTTATGGAATAGGCACTTTTCTTTATTAAGTTTTAATCCTGCTTTTCCAATAATATCCATTACTCTTTTTGTGACTTCATTGCATTTCTCCTCAGTTTTTGCATGAATCAATATGTCATCCATCGAACATTCAACGTTAGGTATATTTTCTAGAAGACCGTTCATTATATGTTGAAATATTTCGGGTGCTGAAGCTAGCCCGAATGGCATTCTCAAACATGCATATCTGCCCCATGGGGTAGCGAATGCTAGATATTTTTCCGTAACCCGTACCTGCCAAAATCCTTTTTTACAATCCAACAACGTAAACATTATCGATTTATGTATTCTGGACGAGATTTCCTCAATAGTTTGTAGAGGATGATGTCTCCTGAGAATGTTTTTATTCACGTTTGAAGGATCCAAGCAAATTCTAATCCTATTCTTTTGTCTTACTATGACTGCTGGAATAGGCACCGTAATTTGTTTTACGACCTTCATAAGGTTTTATGACCTTCATTATGACCTTCTAGCCCGTCATAAATAGTTTCATCAATATTTATATAATCTATATTTTGTTCGTTTGGCCCCTGAATTAAATGCAGTTCTTGACATGTTCGTTTTTCTAATATCGGTATTACTAAATTACCATAGAAAAAAACAAAATCAAATGGTACAACTTTTTTTATATTTCACTCGCTTGAATTGTATATACCTCTTACTCTAAAATCGTATTTCCGAAAATATAAAGTAAGAGCCGCATTAGAGCAAGATTAGTGAACGTTTTCACTAAAAAGTTGGTTGTTTTTTTTACATCGCACCTCACACGGATAGTATACATTCTCATAAAAATTGCGTCTCTACACAAAATTTATTACCTATACATGCAAACAAAAAACAACCGATTTGTAGAAAAAACAACCGATTTGTACTAATGAAGAGAACTTTTGCTGTTGTTTTTTTTACATTGATACTAAAATATAAGATTTCCTCTAGGAAATTTTATGGACAACCCTTCATTTATTTGAAAAATGTCACTGTCATGTATTTTTGTTGCGATTCAAATTTAAATAAAAGTTATTTATTTCTTTAAAACACTAATAGCCATTTATTTTTTATTAAACTTTAAACATTTTTGATTTGCAACCATTTACAATAAATTTTTATGAAAAAAATCAACGTTAAAATTCAAATATTTAAATTTATAATTCTAAACAATAGAATTTCAATACACATGCATAAAAAAAATTAAATAATTTCCCTTTGTGAAAAAAAAAACAACCGATTTTTTGGTCGAAACCAAGAGTTAGTTCCGAAAATTATTCGAAATCTTGTTTTTCCCTGATAAATTTAAAATACACAGAAAGATATTCAATATCTTTAATTTTTTATATAATTATTTAAAAAAATAAAACACTGTGCTGCCTATTTTCATGAAATATTTAAATTATTTTTTCATATTTTCCCATTGAAATGTTAAGTACATATCTGAAATGCATATAAATAACTATAGCAACCAAAGAACAATTCGAATTTAAATGTCAAACGTAAATAAACAAAGAAAAATAATTATATATACATATACTTATATGCAATATTTATATGTTTAAACGATTTATTGTTTTTATAATTGTAAAAATATTTTAATATTTTCTTGAATATAATGCTTTACTTCTAAATTATCGCACCACATTTTACATAGATAGTTCATACTCATAGATACATACTGTATATACTTTATAGTACTTTAATAAAATTTCTCTTTTTCTGACAACCGTCATAGTGAACAGACGTATATAATAAAGTCTCTTCATATTTAATAAACGCCAAGTTTCTTTTATTTGGTTTTGCACGTGCTCCACCGCCAACAAGCCATACATGTAAATCATGTCTGCATATTGTTCATTTTAAAACTTGTCATTTTATTATTTTTTTATTATAAATAATGAAGACCTTACATCAGATCACTCTCCTGTTATCATGACATTCAGCGAAACTATTATTCAAAAAGAAATATCACCAAGATTTTACAACAGGAATACTAATTGGAACCTTTTTCGTGAATTGTTAAATGAAAATATCAAACTGCAAGTGCCAATAAGAAGATCTATGCACATTGAGGAAGAAATTGACAGACTAATTGAAAATATACAGCAAGCAGCGTGGCAGGGCACTCCACGCGAATCTGCAAATAACATTAGAGGCACAAATTATCCACTCGAAGTAAGAGATCTGGTGGCTAAAAAACGAACTGCAAAAAATCGAACTGCAGCTAATAAAACCGAGCTTAATAACTTATGTATAAAACTGAAATCTATTATCAGGAAAGTAAAAAATGAAACAATAGAATCATATTTATCTTCACTTACTGGTCAAAAGGACACTGAATACTCCTTATGGAAAGCAACAAAATCGATCAAGAGACCAAAAAATTCAACAGTACCTATTAGAAATGATAATGGTACGTGGGCTCGTAGTAGTAAGCAAAAAGCGGATCTGTTTGCGAGACACCTCGAAGAAACTTTTCAACCACTACCCAGACAATCTGCGAATGAAAATGTTAATTTTGTACACAGATCAAATGAGCTTGAAATACAAACTGTAACTCTCCGTGAGTTAAAAGAAGAAATAAAAAGTGTAAATCCGAAAAAAGCTCCTGGATATGATTTAATAACTGGGCAAATTATAAAAGAACTACCAGACAAAGCAATACACAAACTTCTGCACATAATCAATGCTGTGTTTAGATTAAGATACGTTCCAAGGCAGTGGAAGGTAGCAGAAGTGATCATGATTTTAAAGCCAAACAAAAACAGTAACGATAAAAAGTCATTTAGACCAATATCTCTACTTGCTACTATATCGAAGATATTTGAAAACAACTTCTGAAGAGACTAAAGCCTATAATAAAGGATAATGATCTTATACCTGCTTATCAGCTTGGATTCAGAGAAAAACTTTCGACCCTAGAGCAAGTTCACAGAATCACAGATATTATAGAACGTACTCTAGAAACGAAAAAGATATATTCAAGCCTCTTCTTGGATGTAGCGCAAGCATTTGATCGTGTAAGGCACAAAGGATTAGAGTACAAGTTACATCGCGAACTTCCCAAACAGTATTATGAAATCCTAAAATCTTACATAACCGACAGGCATTTTCGTGTAAAATATGAAGATGAATATTCGGATCTAAAGAAAATTTCAGCAGGAGTGCCGCAAGGAAGCGTTTTAGGCCCCATCTTGTACCTCCTGTACACACGAGATAAACCACTAATGAAAGAAACAACCATAGCTACATTTGCTGACGACACAGCAATTTTGGCAGTTGGGAGTAATGTAACGCAAGCTACAGAAAAATTACAAACATCAATTAATACAGTTAGTAACTGGATGAAGAAATGGAGAATTAAGCTCAATGAAACAAAATCGGTTCATGTAAATTTTACTAATAAAACAAACTATGTCAGTATACCAATCGTAATAAACTCTAAACAAGTCCCTTATGCAAATACAGCAAAATAACTAGGGATGACGCTTAAATGGAAAGAACATGTCAAAAAGAAAAAGAACGAATTAAACATCAAATACAGGAAAATGTATTGGCTCATAGGTAGAGACTCGGAACTATCTATACATAATAAATTGCTCCTATATCGGCAAACTCTGAAACCTGTCTGGACTTACGGAATACAGCTTTGGGGCTGTACTAAGAAAACAAACGTTAAGATAATTCAGACGTTCCAAAATAAAGTACTTCGGAATATTGTAAATGCCCCGTGGTACATTCGAAATGAAGACCTGCACCGTGACTTAAAGATGGAAGACATCAATGAAGTAATTGCACTTTATGCTGGCCAAACATGATTCACGCCTTCAAAAACATGAGAATATCGAAATCCGTCGTATGCTGGACTGTCCGATAGCAATACGACGGTTACAAAGAACCAAACCAATGGATCTAGTGATTACAAACTAAAATAATACTATATTATAGCAAATATTTATTTAAATAAATAATTATATTTATCTTTGGGACTAGCCATTGGGCTTTATCCCAACAAATGTGAATTAAATTAAGATAGAAAAATTGCTAGATGACTTATAAAATAAGTCAGTTGTAATAATAATAAATAAATAAATAAAAATAAAACTTATAGCAACACACTAACACAAATGCAAACATTTTTCACAAAATTGTGTTGGCAAAGTTGGCGAACTCACTCAATCACCAAACGAAACTAATTTCGTGCATCATAAATTGTGACTCATCCGACCATTGCATCCACCCAATGATTGACCACACTCCCAGTTTCAAGCAATATTCTAAATGTGTTGGTAAATATTTGGACATTTGATAAACGACGATGGGGATTATGAACCAACGAATTGTCGAAGATGGTGATATCGAACAACATGTGACGAAGCTGAATGTATTGTTCCAGAAGTTGTTAGCTCACACAAATGAAATTAAACCAGAATTTCTAATGAGTGCTTCTTTATTAGGTTCGTTGCCAGCCTCATACGATAGTCTCATTACCGCTTTAGAAGCTCGAAAAGAACTAACGTCATCATTCGCACACGCGAAGATTATAAAAGAATATCGACGCTGGAAACAAAGAGACGATAACAGCGATGATACAGTGGCGTTACGTATTCCTGAAAGCAAAATGGCGTACATGCAGACGCCGATTATTTGTTTGTTTTGCAAAAAGAAAGGTCACATAAGGCAAGAATGCCGGAAGTATGAAAGATGGTTGCAGAATAGAAAAGGAAACAATAATGCGAATTTAATCGATCAACAGAGTGAATGGAACTCTGAATTACTATTCGTCATCGGTGGTATATCAGACGGATAGATCCTAGATTCAGGCGCTACATGCCATATTAGCTTCATAAAAGAACACTACACTACTGTCGATGACACGCATCATGAAAAGGTTTCAGTTGCAAATCGAGATGAAGTGATGTCATCAGGGCATGGTACAGTTATCAACAATTTCGTAAACGACATCGGGGACACAACGCAAATTAAAATGTGCAATGTGTTATACGTGCCAAGTATTGGTGGAAACTTGATATCAGTAAAGCAGCTCACAAGCAAAGGCTTTAAAGTTGGTTTTAATGGAAATAAATGTGAGATTAGTACAGGACACGACCGGCAGATTGCCATCGGAGAATTTAGAAATAATCTATATAAAATGCGCATGAAAGAAATTATAAACAGTCTTCAAAGTGAACCTGTGTGTTATGTTCAAAGTGAATCAACACGTTGCGTCCACGAGTGGCATCGAGTATTGGGTCATAGAGACATGGACATAGTAAAAAGCCTATCATCGGGAAAAATGATAGATGGATACAAAGCTGCATAATGTAAAGCAGAGTGCGGATCAAAGACAACATGTGAGGTATTCATTAAAGGAAAAATGACATGTATCAAATTTCCAAAACAATCACTCAGCAGATCGAAACATTTTGAGAATTAAAAAACAATTTGAGAATTACCTTGAATCAAAGGGTGTATTTACGTTACGCCACTGTATCATCGCTGTTATCGTCTCTTTGTTTCCGGCGTCGATATTCTTTTATAATCTTCGCGTGTATGAATGATGACGTTAGTTCTTTTCGAGCTTCTAAAGCGGTAATGAGACTATCGTATGAGGCTGGCAACGAATCCAATAAAGAAGCACTCATTAGAAATTCTGGTTTAATTTCATTTGTGTGAGCTAACAACTTCTGGAACAATACATTCAGCTTCGTCACATGTTGTTCGATATCACCATCTTCGACAATTCGTTGGTTCATAATCCCCATCGTCGTTTATCAAATGTCCAAATATTTACCAACACATTTAGAATATTGCTTGAAACTGGGAGTGTGGTCAATCATTGGGTGGATGCAATGGTCGGATGAGTCACAATTTATGATGCACGAAATTAGTTTCGTTTGGTGATTGAGTGAGTTCGCCAACTTTGCCAACACAATTTTGTGAAAAATGTTTGCATTTGTGTTAGTGTGTTGCTATAAGTTGCTATAAAAAAGTATTGAGTATAGAGTATTTTTTATAGCAACATTTATTACATATACGTAAAATTTGTGTCTCAATGAAAAATATGTTTCACATACACACGCACACAAATTAAAATTTTTTTTTAACGAAATGTAATAAATTAAATTTACGCTCGTATTCCACTTGAAGATTTTTTCAAAAGTAATCCATAATATGTTAAAAAATATCTGGAACAGAAGCTATAGCAGATTAACCGATTATATTGTAATAATCCCCATTCAGTGTTGGTAAACACTTTTTTGATTTCTCTGGGGCTTTATTGATATGCTCCTCTAAGGTTTAATGCGCAACCTTTATTTGACCCAGCTATTCTTAGATCTCTGTTAATAGAACCTCTAAAATCACAACATATACGAACCTCTCTATTCTTTTTTGAGACACATACTATAGGGTTGGCTTATTGATTTAATATGACAGGACTAAATGATTTCATTACCAACTATAGTCTAAATATTTCTTCATTAATGATAATATTACTCGACACGACCTGTATCTACTTCCATTTTAATTGAATGATTTTCAATGACAAAATGGTTGCTCGCTTCCCATTGATCCTATAAATTGAAAATATTAAATTGTCATTTGATCAAGTTTTATGTAAACTTCCTTGATTGACACACATACGATGTATGACCTAGGACCTTGTACGCCCCACAAATAACACCTCAAATGTTTAGCCGGACAATTATCGTACTTGCGATCATTAAATCGGCCGCATCTGCTACATCTACTTCGTGATCATTATACTTTGCATTTGTCTTTGAATAAAAGGTCACATGTCCTGGACTTTTAAATTTTAAACGTGACCTTGCTCTATGGACCTTGCAATGGTATGTATTTGTCAGAAGATTTTGAACTTATTACTTTTTTAACTGTTCCGATAAAATAATTTTAGTTGACTATCGTCAAAATCCACTGTTGTTGATCTATCGAATACTTTTGTGATGTAAAGATCAGTTTTTTGTAGGGATGTGCTTTGGATAACTGAATCTGATATACCGTTTACTGAACGATATCTTAACGCAACTTTTTTTTGTTGATAGAAGAGAGCACATTTGGTATTACTGGTGGAAACATGAAGCCTTTTTTGAGCTGGCGATGATAGTTTGCAATGGACGCAATACTTTTTATGGGTGATGATTTGGAGAATTTGTCTTGGTTCTGGCGGATTAATGTCAAGAGTTTGGGTTGAAGAGGATTATATTTTTTTTATAACATTTTGGGGTTATTGCGCAATTTTGGATCTGTCAAACAAGACGAGGTTTAAACGTGTTTTGTCAGTTTAGAGGTTCTTCATTTGATTTTGGCGTTTAATCATTTATTTTGTTATTATAAATTATTATTATATTATTATATTATTATATTATTATATTATTATATTATTATATTATTATATTATTATATTATTATATTATTATATTATTATATTATTATATTATTATATTATTATATTATTATATTATTATATTATTATATTATTATATTATTATATTATTATATTATTATATTATTATATTATTATATTATTATATTATTATATTATTATATTATTATATTATTATATTATTATATTATTATATTATTATATTATTATATTATTATATTATTATATTATTATATTATTATATTATTATATTATTATATTATTATATTATTATATTATTATATTATTATATTATTATATTATTATATTATTATATTATTATATTATTATATTATTATATTATTATATTATTATATTATTATATTATTATATTATTATATTATTATATTATTATATTATTATATTATTATATTATTATATTATTATATTATTATATTATTATATTATTATATTATTATATTATTATATTATTATATTATTATATTATTATATTATTATATTATTATATTATTATATTATTATATTATTATATTATTATATTATTATATTATTATATTATTATATTATTATATTATTATATTATTATATTATTATATTATTATATTATTATATTATTATATTATTATATTATTATATTATTATATTATTATATTATTATATTATCACCTTTGTAATTATTTGGATTATTTTAGGCTTTATAATTCGTTGTTTTGAGGTAAACAATTGATGGACCATTTTATTACTGCCGCGGCCCTTTTTCAATCTTTCAAATGCAATAAAAACAATTTTCAAAATTTTAATATCGTTTTATTTAACTAATAGAGGTTGTTGTTAAATTATAAATGTGGCCAACTACATGCATTAAATACGTCAATAAATTTATAAAATTATATTATATAATACGTCTGTATATTAATAACATATTATATATAATGCGATGGAATACAACAAACGATGACTTTTGCAACAAACAGGCGAGCAGACACACTATTTTAAACAAAATAGTGGCTTGAATACGATTTAAGAAAACGACATAGTTTTGTTTTTCTTTTTGCTAGACATTTATATTTATTTCATTTTTTGTTTGTTTGTTTGTTTCATTTGTTAATTCATTAAATATTAATATAAATAGTTTTTGTTTCTGGATTTTTGATACACAGCACAATGTGAGAAGGTAAAAGATTTAATTTTATTTATGAAACTATCGTAAGGTAAAACGTTTTTATTTTTTATATTAAGTGACTTATTAATAATTTTTTCTTTTGTTTGTTTTAAACCACTTTATCGATTTAATTACTTTTTTTTTGGAAATTTTTTAAATATAATTCTGTAATGTATATTCGTCTAAAAAGATTTATTAATATTTATTATTTTTAATTAATGTAAATTTATTCATTGAACTTAATATAATTATATATATATATATATATATATATATATATATATATATATATATATATATATATATATATATATATATATATATATATATATATATAAATACATATATAAAGGATTATTCAAAATTACCGAAGCACCTAAATATTTTGAAGGTATACTTTTCACAAATGATTATGTTGGAAATTACCTTGAAAAACTTTATCAAGATCCTTCTTATATTTTAAGTTATAAATATGTCTACAGCAGAACCATCCAGCTGAAAAATCTAAATATTATCCAAATTGTAAGTAGTAGGAGAATTGAAGTTTTCTTACTAAACTTGTTACTTGTTTTGCTTTTTTCAGTCATTGCTTTATTAATTCAAGCCGCTCTGAAGTATAATTTTATTTGTAGCTTAAACTATGAAAAAAACTAACAAGTTGATAACTCGCAAGTTGTTCAACGTGTTAGTTTGATACGATTTTGAACTCAGTCAAACAGTTTTACAACACATAATTAAGGAGTCATCATGTTAAATAACCAGATGACCTTGAAAAACTTTACAATATCAAATAAATTCCATAACTAACCTATATTTTTAAAATATACAACTTTTGTTTATATAGTTATCTCGAAAACTGTTATTATTATACCCTTGAAAGGTTTAAAGCGTTTCGTTATTTTTGAATTACCCTGTTTATGCATTTAATACATTTAATATATGTTATATACATACATATATATATATATATATATATATATATATATATATATATATATATATATATATATATATATATATATATATATATATATATATATATATATATATATATATATATATATATATATATATATATATATATATATATATATATATATATATATATATATATATATATATAATATATATGTTGTGTAAATTTTTTCGTGTGAGTATTCTAACAGATGGCGTTACCTAACTATACTGTTTCTACAAACATTAGCATTATATTAGTTCAGTGTAAAATACCGATTAGTTCAAGAACAAATAAAAATTAAGTTGAATTCAATATAAAGAAAAATAATCTTTCTTTATGATTCATATCATCATAAAGTACTTTAGCTGAACAATTTGCCAGGATCATTTTGAACTTATTAGAAACTTTTTACGCTCTACAGAAGTAGTAATTTAAGGGATGAGTGATAAAATATGTCCCTGTCCAACAATAATTCTTATCATACAGAATTTAATGAAAAATGTAATGAATTTAAATTGTTTATTCATTTACTTCACTCAGTTAGACATAAATTATAATCGTTTTGATTGGTTGAAGGTTCGCATTGCTCATTTTGCATAAGATATCTTTTAAAACTTGGCCAGCTGTGAGAATAAAATTTATAAAAAAATTCTAAAACCATAAATTTATTGGTTTTTAGAAAGACGCATTTATATTTAATGCGCTCACCTGAACCATTACCATTACAAAACCCATAAACAAAGTCAAGATGCTAAATGAACATAAATTCACAAAACTGACAAAAGACAATTTTTTTTTTAAATAAACGAAGTAGTTCATAATTGCCGCCTACTGTTTTATTGATTGGGGAAAAATACTAAAATGTCGGTTTTTTTCATACTCCTTTGCGGTTTCTGTAACCATAGCTACAAATAAATAAAATCCATCGGTTTTCGGCACTCTAATATTCTTCATGGACTATACGATATCTGCATATCTGAGTAAATCATATGCGTAGCTGCTGTAGTTTTTTGGAAACAGAAATCTCAACTTCATTTTTAATCATGAAATGTGGTAAATATTTTTTTTGTGAAAGTTTAAGCGAACTTGGGGGAAAAATTTACGAAACTCAAACCGAGCAACTATTTAAAAAAATGCGTATCTAATACAAATTTCAAAATGGTATAATACAATCTTTTAAATAAAATCGAGATTATTGCTATTAATATGCAGATGGAGTAAATTCGACTAACTGTTCATGCAAAACAAGCAGAGTTTAAGTTAGTTAAGTGTGAGCGAGTGAGAAATGTAATTATTAGTATTATTTGCCGTTTTTGACATCGCATGTGTTTCATTTCGCTATTTGATTGGACTATTTAGTATACGGATTTGGAGTATATTTGTCAAAGTGCCATGTATACAGTACTCGTCACAGAAATACGCAAATGTATGCATTTTATTTACGGTGGGTGCAGAGACAATGCAAAACCAAGGGAGAGAGATTTCGAATCCGCATTTAATGCACGAAAAAAGATACCAATACCAGTTAAAAATAAATTATTGAACTGGCATATTGAACGGGATGAAAATTGACCCATTTGAACTGCCAGGACCTTATCTGGTCACAGGTATTTGAACTTTCTTCGAAATGATCTGTCAAATTTATTGTTAGAGGTGCCCAAAGAAGTAAAAGAATCGCATTAGTTGCAGAATGTTGGCTGTGCTGCGCACTATGAAGCAAACTTCTATGCTTACTTGGTCGATACATACCCACATAAATAAATTGGCTATCTGGGGACTATTTTGTGGCCTTCTCAAAATATCTTTTAATAGTAGATGTCACATTTGTATCAGAGTCGATGGCAGGCAGTTACTTTCAAGCATTTACTTTCAATTCAAATAAAGTTGTATACTATGTTGCGTTGTTTTTATGAAGCCCTCATCATCGGGTACAGTTTGACAAGAAATGATTGAATTTTTAAAATTTTGTTATTTCGTCGAATTAACTCCATCTGCATATTAATAGTAATAACCTCGTATTTACATTAGATAAATGGATGTATTATGTCGTTTTGAAAACTGTATTAAACACGCAATTTTGCTAAATGGCAGATTAGGCTTTCATACTTTTTTTTTCCACCACATTCGCTTAAACTTTGACAAAAAAATATTTACAATATTTCATGGTTAAAATAGATAAAACACCCAATAGTTCTACTATGAGGTTTTTCAGGCTTTTCCATTCTTTCTGGGACACCCTTTATATATATATATATATATATATATATATATATATATATATATATATATATATATATATATATATATATATATATATATTATACAGTTAAAATGTAAATTGTAAAAATAATAATTTTATTTCTTGATTTAGTTTAATTTAAGTTAATTTTCATAACGGTAAAATACTGCGTGTGGTTTTAACTTCGCGTTTTCCTTATTTTCTTTTCAATTATTTAACATTTAATGGTTAAAGTCTTTATTTTTGTTTTATTTATTTAATTATAATAAATACGTGCAAATTTATAATTTTCAGATTTTATTTATATAAATAACATTATAAATCTTTCATATATATATATATATATATATATATATATATATATATATATATATATATATATATATATATATATATATATATATATATATATATATAAAATGTTTATATATTTGTGGAGTTAAACATAAACCGCAGGTCCCTGTAATAATCGTGTTTTTATTATAAAGATAGATCTTGACAATACCCTAATGAAAATAGCAGATCTCGCTCTACTTTAAATTCTAATTATTCTTATCTCCATAGTTAGAACTCGCCATCTCATTCTACAATAGCTTTACCCATGTCTAAAAATTGACCACTTTTGAGTTGTTTTTAAAGTATTTACAAATATAGCAACTGGTGCTGATACCGTTCTTTCAATTGTTCTGAAAAATTTTTAGTTTTAAAAACATTTGAATGAAAATGTATGGAAATGTTATACTATTAGTATCTATTCTGAACAATACAATTTATGATCAATAATCGAACCATGTGAATCGGATCAATATTATGGGAAGTAAGGTTCAGTCTGATAGTGAAAATTCGTTTTCTTACAAAATGTTTCTATCCGAACGTTCCACATTACCGATCAAACAATGAAAAGCTTATTTAATCTCTGATTACTCTAAGGAGCCGATTAATTTCTAATTTTTGACTGTCTATCGTCTTAAACTTAACCTTAATCAAATTTTATATACCCTTTTCCAATGGCCGTAATATAATTAAAGATGAAGAATTCCTTACCATGTTTTAAGAAATCAAGGCCACAACCCTCTTACACCTGGTCAATTTTATATTGGTCAATCAATTACCATGCTACCAGAACCCAATTACAACCACTTTAAAAAATTTGCTTCCACCCAAGTATTGACTCCCGTGAGTCAACCACGGCGATATGTTCAAATAACAACAATTTCGAATCAAATGTTTCCGCAGTGATCATGACAGAAAAACCACAAGCTGCTGTTATATAAACAAATTTTGAAACCGGTATGGATCTATAGTATACAACTCTACGGGTGCTAAAAAACAAACATAAAAATAATCCAATAGTTCGAAAATAAAATACTACGATCCATTGTAAATGCATCGTGGTATACATTACAAACGAAAAATGGAGCTTGTCGCTGACAAAATCAAATAGCATGCGAGAAAACAAGACAAACGTCGCAGGATGACCAACCCATTGGACTTAATGTGACCTAGAAGACAGAGTGCCAGCAGTGCGAGAAACCTACTAAGGAATCATTGTTAACTAGAATTTTCCTACTGGGCTAAATTATCATAATAAATGTATAATAATTTGCACCGAATGAGTAAACTCCGATAGTTTACCTAATCAAATTTTTAAAATATGGTCATGTGATTAAAATTCGATCAAAAATTTCATCGATTTTGATACACATTACGCTCGTACACTTTACAAAAAACAAGCGTAGGAGGCTTTGATCAAATCAAAAACAAAATTTGTAAAATATTTTCTGTTGTTGATTTATCATAAAAGTATACTTCTCGAGTATACTTTTATCTCTACGAAAGAGTTTGTAAGGAAAATATAAAAGTTGAGATTTTTTAATAACAGAAAAATCATGAGATAGGGTAGCCACATCTATTGATGATTCTACATAATTTCAAAAGGCAAGGAGGAGCGCTGAGTTTTGAAGATATTGAAATACTGGAGAATCCTAAATTCTAACGAATTTATGGTGAGAATAAACATTTGATTATGGAGCGTAAGATTATGAAGGATTCGAGTCTGCTTTGTGTCGGGAATATGCGCTTCTCAATGATATGGAAAATGGAAACCAGCAAAACCTAATCAATCAACAGCAAGTGCCTGATATATATGACCAAATACTAAAGAATTCGGAGTTGCATGTAAATTCCGATATGTAGAATAAAACAATGAGGTAAGTTGGGTATGAGTGAGAAAAAAAAGAATCTTTTATAGTAAATCCCATCATTTCTAGCTCTTATGAGAACAACCAAATAAAAACAATTTGAGCTTTTGCAACATTTAGCCAAGAAGTAACAATAAGATTGATTATGGAAATTTTGAACAGATTAGGGGTGTCTTAAGGATATACAATCGTTTATTTAGGCTTTGAATCAACCGGTAAAACTGCGGTAGCTATTGGAGCTACAATCGTTCATAAACGGCCAATGGAGATGAGAAATCTATACGCGAATTTATTCAAATATAGGAAAATAATCGGCATTGATGAAGTTATTATATTTGGAGCTGAAACTTTTTGACAAAATAGATGGGAGACTTAAGGGTTTTCCTTTATGATATTTCTTTTGGAGGTATGCACGTGCTCTTCATAGGAGATTTATGGCAATTGCACGTGTTCAAAAAATTATACTTAACCTTGAACACATTGATTTAAATACAATTTGAATACTAATGGGCACATCTATTAAAGCAAAAATATATCAGTTCCCTTTAGAACCTGGGTCTACTATATTATGGCTATTGACAAGAGCCTCCTTAAGCACATTTGATGAAATTGTCTATACGTCAATTCGAAGACTTCCTAAACCCTAAACCATTGGTTTATAAAGGTCTGTCTTGGTCGTGAGCCACAAAAGGAAAGCCTTTCCTTTTTTATGCTGTTGAGGTAATCCTCGAAAAATGGCAAGATGAAACATGACCGATTAAAATTTCTCATTCAATTGCCAAAGTATTATGGCCCATAGCGATAGTTTACAGAAAAATCAAATTTGCAACTATCGTTGAACGATTGGTTGTCAACGCGTGATAACTCCAAATATCTATTTTATTGTTCAATACAAAAGCCTGCTTAACGAGGATGGGCAGATGACGTCAGTTTATAAGTTGGCGTATACAACTGGTAGTTTTGTTCCCATGACAATATTTCGGTAAATTTATTGGGTAAATGCATAGTATAAATACACATTGTACTATCATGGTAGGTTAGCCCATTGACGTGCTAGATGTCGCTACTGGGATCGTTTTAAAATAATTAAAATATTTTTATATGTATAATCGCCTAAATGTCATATATCTAAATTTAGATATCGATCCGACATCTGGAACATCAATGTAAGAAAGTAGTCAATTAAGGTACAGTTTAAGTCAACCGAAATAAACCAAATATTGTAGAATTTAGATTTTTACAGGTCCCTATAGATTAGTATAAATTTTGTTTAATTCCACAATTATAATTTTTTTGTATTATTTCATATCTAATAATTAATAATAATTAAGAAACATAATAATAATAAAATATATAAATATTAAAAATAATATAAAAAAAAAATTAATTGTATTATAAAGGCGTGCTCATTCATAATTAATTTAATATTTAAATAATTTAAAATTTATATGTATTTTTTTATATTTTGGTTTGGTTTGGATTTTTTAAATGTATTAATTTTACTAATCACATGATTTATTTTATTTTTTATTTTTCAACATTTTATTATAATATTTTAATCATTATAATTAATTGGTCTTTTATTTATTGTATCTATTCTTTGTTTTTATATTAACAATAAAAATAACAAATTCGAGGAAAAATAATTTTTTATTTTTATTTTTATTTTTTTTTTTTAAATAAATTGTGCTTAATTATTTATAATAATTATATTTATATATTATGGTTTTAATAATTTATTTATGTAATAATAATAATAATAATAATAATAATAATAATTTTAATATAAACATTTAATTACTTTTTTTTATAATATTATAATATAATATAAATTATTTTTATTAATTTAATTAATATTCGGTGAATTATTAAATATATGTATGTATGTATGTATATTTTAAAAAAAATTAACAAAAACAAAAAGCATGTGTGAATTATATTTTATTTAAAAATATTAATAAAAAGCCGTTGTAAAATGACGATTTTAACTTAATTAACTGTTTAAAAATTTTTTAATTTTCATTTTTCGTTTGTTTTTATATATATATATATAAATTAAAATATCGCACTCTTTAAAAAAAAAAATTAAATTTATTCATTTTTATTTTTAAAAAATTTTAAAATTTCATCGCAAATTAGTAATAACTATTATAAATCTTTTTGTTTTTTTTTTTATAAATAATATAATATTTAAATATGTTTTTTTTTCATAAAACGGACGGTTTTTAATATTTATTTTTTAATAATTAAATGATATAATTAAATATATATATATATATATATATATATATATATATATATATATATATATATATATATATATATATATATATATATATATATATATATATATATATATATATATATATATATATATATACTGAAAGTCGCTGACACGAGAGGTACCACCTGATTCCTGAATCAATATGAACTTGAGTTTAATTCTGTCTCTTTGTACTAGAGGGCCACCCTAACAATTTATAAAAGAACAATATTTAAGTGATTTGATTGGTTACATGATCGGATTTTTTTGTTTGTTCATAGGACGATATTTCAAATATTTTAATAGGATTTAAATCCATACTCGGAAAAACGCTTTAACTTTTTTTTGCAAAATGCAGTTATTGGATTAATAGATGGCACTTTTGATGTAGTTTCTTCAATAATGCAACAACTGTTTTCTATACCTTTATCTTTATCTTTCAACTGTTGAGGCATGGGAATTTACAATTGTTGCGGAAAAAAGCTATGCAGAACGAAAAAATTTCGACCAAATAGTGTAGAGAGAAAAAAACAGATCATCATAAAAAATTCCCTGACAAAAATACAAGATTTTATTACTGCAAGATATTGTGATGGAAGATTTTATACCGATCCCGAAATTGAATACTGAAACCTTTCAATTCTTTATATGAGAACCAATTAGGAGAACCACCAGTGGCGGGTAAATTTATAAATTATAAAGGACAACATCTAGATAATTATCGAGGCTATAAGGTTGCTAAGCTACTACACAAATTAGGAGATAAAACACGACATTGAAAGTACGTTAAAATTTAAAAAGGTAAACTCACGTATATTCCTGAATATCGCATAACCATTGGATAAATTTGGCACAGGGGTCTGAAATATAAATTGCATAGAGATGTAGCGGGGTGAAATTGACTAAGCAAAACTCGTATAGTGACATTTGGAAAACAGAGCTACACCATCTACTTTAATTTTGTTAGTCCCACGGTTTAAATACTTTAGTGTGTCAAAGCTATAAGAAGATTCCGTGGTTAGTGCTTCCATCTCTTGTCACGCTTCCTACCATGTAAATATACCAGGCGTCGCACCCAAGTTGAATTTTGCAAATATCTCAAAAAAATACGTAAGGTCCTACCAACAAAAAGATTAAGGACAAAGTTGATGTGGTGAAAGGAGTAGACAAGATGGCGCTATATTTATTAGTAATTACAATAATACAGTTGGTTAAATTAGAGCAAATTTTTTTAACTAAATAGGAACTGTACGGTTTTACGGCAGAACATGATTCTATATTATAAAAATAGGTAAACTTTTACTTTGCAAATTTTTTCATAGGAATTTAAGGTATTATCGACGCCTCACAGGACGAAATCGAGTGATGACTATACCCTCCACATATTTGACACAAATTTCTTATTTGTTGAAGTGGTAAATCTTCGAGAATGACTGAATAAATATTCTCCAAAAAAAATTTGCATACTTTTTCCCATTTAAATTACCATGTATGAAGTAAAATGCTGTTTTAAAATTTTCTTTATTAGTTTGATTATGGTTCGATAATATAATCATCTGTAGAACAAATTCAGACGCTTATAACATCTGATAATTGAGTTCCAGAAAAAAATTTCCGAAGTTATATAGTTTGCTTATTTTTAATTCGGAATCATATTCTGCCATAAAGAAAAGTAAAGTTTCTATTTAATTACTAAAAGCCCTTATTATTATTACTTATAAGTAATGCGCATAATATAAATACACATTGTACTACCATGGTATGTTAGCCCATTGACGTGCTAGATGTCGCTACTGGTATCGCGTTAAAATAATCAAAATATTTTTATATGTATAATCGCCTAAATGTCATATATTTATACTTAATTTGAATTTTATTCTGTCGACCCGACATCTGGAACATCAATGGGTAAACTGGTTTTTTTCTTATGAAGGCTGTGTAGCGCCATCTAATGTCCCCCATTCCACATGTCAACTTGGGCTTAAATTGTTTTTTTGGGGAACTAGTATGTTTTGAGTAATTTACAAAATCCATTTTAGGTCGGACATCCGGTATATACCGGTATATATATATATATATATATATATATATATATATATATATATATATATATATATATATATATATATATATATATATATATATATTTCTAAGTTGATAAAACATATTTTTAAAAATTTTACAACAATTTATGTATAATCAATCATAAGATTTAGGCGGTTTATTTATTTATTTATTTTTAATTCATTAATTATTATAGATTTTATAATAGTGATGATGAATAATAATATATGGGCCTTTAAATATATGTATGTATATTTGAAATTTCAACTAATTATGAATATTTTTGATCTATATACTAGCTAATATTTTTAACAATATTTTGTCCATCCATTTCGTTCTTAAACTGAGAAAATTTAAAAATCAAATTTAATTTAAATCATGGAACAATAAAATTAAATTAATAATTTTATTTTTTTTCGAAAATTATATAGGAACAAGTACCGTGCCTGGTTTTTTATGTAGACCATTCATTATTTTAAAATGTATATCGTTAATATAATATTATTATAATATAATATTATATAATATAATATTATTATAATATAATATTATATAATATAATATGATTATAATAATTGTAATTTGTAGTGATTGTGAAAAGTGGACGATCTTTTATTTAAAAAAAAAAATAAAAAAATACAACACTTAATGCAATACCAATTATTTTGAAAAATATTAAAATTAAAATTATAACATCGATATTTTATTATAATTGTGTGTCTAAGCTAAAAATGTATATTTTGTGTCGTATCATAATAATTTATAGAGTTTTAAACGAAATCGTAATGAACAAAAATGCTGTTAAATGTATAGCTAGTTAATTATGATTTAAATGTATTGTTTAGAAAAACAAAATTTAAAAATTTACATCATACAATTTATTAAAATGCATATTTAAAAAAATTATAACAGTTTTAGTATAGACACATTTTGTGATTTATTTCTTTGCTATGCCAATTATAATAGTTTAATAAATTAATTTAGTACGGATGAGGTTTCTAGTTTATATTGCCATTTTCACAAATCATAACCTAAAAAAAACGATCAGAACCTAGTTTATTCAAAACTTTACAATCGAACATAAAATTAAATTGCATGGGATTAGGAGTACTTAGGAGGAATTATGCGTGAAGCGTTTACTAACTTCACAATAATATTATATTGTTTGTGTACTAAAAACAGAGTACTAATTTTTATTGTACTAAAAGATACTAAAACAAAGTAGTCATTTGTAATTTGTATTTATATACTAATATTTTTTTGTGCTAACATACCGATCAGCCAATCAGACCTCTTTTTCTTGCTGTAACTGAAATCTTGTTTACAATTTAGCGAGTTTATAATTCTCGCCTCAGTCGCTCGACAAAGTTTATCTTAAAATTTAAAACCTTATTACAATAATTATTAGTTCAGCTGCAAAAATATGTATCAAATGATTGGATGGTAAATTAGTGAGAACCAAAGGCGAAGTTGAGTTGGAATTATGTCACAATCAATTGGATATGTTAATTACCAGGTCAAAATTCGTCATATTGTTAGATCCTACTTCTGATCATCCGTAAAAATTATTTCAACCGGATAAATTTAATAATTTCTCGGGGAAAAATTTAGCTGATCTGTAATATTTCCAGCAAGGTCGAAGAAATAAGTGAAATTAGAACATATTAAGTTCTCCTATCCGATAAATGAAAGGAATTTTAAAATTCTGAAAAAGGAAGTGTTTGTTATACAGATGCTATTGATTATTGCTGTCTATTTGGACAGAAGTTTTCCAAACACGATGTGAACCAAATGTCACGATAAAGAAATTTAAAAGATATGGTCACGCGCATGATTGTTGTTTTCCCTTTTATTTTCCATTACGTGAACCAGTCACGAAAAAACATGACTGCTTAGTCATTATTGTATAGTGTGAAGCAAAATTGTGGTAAAAATTAAAAAAAAAAACAAATTTGAACTATTCGCCTTTTAACGTAAAGTGGGTGACATCTAGCAATTTTTTTAAACAACAGCAAAAGTGGTTATGTAATAATAGTTATTTGATAATCAAAGTTACCTTAGTTACTACTTTTGTATGCATTATGATAGATAAAAACAATTGGCTCTTAACAGATCGTAGCGCGACTTTAATGGCGAATACATTAATTTTTTAAAGTGCAACCATAATAAAAAACTAAAAAGTGTAGATAATCAACTAAATACAATTAGTTATTTTACATTTCCACAAAATGTAAGGTTTAGTAAGGAATGGATCAGAATGTATTCTCGATCCGAAAAGTTTAATATAAAAAATTAAACATACTCAACAATGTCGAGTCACTGAAAATGGGAATCGAAATAATCGAGAGTAATAAGGAAAATGAGAAATTAAAAGAACAAAATTAAAAAAAAGTGAAATAAAAGTAAGTGAAAAATCTTCGATAAATTGCATTAAAGTTAACATAAAATGTACACTCCTGGCTAAATTAGAAATTGAAAAATCCCCACTGTAAAAGATTCCATTGGAAAATTAAAGACATTGCACATGCGTAACAGCTGGACCCAGTGTGCACACAGGTGGATTCCAAAAAATGCTTCCAGGTGAGTCAACGCTACGTAAATGGGTACATAGACCAGATATTTCACCAGTGATTTAGAATTTTGTTTCCACGTTAATGGAATCATATTCGTTATCCGATCTTGATAAAGTATGTGTTATTTTGGCCAATGAAATGAAAGTTAAAAAATCTTATGAGTATAATCGGAATTGTGACACACTTTTTAAACCATCCAATTATGTTCAAATAGTAAAGGCTCGTGGAGTATTTTAAAATTGGAAACAACCGCTATGTTACTCCAGGTCATGGGTCCAGAGGTTTACATAATTATATCCCTAAAAGCTAGTTATTCGGCACAACTAGCGGCAAAAACCTAAGTGAGTGAAGCAACCCGACACAATTGGCTAATGAACAATTAGAAATACATTAAATGATCTACATTAAATTATTAAATGATCCTGGCAGAACGAAATTTTCAAGAGAAGATCAAGTTACAGAAAGTACCTATTTGAGAAAGTGAGATCAAATAAATAGAAGCATTGGTGAGTTAAAGGTAATCGAGGTACAAAATGAGCAATTTGGCTATGACATCAAAAACCTACGAAGACAGTATATAAAAACAAATGTTCTTGATATTGGGGGTAGATAACTGACGGGACGCTAAAGCTGGATATCGGTGCTGAATGCAATGTATTATCAGAAAAAACCGCAAATAAATTAAAAGTAATGATCAAAAAATCATCGACAAAATGGGTAATAGCTTAGGGGTGCGATTCCGGTTCACTGATAAAGAAAAATGATAAACTTATCATCAATAAATCACAAATCGCAATTCTCTTTTGATGCTAATGATAAACTTGCGTCACATTTGGTTTTCATTTCGATTTTATCGTTGAAAAGAATATATCATCCATGATATAGATTCTTTGCGCCTAAATGCTTATATTATTATTACTTTTGATTTAATTATTTAGTAAATATTTACACTGCCATCATACGTATATACTCCGAATTAATGAAATTTTTTATTAGGTAAACCGTAATCGCGTTTTCCGTGATGACGATAAAACAAAATATAAAAGCCAATGAAAACTTGATAATTTTTTTTCATTATCATATCATCGAAACGAAATTGCCTGTAATCAAACAATAAAAGTAATTATTGAGTCTAGCTTGAAACAATAAAAAAAAATGGAAAAGGAAAAGGAATTTCAATTCAACTCACAAAGGAGACAAGCTACGGATTTGTGTGGATCTAACAGAATTAAATCAAAATATAGAATTCCGCCATTACTTATTGAAGACTGTTGAAAAAATGTCAGCAATCACGACTGGGAATAATTATTTCATGAAGTGTCGGAGAGAACGTCAAAATATTTGACTATGGCTTCGCTTTGAGGTCAATATAGGCATTTGCGTATACCATTTGGTATTTCATCAGCCCCAGACAAGGGATACAAAGTTGACAACGAAAAAGGAGAAGTAAAAAGCCTGATGAAACCGCCCATATAGACTTGGGACCGGAGCTTATCTCCTTGGTCGTCTCTTATTTGGATTATGCCTAAGAAGTGTGAAGGTCAAGTGGCGATTTGTAATCAGTACCTTCTACCAATCATCACCGATATCGTTGATAAATCTGGATTTCACCGAAATTTCACCGAGGTAAGAAAGCAAGATACATCTAAAACTGCATTTAATGTCGACCACATGCATTATGCATGTATTAGGTTGCCATTTGGTTTAAAGCATGCCCCTTCGACGTTTCAAAGGGTCATGAATAATATGTTAGATAAATTGCAAAGAAAGTTTGTGCATGTTGGCGACATTATAGTTTTCTCTCAAATCCCATCAACGGATATTAAATTAATTTGAACCCTGCTGTGATTTAAATACAGTTTTTTTTCTACGACACTTGGCTTCCAATAATATAATCGGAAATCTACGACTAGTGATAAATGGATGAAAATTGACATTTTTAAAGCTACTAAGCTGGCGGCTTCAGCAAATCAAAACATGTGAGCACTACACCAGTGTGTAAGAAAGTTTCCTGGCAAAATTACTAAGATCTAACATAGGGATACTTTTGGTTCATATCATACCATATCAACTGATCAACTGGTCAACTGATGAAGCACATGTGAAGAGATGGAAAAAATATTTTGACGAACACGTCATCAACAGCAGTGAAAATCAGTGTACTAATAAACGCCATATGCTCCTAAATTGTACATAAATTAAATCAAATTATTTTGTACATAAATAAGATTTGTCTCTAACACAAGCCATTAGAGCAAGCAAATGTGAATTAAATTGAGACAGAAAAGTTGTAACATAAACACCAAGCTAACAGACTTTAAAATTTCGAATGAAAATTAATTAATATTTTATGGTAACGTACTGTATTCCAGTCAAATCAGCACAACTCGTTTAAAATTATGAATAAATCACTGAATTAAATTATTTTTAAGTTAATTTATAATGTAAAGTCGGTTTCATAGTTATAAAAAATGGCAAAGTAAACTAGTGCCACCTATTAGCAAAATATCTATACTAAAATAAACTTTTGATTTGTGCCTTGGCTATTGTACGAAATAATAATTTATTTCGGTTTGTTTCTTCGACTTATTGGTATAATATCGATTTTTCGATTTGACTGATTCTATTTCAATTTTTGCATAATATTTTGAATTTAAAAATTTTAGAAGAAAAAAAATTTTCTTTATTGTATTTTATCTTAGTGATGAACTACTTTTTAAACAATAATACAGAATACAATAAAAAAAATTTTTTTTATACCATCAGTGTCGAAATAATAGTGGACGTGATGTTGATTTTAATTTATAACCGGATGATGTTGACGACGATGATGTTATTGTTGGATTAATTTTATTTGCCGCATGATGATGATGATTTTGATGATGGTGATGGTGATGATGATGGCTACTACTATATTGATAATCTTTTAAATCGTAACGATAGAGTGGTGTTATTTTTAGACCAGTTTTATCTGGTATAATTTTAAAACGTGGATGCTCGGCCGAATTCAATTGTGGATTTACAAGTAGCGGACGTTTAATTGATGTTAAATATTCGGTTTTACTATTACTATTCGCACTACATGTCGTATTTATAATATTTGATTTTTTATAATTGTCGGATTTATTAATTATCGTTGGATTTTGCTTATTATAACAGTTTAGTGGTGAATATTTATTTGGCTTATAGATTGAAAATATATTATTGATTAAACTAATCGCATTACTGTTACTACTACTGTTGTTGTTGTTGTTGTTGTTATTTGAAATATTCTTAGTAAAATTATTATTATTATTATTATTATTATTGTTAACACTACTACTAATATTATTATTATTGTTAATACTATTATTATTTGATACGGTTGATGATGATGGCGGTGAATCACATGGATAAAAATTATTATTTATATGAATATTATTATTTATATTATTAATATTACAATTATATTTTTTATTGTTATTATTATTATTATTATTATTAATTTCTGATGGATAAATTTTACGATGATGGTTAAATTTGGTTTTATTCAATAATTTATGATTATTGTCTGCATTGTAATAGCATGACCGATCATAATTTATATTTTTGATAATTTCTTTATTTTCATTTACCACACAACAATTATTATTATTATTATTATTATTAATATTATTATTATTCAATTTATTATTATTATTATCGATCGACGATGGAGATAGTTGGGGCGAAAGCGAATGCGATTTGCGATCATCGTCCAAATCCTCCCAATATTTAATGAAATCAAAATTAAAATCGTCCAATTCGAGATCGGTTGAATCGGGCGACGAATCATCGTACTTATTGGGCGGTTGCACTTCAAGTAATGTTTTATTTTTTGCATGCGAATTATACAACAATAAATTATCATCGTTATTGTAATAGGTTAAATGATCGTCACGATATTTATTCAATTTGTTTTGTATCAATAATTTCGATCGTTCGTTTTGTATCAAACGATTTATGTTATCGTTAAAATATGGTGTTGTTGCCGCGTCATGATCACTATGAATATAATGAGACGTTGCTTTGTGTGGATTGAATTCGTATACACTCGACGCATCATGTTCATCGTAATAATAATCTTCATCGTCGGCTGTAAAATATTCACTTTGATTACCGTTTGTATTTGGGGCACGTGTCGTTGGTAAAGCTCCTGTTTTTGTGACGGCCGTTGTTCCAACCACGGGATCTACATCATCATCGTCATCGTCGATACATTCGAAATCGTCATCCCATTCGTTTGACGTATAAATTTTTGAATTTTTCGATAATGTAATCGGTTTTGAGAAGCACGATTCGTTAACGCATCCTTCACGATCACATATTGGATTTTGCGGTACAATGTATTTATTAAATGTTTTTAGTTCGCTAGAGGCGGGCGGCGATAAACGTGTAACATCGTGAATAACACGCGAATGATGTGTATTAGTACTAAACGAATGGGATTTCGGTAGGGTGGGCTTAATTTTACGATCGTTGGCGTATGTCGCTAAACCAAAACAACAACTCGACGATTTTGGATATTTATATTCGCTCGTCTCGGTTATATTGACCGTTTTTAATTTAGTGCGATGATACACGAAAATATCGTCCGAATCAAAACTATCGTTATTATTATCGGTTAAATCGTGACAACTTATGTAGTCTTCTTCCTCTAAATCGATCGATTGGTTTGAATAAATATTATCGGTGTACCACGATGGGTCCAGGCATTGTCTTTGTTGTTGCTGGTGACATTTCGAGGTGGCAATTGGTCTACGTGAACTAGGTGGTAATGGTGGTGGTGGTGCTGGTTGTTGTAACGGATAATAATCTCTATTCTCCAGTCGCATTCGATGTTCTATATTATATTTATGAGTTTTCATGCGCTCCAATTTGGTTTCACGTATTTTTTCGCATTTATCCCAATTACGATCGCCCCTATGATGATGATGATGATGATGATGGTGATAATTATCGCGTTTCTTTTTATGATGCCGAAAATATGCGTGCGAATTAAAATTAAATAATGATTTTTTATCGTGGCCATGATTCATATTATAGTTATCAACATGTTGTCACACTTCTTGTAAATATTTTATTGGGCATATACCTTGCCGATTATCAGCCGTACGCACCATAACCATTCCGCTTACTTCTTCGCCCACTTGAATTACAATTTGATCGCGTAACAATTTCATTGTACTTTCATTTCGTTCCCCATCGGTGACCGTTAAATTAAGTGTTACTTGAAGGGGTTTTTCAGCGGCTGCTAAGCGTGTTACATACTTTGAGGGGAAATATCCAACTCGGCCTAAACATTTTCCTTTCCACCAATCCGGATCAGATGTATCAATAACAGTCACCTACGAATGAAAAAAAAAAACAAATTAAATTGCAAAACTACTAAAATTATCTCATATCATTTTTAAAAGGTCAATCACTCCATCGCGCAGCCACTTATAATCTAGGAATAAACACTATGGAAATTTATAGTTATCATTCCAATCATGCTACATTGCAATATATGCTTTCTTCATCTGCCCCATTGCAATACCGCACGACCCCGTTGCGCATACTTTTCCTTTTTCTTATGTTAAACCTAGCATTTCTCTCTAGCAGCAATATATCAATTAGTATTACGTCAGCTAACACAAAAAGTGCATCTGTTAGTACAGTTCTGTAAGATTTGTGATACCAAGAAGGATTTTCCTTTTTGAAGATGAATGTCTTAATGTTTTCTGCGATCCCTGAAATTGTATTTTAGGGCCCACGCTGCTATATGGCGTTAAATCCTGAAAGTATTTATGTACGGGTAAAGAGACTTGTGCATCTCTGAAGCTGATGTCGTCAGTGACCACTGAATTATGACGGAGGTGTGAACTGATATTTATTACCAATAATATGTCCCACTTTTTAAATATTATTTTATTTGTTACATATTATGTAATTCGCCTTAATGTATGCCGTTTATACAAGCAACATTCTTTTGAAAACAAATACATAACGTTTAATATGACAATTAGAAAGACATTCAGGCGAATTGTTACTGTATATAAAATATATGAAGTTAATAAAAGTTAACACAAACATTTAGGCGTCTTCTAGTTTATTATGATACTGATCACTTTCTATTTGTAGGTGACTTTAACATTCCAAAAAATTACTGAAGCTGGGGATAGACGATGAGTTTATAAGATCATCAGTTGATAAAACTTATAACTGTATGTTGGATTGTTTTGCGAATTTTAGAATGAGTAAATTTAACACAATATTTAACAATTACGGACAAATATTGGACCTTTTTTATGTAGATTCTGTTTATTAACAATTTTAAATATGATTTCAGGAATGCTGATTGACCGTTGATATACTTCTATTTTGATAATTTTGATTCGACAGCTTTATTACACTTAATTATATTTCGGATGCTGTGTCAAAGTTGTATAGTATCGTGATGATTGGTTTTGAATTATCTGTTCCTGTTTTGGTGGGAACGAGGTACCCAGAGCTATCGTTCAATCAGCGGTAAAAAAAAACTTGTAAATCGTTAGTCTACTAGTTTAGAGCGTTTAACAATTCCGGATCGATGATAATGAAAGATGATAAACTTATCATCGATAAACCACAAATCTTGATCCTCTTTTGGTGATAAATGATAAACTTGTGAAATTTAGGTTTCAATTTCATTTTTTGATGAAAATCATTTACCACCGATGGCACAAAGCCTCTTTGCGCCTAAATGTTTGTGTCAACTTTTATTAACTTCATATATTTTATATATATTTGCCCTGACATCACGCGTAAATACTCTGAACTAATGTATTTTTTTCGTTTTGTAACCCGGAATAGCGGTTTCAGTATTAATAAAAAAATAAAATGGTAAAGCAAATGAAAACTAGATGCTTAATATAAATACACATAGTACTACCATTGAATGTTAGCCCATTGACGAGCTAGATGTCGCTACAGGTATCGTTTTAAAATAATTAAAATATCTTTATATGTATAATCACCTAAATGTCATATATTTATACTAAATGTTGATGATATTTTATCGACCCGACATCTAGAACATCAATGGGTAAACTGTTTTTTTTATATGATGGTAGTACTATGTTTATTTATATTATGCTAGATGATAATTATTATTTTTTCATTATCATATCATCGAAACAGAATCGAACCCTGATGATGTTAATGATAACGCTAAGCATCGTGATTTATGTAATAATGTATGTTTGAAAGAAAGATAGTGAAATTTCTAGTAATCCGGAACGATTACTACGAAAATCGAAATTAGTAAGTCTCATAGAAAATACGATAAGTTCACGCCAGCATGACTTTACTAATGTTTTTTTTTCGAGATATGTCTTCGAAAATGAGAGTAATCGCGACCAAGTTGATGTGGTCTACACAAATGTTTCAAAAGCTTTTGAGATTCTGAATGACAGGACAGGATCCTGAATGACAGGCTACTGAAATTGATTGACTTTGGATCCGATTTTGTTCCAATTAAATGAATTGCTTCGTACTTAACATCTTACATCTATCATCTTGCATCATTGCCCAGGATCAATCTTTTAAATTTGTTATCTCGTCTGGTGTTCCACAGCACAGAAATGTATTGGTCGAAAGTGGCAGCCACCTTCGACCATTACATTTCCTGGTGTTTATTAATGAGATTATCCAGTGTTTTAAGTTCTGTAGGTGCATATTATATGTTGACGACTTAAAAATCTATATGCTGCAAGTAATTAGTTTTGTGACACTCTTGAAAAGTCTTTCGAAATAATGAAAATGTATTTTCAAAGTATGCGTTGTGTGGCCGAAACCGTGCGAATTATAAAAAATATGGGTTTCGCGCTAAGCGAACACTGTAAAGTAAAATTAGTGAAGAAAGTACATTAGAATGGATTTCTATTAGTTAATAGAAGCGGTTTCCGAGCATGGACAGTACGCACGCCCGAGAATTTTGCGACTGTGGCTTATGATGCAGGATAGAATTCATCGGCCTCAACTTGATATCGATTGCAGCAACTGGCCATTAGTAACACCAGTTTGAAGAGAATACTGCACAAAGGCCTTGGATTATTCGCTTATAAACTTCAGATAACGCAAGGCGTTGAAAGCAAATGACCATCCGTTTCGTTATCAGCCACGCGAAATTGTAGAGAAACCAATACATCCACCAAGGGTAATAGTTTGGTGTAGATTTTGGAGTGGTGGCTTATTTATCTTCAAAAACGCTACTGGAAGCACGATAATGGCGTCTATAGCGATCTTTACAGAGGCTAGCTGACCAACTTTTTATGACCTCAAATCGACGCTATGAATGTGGACGACTTTTGGTTTCAACAAAATGGCGCCACATGCCTTACAAGCCGACAGACAATATATATCTTTGGCAATTAAATAAGTAGCAATTTAGGAGATGCCAATTGATCGGCGCGTTTTGTTAGAAACAGATGTTATGGAAAAAAACCAGATACAATTCCAGCATAAAAACATAACATTATTGTGACTGTTTATTATCCGCGAGATAGGCACCGAAATCATCGAAAAACTTCTGGAAAATTGGACTCACAGGATGGTTTAGTGTAAGACCTGAAGTGCGTCCCTATAAACTCTACATTGTTACAATATTGTTAACAATGACAGTCTCTTCAATCGTTCTTAAACGCACATTGTTACAATTACATACATGTGAGTTTTGGCGTTCATACACTATTTTCCATATTGTTGCAAACGCCATTTCCAACACTACTCGATAGTAGACTTGTAGCTGTCAAAATATCGAGTTTTTTAGTGGTATTCAAATTTAAAATGAACGTAAAAATAATAGCCGTATTAAAAATAACAATGGGTTTTTTAAATTATATTAAAATGTTTAATTTTTTTTTTTTAAATATTGTAATTTTTGCCGTAAAAATTACTAAACACATGGAAAGTAGCGCACCTGTTAATTGACACTCTAACTAAAATTTAGTATTAGAATACACCAAATCCATAGGTAAATACAAATTAGAATTTTTTCGTTGCTATGACAATTTTAAGAAACGATAATAAATATCGCACACTACTATTAAAATTTAATTTGCTTCATAGTTTTATATATTTTGATTTGTCGTTTGAAATCGAATTACGAAAGATAAAAACAATTTTTTTTGATAACTTTACCTTATATCCGGCTTTCAAATCTAATTCATCTTGATGCCTTGCTTTAAAATTGTACAGTACAACATATAAATTAGTCGGTAATAATCGATGTTGCTTCTGAAAGAAATCCAAATTAAAAAAAAAAATCATTTTTAGCGATTTAATTCTGCGGCGTTACCTGACTTTGCCGTACGGGTGATGGGCACGGCGATATACTTGCGGACGACAAACTTTTGTCAATATCATCGGGTAAATCGACCGATCCAGTTTTAAGTCCGCGTGTCGCATACAATAATTTCCTTTGATGCGATGGACTCGATGGTGCTGCCAAAATCGTAATAACGATTTTATTATGAAATTGAATAATAATTAGAAATACAGTTGCCTTGCATATATTCGGTTATGTTAAATTATATATATATATATATATATATATATATATATATATATATATATATATATATATATATATATATATATATATATATATATATATATATATATATATATCAAACATAAGCTAAATCATTCAAATGCTGACCATTTTTTGGTATATGATTGTTGAAGCGGTAGTCCCTTAACAGTTAGAACATTCATGCATAAATACTCTCTAGGGGCTCTCAGGTAAGTTTGATAGAGTTGTTGTAATAATCAAACCCCAAATTCCACAATCATATACTAATAAATGAGCCGAAGTCCATATTTTTAAAAATCATTATTTAATTTTTCTAACCTATTTTGTTGTTGTTGTAAAAAAGAAAGAGTGAGAGAGAGAGACTATGAAGTTGGCTTAGAGAAGCAAAAAGACAATAAAGCTGGTAAAAATTATAATATACCCATTAAAATATTCAAAAACCGCATATTCAATGCAATCAATATCAGTATTGCAGTATGGGTTTGAGACTTGGAAACTTATGAAAAAATCACGCAGAAGCTGCATTATTCTTGGAAAGGAGAGTCGGAAGACCAAAAAGAACTGTGTTAGCGAAAAGTGTAGCAATTTAGCAAATCATGGGTGGAAATAAAAGCAGTAGCTTTCATGGAATAGAGTAAGATGGTCCAACCTAGTAGTTGCCATATCTGTAAAATTTGGAAAATCTCAACAACAACAAAAATGGTTTGTTTAGTTATTATTTTAAAATTAAATTTCAACTTTCGAAATTTTTTAGATTTAGGTTATATTTTTAAGTATATGATATATATATATATATATATATATATATATATATATATATATATATATATATATATATATATATATATATATATATATATATATATAAATTACTAAAACTAATCATAAAAAATCATTCTCTAATCTAATTCTATAATTGAACTAATCTAATATTATATAATATAATATCTAATAAAAAAATTAATTTACAGTGCAATCTACTATTATTTGATGGTGGAGTACTATGCTCTAATGCACCTCCAGATCCTCCATAATATCCAGAACTTCCAGGCATTGTTGCTTGTAATTGCTGTTGTTGCTGTTGCCTACGGCGCATTTGACCATGTAACTCAGACGATTCAGGCGAATCCAAACTTAACGATTTCATACGCAAATTTAATTTATGGCGGCGTGGCGAATGTGGTGCTGTTTATTTTTTGTTTGTTTGTTTGTAATTTGATTATAGCAAAAACAAAAATAGTAATATATGATTTTAATTAAAACATAACAAAAAATGTATAAAAAAAAAAACATAAAAAAGCAAATGTTTTATAATTAAAAATAACAGTATATATATTTATTTAATTTACGTAAAACTAAAAATAAATTTAATCTAATTTTTTTTTTTTTAAATTTTAATTAAATTTATAACAAAAACTATTTATAATTGTAATAAGGTGAAAGACGAAATTTCTAATAGTAGAGATAGATTGATTAAACTACAAACAGAGAAAAGAAGACAGTATACGAGAGAATGTGATAGAAAGAGAAAGTATCAATAATTATAACTACATTAAAACATTAACTAAATAATAAAATTAATAATTTTCGATACAAATATTTAATTAAATTTAAAACAAAAAATTATATCGAAAAATATTATATATTAATGCAAAAATTTAATAATTAAATTAATTAACATGGATATGGTTGATTGGTTGTTGTTGTGTTGTTGTACATTTTAAATAAATAAAAACTATAATTCAAAGCTGCAGCCATTAAGCTTTTTGATTTGGTTTTATTTTAATAATAATTAAAATCAAAAAATTAATTCAAATAATAATAACTATAAATGTTTTTTTTTTTATTATAATATAAATGTTAGGTGCATATTATGTCAATCAACTAAGTTAAAAAAAAAAATTTAGTTTAATTATGATAGAAACCTTTATTGTAATTAGGTGTCTCCGCTAATTTAGATTTTATATTTTTATTTATGGTTTGGTTTGTTTAATTAATTATTTATGTATTTATTGTACATAAAACAAAAAAAGAAAAATTTATTTTCATTATTTTTATCATTTATAATTATTATTATTTTATATTTAATTGTTTTAAGTTTTAAATAGTATATTTTTACTATAAAATTGTGTAAGTCAAAAGCAAAATATAATATTTCATTATTTATTGACTAATCGGTAAAATAAGTCATATCCCTTTACCCGTATGCTTCGTAAAAGCCGAAACGGCTGTTTTGGATTTCAAAGAACAGAGACCACAGGTGATTTCGTTCCGGTTTCGGGTTACGATTTAGATTTATATTTCTATTCATCCCTTTTACTGAAGCAATCTTTGGAGGCTAACAGTTGAACTATTAAAAAAGTTTGATCTCCAAAGCCGCTTAAAACCAGTATCAGATTAGCATTAATCTCAAGCTTTGGTAACTCTTTAAAGATTGCGACATTATCGGTTTCATAAAATCTTATCAATCAGATGGTTTGTGGTCTTTCTAAAGTGTCAAACAACTAGGTAGTGAACGTCGAAAGTGAAGTCCTAGACTGGCGTCGCAACATCAAATAAAGCGCGTATTGCCATTGGAATGATGGTTGATGACATTTGGAATAAAATTCAATCGCGACACTGACGCCACTTACCGAGTTCTTTGCAAACATTCGAGAATCGAAAAATGATAAATATGCTTGATGTAGTTCGTGAAATAAAAACACAGTGTGTTCGTGTGCCGATCCTGAACGGATGATGCAGCTATCTTTGAAAGGAGAGCCGCCCTGTGGCAGGCGTAAAGATGACCCACCGAGAAAATACTTAATATAATTATGCTAGAACTGCGAGGCCTGACGATTGAAAAATTCCATCCATAATTCGAAAATTATATCGCAAAAAACAATTGAAATTAAAAAAAAAATGTGTTCCATCAATAAATCAGTAAAAATCTTAGAAAGAGATGGCAATGAATTATAGTGTTTCCTTTTTTAATAAATAAGTAAGATAAAAAACAGAGAGAGCGAGAGACAGTAGCATATTTTTTTATTAATTTTACTTAAATTAGGGATTTGACAGTTTTTCGTGAAATTCTTTATGTTTTGCTTTTAACCTATACCCATAGAATGGTAAAGAAAATAGAAATATCGATAAATAAAAAATTAACAAAAAATTAACGAATAAAAAGCAATAATTTAATAATTTCTTCTATATTTTTTACTCTTTTGTTTTTTTTTTTGCTAAACAGTTTTATCACAGATATTGGGCAGAAAATTTATAAGAAATGACAACAAAATAAAATAAAAATTATAATAATTAATTGTTTTGTTTGTTTTATTAAATTATTTAAAAGAAAATATAGATTTTTTTTATAATAAATAAATATTTCATAACTATACACATTAAAAATTGAAATAAATAAATTTACAATAATTATAAATAATAATAAAAAATAAATAAAATATGATGATGATGGTTCGGAGTGTTGTAAAGACTAAGTAAAGGCTTGGTTGTTGTAGATTTTAACTAATTTATAAGTTTAAGGATTGGTTGACTATTAACAAGTATATTATATATTATATTATGTTTATAATAATTATAAGTTGAGTAAAAAACGACGATGTCAAAAATTCGTTTAATTATTTTTTCTTCTTCGTGGTTGTACTAGATTTTTTCGGTGGAAGCCTATCAGCCATATAGTCATCAGCTACTAAACACAATGGTTGACCAAATGGTCGGGTCGTTGGTAATTCTTCTGGAAAATTTTTATTTATTGTTTTTTATTTTGTTTTTTTTTTGTTTTTTAATTTTGTAGTTTAGTATAAAAAACAAAAAATCCACCCACCCAAGACAAAAGAAAAAAAAAACAAATAAAACAAAAACTAATTTTATATAACGCAGAAAACATATAAAAGTTTTTTTATTTTATTATTTTTGATTAGAAAATCGAAAATCACACAAACTTAACGAAATTAAATCCTTTGGGATTGATTTTTATTTTTATTGTTTTGTGTGTTGTCTGTCTGTGAGATGTATGCGATTTTATTGGTTTTACGTTGTTAAGTAAATTCAATTTTGGACGATTTAAATTATAGTATTGGTATTCTTGATTGATATGTGAAATGTTGGTATTGTGTATGGGTTACTCTTAAGTAAATACAATAAATTCTGAAGGAGGACACTAGCTTGATGAATTATCACTCATAAAACTAAAGAAAATGTTTCTTATCACGAATTAATTAAGTTTATCAAACACGAGTCTTTAATTTTTTCAAATTTTCTTGATTTTTTTATAATAAAAAAATGTGACACCGCGCCGCGCCATTTATTGTGATTGCCTTTGCGTTTTTTTATATAATTATATGGGACTATTCAATGAACTGATCAAACTATAAGTAGTAATAAGAAAATCTATGCACGTTCAAGAGGAAGTTTAAAGACCAATAAAAAATATACATCACGCAGCATGGCAAACCACTCCTCTCAGACATGTAAATAACATGAGAGTTAAAAACTATTCACTTGAAGTAATAGAACTTATGCTGAGAAACGTAAAATACGTATGTTCGTGCAAATAAACTGAACTGCAGCAAATAAAACCGCGCTTTCTATGGAAAAATCTGATATCTCTTATCAAAACTTATTGGTCTAAAAGGCACTGAATACTCCCTATGGAAAGAAACAAAACTCTTTTTAGTGTAATGCGTATTTATTTTAAATTTACCTTATTATTGACCCTGTGTTTGATATATTAATTAATTTGTGATACGAACACGTGAGTATTAGTTTGATGCCCGGTTCACACTATAGTGTAATACTGAAATCTCAAAATTAAAACATTTAAGCTAATAAAATAATTTAAATGAACAAGACACGCCCACAATGTTCCCATGTTCCCATTGATGTGAAATATTTTTAACTTTCATTATGTGATCTAATATATTGCTCTAGTACTATTTTTTGTTCATGTTCTTCATCTAGTTTTAAATTTTTTGTTTTTATTTTTCTTAGTGATAACTTATATTTTTGGTTTTGTTTAAATTTATTTGTATCTGTTAAATTTTGTGTTTAGTATTAAATATTAAACACAAAGTTTAACAGAAATAAATAAAATTTAAACACAACCAAAAACACAAGTTATCATTAAGAAAAACAAAAGCTACACACAACAAAACACAACCTTTAACTATAACGAGTAAACTGAATATAAAAAACAAAAAAATGAGAACTAAACGAAGAACATGAACAAAAATAGTACTAGAGCAATATCTCAAATCACAAAATCTCAGATAATACGCTATAGTATGAACCGGACACGAAGGTTACGAATAAAATTCAAAATGACTAATTGTACAGTATAACCTTGATTACTTCTATAACGGTTGCAGAAATGATATGTGTAGTCATATTTTTTGTTCAGATTAGTGTCTTTAATCACCTCCAGAAATAATTGTACTTACTTAAGAATCACCTTTATATAGTTTAGTTTAGTTAACTGCCGGTAGATGTGATAAATGGTAAACTAGTACGATTTTACTCCATTACGTAAACTACTTATATAGATGTAAAAAAATTATCTAAATTATGTTTTTTTTAGCCAACAACATAAATGTTATACTGAACAAAATGGCTGCTACATTAAATTCATAAACTAAAATATTTATATATGTGTTATTAAATTAAATTTTATCCCAAAGAATTATTATACGAGCGTAGATCTATTTAGTTAGTTAATCCATTAGCATCTCAATTTATTTAGTTAAAGTATAATATATAAATTAAGCAAATTAATTAAAAAAAAACTATTGCAATGTTAGTATTAAAAACAAAAACAAAAGAATACAAATTTCTAAATTTATTTTTTATGAAGTCTAGTTTTCAGTTATTTATAATCTATAAAAAATAGTATGTATTTTATATATGTCCTACATTTAAATATATATATATATATATATATATATATATATATATATATATATATATATATATATATATATTATATATATATATATATATATATATATATATATATATATATATATATATATATATATATATATATATATATATATTTGCAATATTTAAAAGATAATAACTGAGTTTTGCCCATTTTTAAGTAGAACGAGTTGCTTGAAGCCGATTCGTGTCAGTCTCTAAAATATAATCTAAAATATATAAAGTACTACTTAGTTGCACTACAACGTGAGTAGAGTTCTGCATAAAGACCCCGAAAATTTCGGTTACAATATGCAACTTAATCTACCATTGACGCAAAGAGGACACTATCTTTGGTTATTTTTATTTGTTTTGATTTTTTTCTAGGGAGAAGACTATTTTAATAAAATTAAAAAAAATCGAGAGAGGTTTCGAAATTTATTGGCTTAATGCAAATGTACATGTGAAAACAAAAAAACATTTTTTTAGTTAGAGACATATTCTCCAAATTTAATGTTATTACTGAAATGAACTACTATTTTGAAGGGTTAAAAAAATTGTAGAATTAAGAACGAATGGTAGGTGTAATTGAGCTACTTGGGGATACAAAAAAGATATTTCCAAGAGAAATTTAAATTTCTCGTTGCCAGGTTGTTATCATTCGACCAGCGTACTTTTTTATGGAAGATAGAAATTTTTGGGTTTGTTTCTTGGGTTATTTTTGTTTTGTTACTCTTTCTCTTTATTGTTTTTCCTATGTTGTATCTTTGTTGTTATAATTTTTTATTAGTTATTTTAATTGAACCTCTATTATTGGAAATGATTTTTTTATAATATCACCTATTAACAGGTGGAAGTACATATAACACAAAACAGCAAATGGATGGTATTTCAGTTATAACCTCTCAAATATTTACCACGGATATATATATATATATATATATATATATATATATATATATATATATATATATAATGTACATGTCTAAAAATAGTTCCTAATTAAATTAAAGACTCTAATAGTACTAACTCGTCTAATAATGTAATCTAAATCTAAAAATTTAATTTAATTAATTTTTTTATAACTGTTATAAATATACTATACTATTGATGAGAGTAAAAGTATAAAAGATTTATCTAATGTAATTTAAAAAAAATTTAAACTCTAAATAGTTTTGTTCTTTTTTGAATTTGCTGTTATAAACTTACCATTAATTTGTAATTTATTTTATATTTAAATATTTAAAAAAAAATTGAATTTTTGTTCCATAAAAAATATGTTTAATTTTTATTTATTTTACTATTAAAATTCTGTAAATTTAGACAAAAAAAAAACATTTGAATTTTAGCTTATTTTATTGATTACGATTTATGATTTAGTGATGTTACGAAATAATCATAAAGAAATAATTCAAAACAAGTAAATTATAAAGTTTTAAATATATATATGTATATATATATATATATATATATATATATATATATATATATATATATATATATATATATATATATATATATATATATGTATATATATATTAATATATTAATATATATATATATATATTAATATATTAATATATATAAATATATATATATATATATATATATATATATATATATATATATATATATATATATATATATATATATATATATTAATATATATATATATATATATATATATATATATATATATTAATATATATATATATATATATATATATATATATATATATATATATATATATATATATATATATATATATATATATATAAGGTCATTCCATATCAAGTCTCAAAAATACTTCAAACCATATTGTTCCGATTACAACGGATTTAACGATGAAAATATCATAATTGATGCATTCGTTTAAAGCTGCACACAGTATACAACTTTACATTAGTTGGACCATAGATTAAGATATAATAAAGATGTCCCATATACAAGAAACAAAAATTTATATCTAGAAATAATAATAGAGGAAATAAAAACAAAAAGCAGAAACCATTTTTCTTGGTTACTGTATAATGAAGTTTTGTAAAATATGCGTTCGATAATTTAAAGAATAAAAATAAAAAAATTAAACCAATTAGCCTTTCTATACAATGAAATCTTTCTTTGTAGTTGAAAAATATATGTTTTTACTTTGCAAAGTAAACCAAAAAACTGCTTTTAAATTTTTATTCAAACTAGTAGTATCCGTCAACATATTAGACGTATCCGTGACTTACTTTTATTTTTTGTTCTAACTGGAACATCTTTTTATACCTTAATCTATATCAAACAAAAAAGACTGTCATTTAAATTTTTAATTAAAAAAAAATAATATTGGGTTTTTCTGCCGAACTATATATTAACTAATTAAATAACTGTTCATTCTTTTTTATGGAAATATACGGTGGAAGGAGGTTCCAGACAAAATAGCACATTTTAAAATCTAATTAGTTACTCCATTTGTGAAAATTAACCCATTTTCTTTTTAGCAATATTTTAACTAGCAAAATACGAGCTTTTATTTTAAGACCTCTTTAAAATGTCGGCAATTTAAGGCATATAGTTTATACTATAACTGTGCTGCTAAGTTTTTGAACTGCTATGTTGACATTTATTTTTCGAATAGTATTTGGTTTAAAATGTTGAATGGTAGGTTTCGGTATAAGATTTGTTGGCGATATAATTCGTATATTTTTCGAATGGCCTTAATATCCAAGTTTATAGTTTAAAAAGATATTTCTTACAGATTCAATAAAATTCTTCAAGAGTAGTAACAAATTATTTGGAAAGCCATTCTATTCCTAAATAGAAAAATAGGAAGGAACCGAATTACTTTGGATTATATTGCATCAATTTGCATAACCCTAAAATTTATCGCTGTGCTATTCCTGTCATGATTTGAACAAATACGCATGAACTAATCGAACTTTATCAGAACTTTGTAGTATACGATGCGACCCATTAACCATTTTGAAGGAAAAGAGTTGTTATTGGGAAGTACCAGATCACAAATTATGAGATTTTCTTGCATTTCAGACCACTTTCGCGGATGATGCAATGTGTGCATCATGACACCGGCTCTTCCTCTATGGTCAGACCAACTAACAACTGATCGTTTAACGAAACACCGGAAATCGAATTACAGGATCCATTAAAAAAGACTAGTAATTTTGTCGTACTGTAGACTTCTTTAGGAATCGCATAGTGCGATAAAAGCCTTTGGAATCATGGCAGAATTCGTCACCGGTTATTTTTTCGTGCACTTGTTGAGAACTTAAATATTCATTCCCCACGAGATTTTGGGCTCACACGTTGCTTCTGCTTCCATTGTAGATGATGTGGTGGGAACCTCTTCTATAACGTCCAAATTTTTTCTAACTGTGTTTTCTATGTCTTCTTGAAAATGTGACTTTAAATAATTTGTTCGAGTTTATTCAGTCGAGTAAAGGTCCTCAGATGACCCAACCGAGCCAGTGTGATAATCCAATCAGTCTGCTTTTCTACAAAACGATTTGGAAGATTAACTTGATGACGTGTCTCTACAAACAGGTGGAAATATGTGACTACAGTATGCTGAAGCTCCTCCTCATTATGTACTAGTGACATAGCACCTCAACGTAAAATATTTAAGTCGTCTGATTAAAAGGGGAGGGACCATTGGTCCCTCCATGGCCACCGTAGACTCCTGATCCAAATCCCAAAGACATTTTTCTGTAGGTTTATTATAAAGAGCTGGTTTATCAAAGAGTACAGCTAAGTGACAATCTGAACTATGTTAGGCAAATGCAAACTTTGTCAAAGAGGAAACAGTATTTTTGAGGATTTTGCTGAAAATACTTATTTTAACCAAGTCACAGGAATAACTAAAAATTAAAAAATTCTAAAATTATATTTTAGCTTGCTTGGGCAGAATTTTGGAAAACCTTAACCAAAGTGCACTTTTTAAATGCTTATAAATTTTAAGAATAATTGAGAAAAGGTGCTGGTTCTTAAATAGATTCTCAAACGACTCCACAATTCTAATCTTTGCTGTTTTTTGAACTGTATGTACTATTTTCCTATATAATATATTTTAAATTAATCCATTAATAATTTTAAATTAATAATATTTTAAATTATTAATAATTAATAATTTTCTTAAATCCATTAAGAAAACTAAATTCGGTCCAGTTCTTCGGACAATATATGTCGAAAAATGCAGCTCTTTTTCCAAAAATTATTGAAAAAGTGATAACATTGAAAGGGCAAATCCAAGAGAGATCAAAATAACGAAAGGATTTTTCCACTAATATTACGAAAAAATATGACCTAAGATTGTTTTAAGACTTTAACTTTTAAAATATCATTTTTATGTCTGTTTGATATGGAATGACCCTGAATATATATATATATATATATATATATATATATATATATATATATATATATATATATATATATATATATATATATATATATATATATATATCTGTCGAACTATTTACAGACGATTTTTAAAACTGTGTTTGAAATACGTCAATTCTATAGAGAAAGTATATGATTTTGTTTTAATTTTTTCCAAAAAATGCATGACTTTATTTTCTACAAGGACATTTTTTTAAAAATATTTTAGATAGGTTGTGACCCCTTAAACTAAAGGTAATTAAAAGATCGACATGTAAGTACTATCGTTTCTGAAATCAATTTACATATTATGAAGTTATTTGAAATTTTGTTAAAAAATTACAAAATTTTACAAAAATGTTTACGAAAGATACTTCTTTATTAAGGACATGAAGAATTAATAAATATATGTAGGAAATATCTTTTGTTATGAAAATTAAATGAAACTATACTTATTATAGTTTGATAAATATATTTATTATATTTGGACATTAATTAAATCTTTATTTAAATCTCGATCGTTCATAACGACAAACTATCATTAACTGAATAATTATCATCGCGTTACATACTGCACGCTTTTTCGTCATCGTCGTAGGCTTCGACATTTCGTATCGTTTGTGTTGGTAGACATGGAGAAGGTGGATTCTCATATACCACATATATATGTTTAATAAATGAATATATTAATGATATTTTATTAAAACCTGATTTGTTATGGGACATACCTAATTGAGCAATAATCTTGCTCAATATTTATTTTTCACTTGTATATAAATGAATTTTTGAATACTCGAGCACTTTGATATTCATACTGAAAATAAAATTAAAGCTTTTACGGCACAGTCTGACATATCGTCTGTAAAATGTCCTACAGATCATACTGTATACATTAAAATGGCCGTGGGCCACCTTTATTCTCATCATAATTTAGTATATTTCATTATTCCATATAAAAAGTGTATGTGTGTCTTTACGTCTTACTGGAGTGACATTTTTTACTGGAGTGGGGGCATTACATTAACACATATTTACTTAATAATTTCGGTGATTCACAAAAAAAAATTTAAAAAACAGAATCAATAAAATTTGCAAAATAATAATAAAATATAGATATATAAATATATTGTATAATGCATATTATAGAGGAGGGTAAAAAAAATAGTCACATCAACAATTCAGGATTTTTAAAGAAGTTAATTTTAAAAATGGGGTTACCCAACACCATTCTATGTAGTGGTGTTGATGTTGCAAATATGGTAACCCCATTTTAAAAATAAACCGAATAAACAAAATTTCATTTTTGTATATTCGTCATTGTGTTATATGTCATTCAATTCAGGATAATTTTTCTATTTGATGTTGTGCTATACGAAACACACACAAAAAAAAAAAAAGAAATTGAAACCAAAAAGGAAAATCAAAAAAATTAATACTAAAAGGATAACGTGATTTACTTGACATTTCGACACAGTTTATATATGTTTGCGACAACTTGTATACATTTTTGGATATTATATAATGCTTCGGATATATGGGTGGACTTTATATAGTATGCAAATTATTTACTGGTTTAATTGGGTATAAAAACAATATGACATGTCATACCAAGCCATTCCATTTAACTCTAGTGTTTCTCAATATTTGTTAGGATGTTTCAATCCTGTTTGAAAGTTGAAAATAAATTTAAAATATCCTTTATTAGGATTGATTTATTAGGAACGTTGAGACTTTTAACTATATTAAGGATAACGAAATAAAGTCATCCATAGGTGCAACACTGTTTCTACAACACAAACTAATTCAACCGATATCTAACAAGTGGGCTGTTCTAACCGATTAGATGACCCTTTACAAGATCTTTCGGACCATTTAACAAACCAAAAATACTCTCATTAGATATATCTTTAAAAGTAGAACAAATAATTTTAAATTGGTGTTTTTCCTATAGTGTCCTTTCTTTGTGGAAACAAAATCGACGGTCAGTCCCGCATTGCATAATTTATAGATATTCAAGATAAACTTAATTGCCTTCGTAAAGGAATTTTATTTGTTAGTATTATAATGCACCATAATAATATATTGACGGTAAAAAATCGAGACTAATTTTAAAACATTTGTTTAAACCACAATAGTTTTATAGAATAATAAACCAATTCAATCCTAATTCTGAAACTTCAAAAAGTAATTTATTTAAAATTACAAAGCATTAATTTTAAACATAAAAAGTTCTGATCTAAAATAAAACCATAAAACACTTGGAATAAATCCTTTTTACAGTTTGATTTTAAGTACAAAAAATTATATATTTGGTCATACTAAATTTAAACATAAAATGTATAAACAGCCAAAATTTTCTCTTAAATATTTAAATTTAAAACATAAAAGATTTGAAATTGACCATAATGGTTCTCAACACAAAAAAAAAACATAAGAGTTAGGTTAACTTTTTCATATCAAAAAATTGAACGCATCGAAGGTGTAATAAACGAAATTTGCATTGTTTCTTATAATTCACTAGAACAAGGTGATCATACGAAGTATAAAAATCTAGTATGAACTAAGACAATTTAAGTGGTGTGATCGCTGCAGTATGATAGTGATTAGGGACCGGATTTGTTAATTTGTATTTTGTATATCAAATTTTATTCACATATCACCTATTCTCATGAGCCTGATCGAACCCGAACTAGCTAAAGCTATAATGAAACGAAGCAAATTTCGTCTCTTTTCATTGTAACAATGTTTATATTTCTTTTTTTTAGTCATTAAAACAACACACCAAATTTAATGGTGGAGGTGGAAGGATAGAGAGCTGTTCAACAAAAGCCAAGACCTAACTGATCAGACCTTTTTGGTTAAAAAATTGGAACATTTATAACTCAGTCTTAACTCACCAACACATTTGGTCTAACTTTTAAAATGTCGTATAAGGAAGAGTGGCCCCTGTGGTCGAGGGCACTCCCATGCCTTATGAAAAACAAGTATGTTATTCTTAGAATTCCACCACAGCATATTAGGCGTGCCGTAGGAGGCGACTAAACTAAGGTTGAATCAAATTTAAGTTGCTAGAAAATTTAATTTTCCGAAAAGGTTAGTGATTTTGTCATCAAAGAGATCATGGCAAAGTTATCTAATCAGTTTTCCCCTCTCTCGTCGGAAATTGCGGCATTGTACTCGTTCTTCCAGCATGACTAACGTCTAAAACAGTGCATCGGCGACGACGTAGCCGAGCTTAGACGTTTTGCTAAGAGCTGCAATTTCACCAAGTGAAGCAAATTGTGCCTAAACATAAAAAAGCTCCTGCAAAATTTATTCAACAGAAGGAACCATTACGATCACCAGGGTGTTTCAGCTGCGATGAGAATCAGGCTCTCTACCTGCCGATATCATACTACCACATAGTCCTTTTGTGGTATAATGGATTAGAGGTGGAAATTGTTTCCAATCCTTTCTGCTGTTAAGACCTCTGATACCGTTAACATCATCCATATTTCGCAATATTTCGAAGTGGACTCACGATCAAGACATACTACCATTTCCGAGACTACATTTCAAAGAAATTTTTTGTAAATAGCCACCACTTCGTAAGGCAAATCTGAACCTTCTAGATTTCCAACGGAATCCGATCGATATTTTGAGATGTTTGATGTACAGTACAATGGTAAACCAATTTCCATTCTACCATATACATAACCACAGGGAATAAAACCAGTGTTCTTGGTGTCGATTACTTCGAGCCTTTTGGGACTCAAGGAGTCCAAGCAATTACAGACACCAGTTTTCCAATTCACTGGAGAAATTCAGCCACCTATTTTTTTACTGGATCTGGGTTCGTACAGTGGACCTCCTGTTATTCTTTAAGTGAATACGACAGACCAATGGAAGTGAGTTTGTGGCGATAACAAATCGACGATGAACAAAACTAGCATACCAAACGACTCCAATTCGGTATTAGTCCCGCTCCAGGAATTTTTCAAAATTCCATGGAGAATCTACTACAAGGGTTTGATATAGCTGGTATCCGTCTAAAACAAGACAATGTCAGATCTACCGACTTTCACAGGTACAGAATCGATTCCGAAGTTCTTTGGGTGATGCATCAGAAGATGGACACCATTGGAAGCAACCACCGCCGATGGATAAGGGACAGGTCAAACTTTCCTAGGCTTACTTAATTTTCTTTCAATAAAATTAAGGCGGCCTTTGTAGAACTTTTGCACCAGCTGCTTCACAAAGATGAGGACTATTCGGAAAGCGCAGATTCGAAGCGTTTAGAGGTGCCTTGATGTCCAGCAATATCCTAATGCCATTTACAGAAATATTCATTGTTGCTGGTATGTGACGCTCCCCCATATTAAATTAGCGTCAAACTGTTACATCGAGTGGGAACGAAAGAGCATCCAGCTTACTACTCAAGAAATATAACCGCAACTGAACGATACAGCCACGACTATCGTACAGTTCTCGCAATTATAGTGGGGGTCAAGAATTTCCTCGATTTTCTGTACGGTCGGGAGTTTGTTATTGTAACGGACCTTAAGCCGTTTCTCGGATATTTTACCACATATATTTGAACCCCACAGACTGCCGAGAATGATCCGTTGGAGTACTTTTCTAAACTCCTACACCTTTCAACTCGTCTGCCGTGCCGTGAAGAATGTGGGAAATGATGACGGCCTTAGTTGACTTCCCTTTTCGGGCACTACGGTTGTCACTAGGGAAAAGGAAGAGCTACCTATAGACGCTGATTAAAAACCAATCGTGTATGCCGAGCACAACCACTTCGACAACCAAAGACTCGGTTGTTTCACAAATAAAGCAGTGGACACTGTAAGGTTGTCCCGAGGGTTAACCCACTGAAGAGTTCACTGAAGTAAGCACACTGAAAAAATGTCTCCTCTGGGAATATAGGATAATAATGCCACCATGTCACCGTGCACAGATTTGGTCCATTCTTCACACTGCTTATCCATGTATTGTGAGAATTAGGGCGTTATCGAGGAATTACATATGGTGGCGCAAACTAGACGCAGACTTTGAAATGGTTTTATGTCATTGTACAAAATGTCAATCGAGCCATCAAGAAATGACACAGGCTCCCGTATATTCATGGGAGGAGGAGGCAAAATCATGGTCGAGAATCCATATTGATCATGCGGACCTCACCATAGTAAGACTTATGTTATTCTTAAAGATTCCTATTCCAAGAGGTTATAGGTAGTTACAGAGGCCGCAAAATCAGCTGCATTTGGCGTACAAGCTCTCAAGCAGAATTCCGACAGATACAAACGGTATTCGTTCGGTATAGGTGGTTTCATGGCATCCACGTTCAAATGACCAGGCAGAGATTATGGTGACTTTAGAAAGAAATAAAATTCAGGTGACATCCAACATCGTCTGGTGCCGATTAAATAAAAGTTAATTAGTGCGTTTAAAACATGTTCAAATAATGCAGTATGGTAAAAAGTAAACCCAAAACTGGTTGGTTTAATTAAGAGTGTCGTCTTGCTGTCGAGTAATAGAATAAACCCTATAAGAGATCAAATGGCTTCTTTTTTATATTCTAATTTGGAACCAGGATGGGAGCATCCATGCTAACGAAGTGAAACTCGGAATAAGCATTTATATGATTTACCCAATGTTAAGGAAGTGTCAAATGCTGTATTTGAAAGTGGTAAAATGCAGACTGCGGAGATGTGCATAGTCATCCTGTTAGAAATTACTGTCTTACATAATATTAGAGAGAATCACACCTAAGGCAGAAGAAATTGTAGGTAAAGGAGGATTTTGTCCTACTCTGTCAGTCACTGATGAAGTTTTTGGGTTGATGGTGGTTATTTCTAAATATTACAAAAGTGTAGAGAATGACTTGTCTTCTTCACGTTGTCAAGAACAATACGAAGAGCCAGTTCGGAATCTGAACCGATGGAGTGAGATTGTTGATTTGGTACGATTTAATTTATAAATAATTTGTATGGTAATAGTTTAAAATCGGAGTTCTGACCAACGGCGATACAATGCCATGGTGTATCCCTGATTTAGTAAATCCATCATACTTTCAAGAAACATGGCTCAAAATTATCGTAAGAAAGTTTAATAAACTAGAGTTGTTCATTACAATGACATGTAATCCCAAATGGGTTGAAATTCCAGATAATTTATTAGAAGGACTAATTCCGAATTTCCACCTTGAAATTAAAGCATCAATAGTTACTGATTGATATTTCCAACAAACGGATTTGGTATTTAAACAGGAAAGATATACGTAATTAAATCCCAAAATCCTAAACCAAAAGATCCAACACCAATAAGCAAAACTAAATCTGCCGAGATACCGAATATTGATATCTATTCAAAATATCGAGCAAACAGTAATGATTACTTAAAATTAAGAAGAAGAAAAAGCCCCAAAGCGTGGAGTACCTATTCAAATATGGTTTCAAAAGGCATACATGTGCTAATATAACAGTTGCTCATCGCGGTATACGCTCAACCATGATGCAAAGTAAGCATACGTAGACTCCATGTATGTTAGTGCCCCTTAAGCTACCTGGCATCTGTTCAACTTCAACATGCAAGAGTATCGCACAATACTGTAAGTCTTTCAATCTATTTACCAGTTGAACTTACTATCATAATATAGAATGGGAGTAAATGCTATTGATTTTATATATTTCAATATACCAAACCGTTATGGGTTCTCCAAAATCAGGAGTTTTATCCCTTGAAAATCTAAAAAAATTCACAGGACATCAATTAAAAAAGCGGCAATAATGTCTCGTTTAAGTTGAATTTTAAGTACAATTTAAATCCTATGAAAATTCCGTTCTGTATACCGAAACTATGCATCCTCTCACGAATTAACTTCGGATTAAAACCAAACTGTCAAAAATGTACTATGTATTTCCGAAAGACATTGTCGGTAACATATATAAAGTCTGGTGTTTCATGATTTGCCAACTAAAAAAATTATTCTGAATGTGACAGGAGTACATGTAGTTATCAATTTTTTTTTTTGCAAATAAAACAAACAACATTATCGTATGTGTATATAATATAGATAAGACATCAATAAAACAAAAAAAAAATAAAAATCGAAAAACTGATAAAATCATAAAAAGTAAATTTACTTTCTGGCAAAGAAATCGAACGATGCTGTGTTGAACGCAAACGTAAACGTCCTAAACCTGACAGTGGACGAAAACCAGCAAATAATCGTCTTCGAGTTCCTGTATCAATCGTTGATGTTGATACAATTGTTGATGTAGTCGTGGTAGTATTCGTTATGGTTGAGGGTACTTTAAATCGGTAATCTGTATATAATATAATTCATAAGTTAAACGAATTTATGTAATTAACGATCCTAGAATGATAAGGTTATATTTGTGATTGCTGATATATACATTTCGAGTTACTAAGTATGTATACCAGAAATGCACCCGTCTACTTTTTCAATAATAATTTTGCTATTATTTTTTATTAGCACAATTTACTTTCATACAACTTTGTTCTACCAACAAAAAAAAAAATGTAAACGCACTTACAAAGTTATATATACTGATATTCTTTCTTTTGTTTTTTTTTTTTAAATTAGCAATAATACTCTTTTTAAGCGGGTTAAATTGGCCCAACAATTAATTCGAGAAGTATGTAAAAAGTTTCGGGAAATGCTAACGATCTTGAAAATTTAGCCCCTTCAAATAGCTAAAGCCCCTAAGGAAGTATTTAGCCCCTAGGGAAGTATTTAGCCCCTAGGGAAGTGTGAAAGTACGAGAGTATGAGATAATAATCTACAAGTAAATGGAAGTATTTGATTCTCTTAGCAAAACAGTACTTAAAAGCTGTCTCCCGAAAGGAGACAAGGAAGAACCATGAAAAAGTGTAGTTCCAAATTACCCAAAATATGCATGTGTTGAAAAATTGCTGGTCAGCGGAAGCAACATTATACTTCGAAATTACATGATCCAAGCGAAATTTAAAAAAATTGTCAGCCTGCTTCCTTATTGATTTGGTTCCTGTTTATCTTATACTGTTGTTGATTTTCCAAAACTGGAAACAATGGAACATTGATTTGATAGCTTTTTTGTTTTTAAAAACAAAAACCGATTTAAACCAAGTTCGATTAATGTCAGACATACGCAATTTCTTTAAAACGTATATTGGTGTTGGAACTTTTTTAAGATTTATGGTAGAAAAAAGCTGACCTCAAGAAAATTTCCTATAACTTAGAACTTTATCATGCTAGGGTCGTGAATTGTCAAATTTTAAATAAAATGATATCATTTGTATTATTGTATTTATGGTACAAATTATAGTAAAAATATAAGTATTTCTGTACTGGCTTATCGCTGGATTATCCGAACCATCTAGATATTATTTATATATTCGTATATTATATATATGTTTATAGCTTGCATTTTATAGCGCACGATGGATAAAAAAATTGTATTTTTCAAAAAAAGTAGCAAATTGTAGCGAAAATTATAGAATTTTATTGAAAAAAGAAATTAATAAAAAAAAGAAGAAATAAAAAATAAAATTGTGTGGATCAAATTCTACTATAAAAATTAAATAACAAATGAACGTATATTATTATTGTAAAAGAGAGATTCAATATTTTATTATAATATATTGGAAATGTCAAGCAATTGTATTATTATTTTTTTAAAAAAATTATATAGGAACTAGAAAATATACAAAAGAAAGTAAAAAAAAAAAACTAAAACAGAATATAAGATCGGACCTGAAGATGAGACATCATTTAAAGGAGGCGCTGCTAGACCAATATTTTTACTATTATGCAGTTGTTGTTTTGATTGTCCGCCACGTTTTGGCGTACGATCAGGTATAAATTCGGGTACATTAACAATTGGTATATCTGGTTGTTGAATTGATGTCGTAGTTGATGTTGTCGTCGTTGTCGTTGTTGCCGTACTTATACCCGTTGCCGTAATACTACTCATTGTAGTCGTTTGTGAAACACCATTTGATCCTAATTTATTGCTTGATATTTCACCGGCTTGTTTTAATACTTGATATATTTGGTCAACATCATTTGTTGGTTCTTTAATGTTTTGTTTATGTTATACGCGTATAGTATTTATACATATTGTTTTTTTTTATTGTATTGTTTTGTTTGTTTTTGTTAATATAAGTATCAAGTCAAAATTAAAAACAAATAAAAAAAAAATGTTAGCGTTTTTATTTTTTTCACAAAACGAAAAAATAATAATAATAAAAAAAAACGAATGAAAACGTAAACAAAAATATGTTAATATTATAACGACAAATAAAAAACAAAACAAATATAAGTATAATAATATTATAATTGTTAAGAAGAACAAATAAATGATTTCAAGTACCTAAACCACTGGGATCACGAGACAAATGACGTGATAATAAACTCGGACCTTCTCCTAGATTTTATGGATTGTTTTTGGTTAAATTATATTATTATAGTTATTGGAAACGAAAAAAAAAAAATAAGAACGAAAATAAAATTGAATTTTCTTTTTTTTACATTTATATTAATCAATAAAATTGTTTGTACTCACTTTCTTCGTCTGGGTCGTTTCGATTTTCTATTTCGGACGTGCTCTTCTGGCGACGTAATAATTTTTGTTTTGCTTGGCAACGTGGTAATTGTGATGCACAATCAGCGTGTGCATTAGTTTTACATATTCTACATCGGAGGCCTTGTCGTGTATGACCTGGAAAAATAATTTAACAGTTAAATAAAATATAAGTATATATATATATATATATATATATATATATATATATATATATATATATATATATATATATATATATATATATATATATATATATATATATATATATATATAAATAAAAGAAAGTCATAATAAAAAAGTAACATAGAAATTACTATCCCCAGTATTACTATCCCCATCAGTAATTTTGCAATAAATAGTGGACAATGAAAACTACAATAACTAACATATTTTTTATAATCCACTTCTCCAGGCAATCTTTTTCTGGGGTCGAAGCTCACCTAACTTTATTGCGGTTATTTAACGTTGAGTCGCAATTGTGCTATGGCAGCGAATAAACATCAAAATATTAAGTGAATATAAATTAATAAATTTTTCTGTGTTTTTAGCTTAATAAGCAGAAACTTTAAAAAAAAATATATATAGTTATATATAAGTATAGTTTTATTATTTAATTCTCGTAATATAATGTAATACCATGGTCTTCAAGTCGCCAAGTGTGGTAGATAAAACTGGACTAAGTTCACAAAGGTCAACGTCTGTAGGTGATTTATCATCAATCGCCACAACGTCAACCAGAACATTTAAAGGTGTGCAACATAGTCCAAAAAAAAGTGCAAACGAAGTAGAAAGCAATTTGGTATCAAATTGTTTGCTTCAAAATAAAAATTTTTGTGATGACAATGACAAAAGTGAAATGAATAAAAATAAAATAAAAAGTGCCGTGTTGTTAAAAAACAATAATACTAATAATGATGTAGGTCAGTGTTCTACACAGTTAGTACAACGGGGTATCGACCGGTATATTACAGTGCAGCCGAAAAGAAAGAGAAGCCCAAGAGCTGCGCTAAACACTAGCATCAACAAATTTACAAGGCTCGCTAGTGTTGAACTTGCTCATGGCAATCGTTTCTCTAGCCTGGTAGAAACAGAGTGTATCGAAGATACCACATCTGCGGACAAACCTAAAATTGAAAAACCGCCGCCCATTTATTTGAGAGAAGAATCAAATAAAGAGCTTGTAAAAGCTATTGACACCTTAACAGAGGGAAAATATTATATTTCTGCTCTTAAAAGAGGTAATATCAAAGAAACCAAGATACAACCAATTAACATAGACGCGTACCGTGCATTAATAAAATATTTTGACCAGGTTGGTAAACGTTACTACACTTACCAACTAAAGAGCCAAAAAGGTTTGGTCGTTATTATTAAAGGAATAGAGAGCTTTGTAGAACCAAACGAAATACATGATGCTCTCACTGCCGAAGGTTTTAATGCAAAATCGATTACAAATATTATTAACCGGGAGAAGATACCACAACCACTATTTCGCCTGGAATTAGAGCCAGACAATAAACCTATGAAAGGTAAACATTCAATTTATATCATAAAATATTTAATGCACAGAAGGGTAACCGTGGAGGAACCTAAGAAAAGAATTGGGCCAATACAATGTATCAAGTGCCAAGAATACGGGCACTCAAAAGCATATTGCACACTAAATGACGTTTGTGTTATCTGTGGCGAACTTCATAATTCAAAACAGTGCAATAAATGGAAAACTGATGCCTCCGTATTACGATGCAGCAACTGTAATGGCAATCATACTGCAAACTATAGAGGTTGTCCCATTTATATGGAATTAAAACGAAGAATTAACCCAAAACAACGAGCAGAGCAACGCATGCTTAATTTACATCCAGCAGTTAAACCTGAAGTACGACCAGAAGTTTCATTCACCAACTTTCCAAATATAACCCATAACGCAACCGTTAACAGCAGCATGCATCAAGGTGTTTCGTACGCCAGTATTCTTAAAGGCAACGCTCCAAAAGCTCAAGTAACTCAGGAAGGAAATGTTACCACAGCCTTAAACAAGCTAACAGACATGATGCAAAGCTTCATGACGATGATGGAGAGAACGATGGACTTGATGATGCAAAATATGAACGTCTTAATGCAGATAGTTGTTAAAAAATAAACATGACCGTTCTAAAAATAGCAGTTTGGAATGCAAACGGCTTAGCACAACACAGAGCAGAAGTTCAAGCATTTCTCATTGAGCACAATATTGACATAATGTTAATATCAGAAACACGTTTCACTAAAAAAAACTATTTTAAAATTAACGGGTACTCAGTATATGATACTAAGCATCCAGATGGTAAGGCGCATGGTGGTACAGCAATATTAATCAAGAGGCGATTAAAACACCACGAACATACAAAATATGAGGAACAACATATCCAATCGACAGGTATTTGTTTAGAAGAGTGGTCGGGAAAATTTATAATATCCGCAGTATACTGTCCACCAAAACATGCCATAAAAAAAGAGCAGTTCGTGAATTATTTCAAACAGCTGGGTAAAAAATTTCTTGCGGGAGGCGATTACAACTGTAAACATGTTCACTGGGGTTCAAGACTAACATCGCCGAAAGGCAAACAGCTATATGAGGCCATGGAAGAACAAAGTTTGGATTATTTATCAGCTGGACATCCAACATACTGGCCCACGGATAGAAAAAAGATTCCTGACTTATTGGACTTCTGTATAACTAAAGGCATAGCACGCTCAAATGCAAAAGCCACAGATTGCTGTGATCTGTCTTCTGACCACTCACCTATAATAGTAACAGTTAGCACCGATGCCTTAGAGTCGGAAGCACCCAAACGTCTAACGAACACACGGACCAATTGGAATCAATATAAAAGATTAGTAGAAAAAAATTGTCGACTGGACATCCCACTTCACACCCAAGCAGATATTGATGTAGCAGCTGAACATCTAAAAGATATAATGAAATTAGCCGCAGAGAAGACCACGCCTATTATGAAAAATTCCGAAAAACTTAATAAAATTTCATTTAATATCCAGGAACTCATTCGGGACAAACGAAACATACGTCGGCAGTGGCAACAAATAAGATCACCGATATTAAAATGGAAATTAAACCGTGCAATAAAGACTCTAAAATTCGCTTTAAAAGAGGAAAACAACAAACAGACACAGAATTATTTAAGTGAGCTGTCCGCAACAAATAAAACAGAATATTCATTGTGGAAGGCAACGAAACATTTAAAGAGGCCGGCAAACCTAAATTCACCCATAAGATTACCAAATGGGGATTGGGCAAGAAGCGATGTAGAAAAAGCCAATACTTTTGCGTCCCATTTGGAGAAAGTGTTCTCTCCACATGATCCAATGAATAATTTCAGGCTACCAGAACAAAATGAAAATGATTCCACCAATAAACCGATAAAGTTTAAGTGGAAGGGGGTCAAGAGCACCATTAACAATTGCATTAACTACAAAAAAGCACCAGGGTATGATCTTATAACTGGAAAAATGTTAAGAGAGTTACCAGACATATGTATAAAACTAATAACATACATATTTAATGCAATCCTGCGAATTTGTTATATTCCTCAAGAATGGAAGATTTCTCAGATTACAATGATACACAAGCCTGGAAAACAAGAAACTCATATCTCGTCATACCGGCCAATTAGTATGCTACCCACAATTTCAAAGCTGTTTGAAAAAATGTTACTTACAAAACTAAAACCAGTTTTAGAAGAAAAACAGATTATACCAAACCATCAATTTGGATTCCGGAATCAACATGGCACCATAGAACAAGTACATAGAATTGTAAATGCGATCAAAGCTACCTTCGAGGAGAAAAAATATTGCTCTGGCACGATGGCCTTATTTATATCTTATTTAAGTCTGGCACGATGGCCTTATTTATAAAATAAAAGAGATGTTACCAAAAAATTTACACCTAATTCTAGAAAACTACTTGCTCCAAAGGCAATACCTAGTTAAGTACAATGATGCAGTCACTACTTTAAAACCCATACGCGCAGGAGTTCCTCAAGGCAGCGTTCTCGGACCTGTCCTATACTTACTGTATACAGCCGATTTGCCAACTACAAACCAAGTATTGATATCAACATTCGCTGATGATACGGCTATTTTGGTATCAAACAAAGATCCTGAAACGGCCTCTAGGAAATTGCAAAACCATTTATGCAAAATTGAAGATTGGCTACGTACATGGCGAATAAAAGTAAATGAAGAAAAATCAACCCACGTTACATTTACGCTGAACAAGTGCAACTGTCCTACGGTGGAATTAAATGGTGTCATTATACCGCAGCGAACTAAAGTTAAATACTTAGGTTTACATCTAGGTAGGAGGCTGACATGGAAAGAGCATATAGAAACGAAGCGCCATCAAATAAAGATAACATTCTCCAAAATGTATTGGCTAATAGGCAGAAATTCAAAATTATCTCTAGAAAATAAAGTTCTCCTATATAAATCAATTATTATGCCAATATGGACATATGGCATTCAACTGTGGGGTTCTACTAGTGCATCAAATAAGGATATTCTGCAAAGATCTCAATCCAAAATACTAAGGAATATCACAAATGCTCCTTGGTATATTCGAAATGCGAACATACAAAGAGACCTTGGTGTTAAAACTGTGAACGAGATCATCAGGGAGTACAGCACGAAGTATTTTTCGAAACTAGAATCACATCCTAATGAATTGGCTAGGGATATTTTAAAACAGCCGAAGTATAGACGACTACAAAGAACAGATCCACTTGATTTAATGAATATATTATAAAAAAAAGTTGGTGTATAATATAGACTGTTATATAAATTAAATAATTGAGCCCATTAATAATAAGTATTAACATAGGTTAAGACTTAAAAAATGTAAATTAGTTTGTAAGATATGCGTACTTTTCGTTAGTTTCTTTAACTGAAAGATTCGAAAATAAAGCCATTGGCAGTAAAATTAAAAAAAAAAAATAAAAAATTTAACGTTCCAACTTTACGTCGCCTCCAGACAAAGCGATGACACACGAATACAGGTTCGCTTTGAATATCCGTCTGCAATCAAGTGATAAAAAATCCCCTTTTCAACCCTCTTCTATTGGGATTCGAACCCGAACGGATCACTTAATGTCCACATTGAGTTAATAAATAAAATGAAAAAAGATTAGAAAGTGGTATAACTCCAACTTCAAGCTGTTATAACTTTTCCATGTTACATGCATAGATCAGTAGTCATAGTTTTGTTATTCAATGAAGTATTGCGAACTTATGGAAGTTCGTTATAATGTGTTAACAAGTAACGTGGTATATAAAAAAAAGTTGTCTATTGGAAAATGTTATATAATTAAAATAGAACTAAGAATTAAATGGTTTTTTTTACCCATCTCATCTGAGACCTCACGCCACCCTCATAACATTTGGCGACGAGGATGAAATTAAGCAAAAAAAAAAAACAGTATTAACAAAATTTTTGTCTTCCACGTGTGAAAGTGAGGTTACATTTTGATTGTTTTCTGTCGAATCGTTTTAACACGAGATAATAATGGATGCACAAGTGCTACAAAATATTTTAACGCAAGTGCCACAGTCGAATCAGGAATTTTTAGTAAAAATTCTGGAGAAAAATAAAAAAATGTTAAGGGATACTCTAAACGTTCCTGTGAAGCCATTTCCACGTTCGTAAGATCGATCGTCTTGTGGATAGATTTTCAACCTACCTTTTCCAGCTGGAACAGCATTTCGAAACAAACGCAATGACTGACAACGCAACCAAACGAGCATGCTTCCTCAGTTGAATTGGAACTGAGACTCTTCTTGAACTGTTTCAAAAGTTGTGCGGTGAGGTGAATATTAAGTAAAAATCTTTCAAGGATATGCATAATAACCTTACGGACTATTTTGTCTCAAGCAACACGTGCTCGCTGCCCGATTTAATCGAACGAAAATGCAACCTCACCAATCATATACGGACTAGGTTGCGGAATTACGATCCCCCATGTGCCGATATTAAACAAATGTCAACCGTGTCATCATTCGGCGATGAGAAAGTATTTGTTAATATCAGTGTAAACAATCAAATCTTGCCTTTTCAAGTAGATACCGGAGTGTCGTGTTCGTTGATTGGCATTGCAGGTTACCGAAAGTTGGGAGTACCGATGTGCGAAACAACAAATAACGAGTTAAAGGCATATGGCATATTGATATCCCAGAGAAAGGTTTAACCCGAGTCAAGGTTAAATGGAATGAGCATAAAATGACTGTACTCATAACTGTACTGTTAATTATCAATAGCGAGAAGGCATCGAATCTTCTTGGCATGGATTGGTTACGGAAGTTACAGTTCCAAATTTATATACCGTCTCAGAATTCGTGAATTAATCAAATAGCCCAACCTTCTGTTATAGATCAGACATCTCAACGAGATTTAATGTCTGCAATATCTTTTCTCAACAAGCAGGATAAGAAAGTTTTCGCACTATAGTTTGGTCTATGCACGACTTTCAAATTCGATATAATTCTTAAACCAGATGCTCGTTCACGTTATTTCAAGCCATAAAATCTCTTTTTTACTCAATTTGGTGTTGTGCGATCTGAAATCGATCGTCTGGTTTCGCTTAGCGTACTTAAACCTGTCATATCCAGCAAATGGGTTCGCACCGATTGTAGTAGTGAAGAAGCTAAATGGGAAAATCCGACTGTGTGCCGATTTCAAAGTATCGGAAAATTCTCGAGATGTTGATCGTTATATGTCGAAGAGCTATTTCATAAGTTCCAGAAGGCCACTATTTTACTGACTGATGCGTATTTGCAGATTGAGCTAACGGGCTCTTCAAAAAAGTTTATGGTAATAAACACTCAATTCGAGCTTTTTGAGTATCAACCTTTTGGAATATGGAAGCCTTTTGAAATAGCAGCACCGAGTATTTTTAGCGTTTCATGGTGGAGGTAGTAACTCGTGTACCCAGCTGCGTAATATATTTAGACGACGTTATTGTCACAGGTCGGAATAGTGAAGATCATGTGCATAATCTCCAGGAAATAATGGAAACGTTGGCTAGATATGGGTTTAAATGTAAGAAAGCAAAATGTAGTTTCGAGGTGAAAAAAATTAAATACGCTGGCGTTGAAATCATTTTGTCAGGAATTTTGCCATCAGAAAAAGGTTAGAGGTGGTCAAATCGATGCCTAGATCACAGAATGTGAAACAAATAAATGTTTTTATTGGCAAGTTAAATTATTACAATAAATGTGTGCCAAATTTTTCGTCGAAGGCGGCACCTCTCAACAAGCTTAGGCACAGTGATGTTGAGCACCAAAAATTCTTTTAATCACTAAAAGAAACGATGGTCAATGCCGTTCGCCGTGTTCATTATCAGGATAGTCAAATCGGCTACAGCCAAATTGAAAAGTAAGCTTTATCAATAGTGTATGGGGTCACAAAGTATTGCACGTATTTGTATGGTAGACCTTTTGCTCTAACAACTGACCATCGAGCTCTCACTACGTTATTTCATCCCAGCAAAAAGTGCCAATAATGACATTGCACCGACTTCAGCGATGGGCAATTGTTCTGCAAGCGTTCAATTATGCAATCAAATACAAGCATACCTGTCATCACGCAAATGTAGACGCCCTTTCTCGACTTCCGGTTGAATCCGATGAGGAATTTGATGAAAAGGAGAAAAATCTGTTGGATGCGGAGGAGATCTATCAAGTGACCATCAATAATTTCCCAATCAACGCCAGTATCATTGCTGAATATAAAAGGAATGATTATCTTATTCAGAAAGTATCACATTTTATAACCAATGGATTGCCGGAGTCATTTCAGAAAAACCATGGTAATATGCAATCATACTTTGATCGTAAGTTCTTTCTATCGGTGCAGAGGGGAATCATACTTTTACAAACGTGATACACTTGCGTAGTTGTACCATTAAAGCTACAAGAACAAGTGTTTCAAATGTTACATGAAGGCCATTGGGGTAGGAGTCGAATGAAGCAAATTGCTCGGCAGTATGTCTGGTTCCCCAAAATAGATGAGGCAATCGAGAGGTTATCATCAACGTGCTCTATTTGTCAGAACGCAACAGTTGATCCGAAACGTGAATTTTCATCATGGAAATGACGGATACAACACATCCGTGGGAGAGAGCCCACATAGGTTTTGCGGGGCCATTCTACTCTTGCATGTGGTTTATTGTTGTAAACATTGATCTCCTTCCTCTAAGTTGATTCTGATGTCGTCTGATCATGCCATGAACAGTTCTGATATTGTACATCAATCGACCTGTAACATCCTTTACCAGAAGTTTGGGAACCAAACTTAGATGTTAACTAAAAATCTCACAATCTCAAAAACAAAAAAGACTAGTTCACCTAAAAAACGAGAGAGAACGATGCAAGCTCATACGAAAAATATTTCGGGAATTACTATGACAACGAAAACAAAAAATTAGATGCAAATGATGAAATAAATTTTATAAAGGAGGTCTACCTTACTTGGAGAGCCAGTGCCACAATAATAAAAGAGCTCGCTAAAAGTGCTCAGCCCATAAACAAACCAATCACCGTAAAATCAGCCGGAAGTGATGCTCAATTAAAACAGAAAATAACTGCACCTATAATTAAAAAAATTGGAAATAATATTCAAGTGGACTGCTTTATATTACCAGACCTAACCTTAAACGACGAAAATTCATAACTTAAATAAAGTAGAGGCGATGATAGAAATACTATTTTTTCCATTTTTCGTAACAAATGTTAGAACGGATATTAAAACAACAACGGGGGAACCTGGATGCACACAAAACTGTACCCATAATATATATTTACTCCAATAAATATAATGAACGAAGTAGACGACCACATTTCGAAGCTTCTAAAAGATGGAATCATCGGGTCCAAATAGACGTGTCCATCAGATGTGACAGTCCGTACAACTAACCATAGATCGTGGGGTAAAAACTAGATACGTCAAGAATGAAAATATACCATTTCGTAATTGACTTTGAGAAACTTTAACTATATCGAATACGCACCTGATAATGGATATAACCAACACAATCGCCGGTCTAAGAAACTTTAAATATTATAATACAATTGATTTAACAATCGCGGCTTCCATAACATAAAAATGAGGGAAAGCGACATCAAGAAAACTGTATTTTGCACAATCAACGGAACGTACGATTCTTAAGATTACCATTTGGATAGAAGAACGCCAACTATCTTCAAACGCATGATAGACGTTGTACTCAAAGAATTTATTGCGAAAATTTGTTACATCTACAATGATGATATAATCGTCTTTCGAAGGAAAACAAAGGGAGGTCATCTTGATAATGTCAAGGAAATATTCAAAAAAATAACGAGATGCAAATTTTCATGACAACTTAGACAAAACAGAATTCTTAAAAGAAGAGATAGAATTCCTAGGATTTATCATAACCAATTCAGGTTCTTATAAATCTCACAAAAGGGAAATTGCCTAAATAAAAGCCATAATTAAACAATAATAATAAATAAATAAAATAAATTTTGTTAACTACAAGATACGATTAACACGAAGGGTAGTGGAAGACACAAATAACGAGGAAAACAAAATCAAAATTATCGATGAGGAAGACAGAAGAGCTTATCGCCATTTGAAAACAAATAAGGAGCAAATTCTCGAGAAATACTACTTTCCGCGGATGGCAATACTAATAAAAAATACTAACTTGCGGGACAAGTTAATTACTTTACGGCACCAAAACTCCTAGTGATGGAGAATGATTCAAGTTTTATAGGTCACAACATCCATAATACCAATACATATAGTACTACCATCATAAGAAAAAAACAGTTTACCCATTTATGTTCCAAATGTCGGGTCCATCGACATTTTGTCAACATTTAGAAAAAATTATGACATTTAGGCGATTATACATAAATAAAATTAAAATATTTTGATTATTTTAAAACGATATCAGTAGCGACATCTAGTACGTCAATGGGCTAACATACCATGGTAGTACTATGTGTATTTATATCATACATTATCCCAAAATACATAAAAACTCTCGGGTAACGTTTTCTTAATCTGTGACGTAACGCCAACAAACAAAAGCGAAGTAAACAGCACATTTGTTTTGTGTGTTTTGTGAATTTCCTATTTGTTATTTTGAATTTAAGTAATTATTTGAACTGAAATATTTTTATTTTGTTGCGGCTCAGAAAATTTTTTTCAAATAAGGAATCTACTATGTAGTTATTTTTTAAATAAATATTATATTCTGTTTTTTGTTTTTTTTTTTATTTAAATATTGTGTGCATATTTTATATATATAAAAAAAAATTGTAATAGAACTTGAATACAATTATTTTAAGATAAAGGAACTAGTCGACATTGCAGTCGACTGGTATAATATAACACAATAAACTCGGTTATTAGGAAAAAGCCGTGCGAAATATTCCTCGCAAAAATACAAAGTATCAATTACCAGAATTTGTTAGCCTACAAAGAACAAATGAACGAAGACCTTAAAGGAAGGTTAAAACAAAAACCTTTAATTACAGTGGAAGAACGCGAAAAAAAGTAAGCTGGAATCATAAAAAGTTGGGGAGACAATATTTACCGCCATGAAACAAATCCAAATTTAGAAAGGAAACTGTAGCAAAAGACAATAAAGTTACAGTGACTACCAACTCCAGAAGAAGAATACACAAAACGCATATAAAAACACATCTAAGAAAAGCATGTCGAGCATGAAGAAAATAGAAACATTATCTGTGGAAAATTCAAAGTAATACACCACATCGATCTTAGCTGTTAGAAAAAAATCCTGTTCAACATACAATCCGATATCAAGCATTCAATCATTTGGATTGGCTTAGCGTAGAAACAGATTGCTGGTTTACTAGAAGCAACTGGCAGTGATACCACACTTAACAGTCAGAACAGGATAATTAAGAACAATAACGAGCAATATAAAATAAACACAGCCACTAGTCGGAAGTTTTACCAAATCTTCAAACAACATAATGAACTAAATCATGCTGCTTTCATGTACTAAGGGAAGAAGTAAAGAAAATAGTAAGAGCTGTCAGTGAAATAGAAACCCTACTATACTATACGAGATAGAAGCCATAGAACACGCAGAACCAGCTATGCTAAGGAAGAACACGATAATCCTATATACGTTATGACGATACCAAAAACAAACGGAAAAGAATTCCACCACGTATAAAATTAAGGTCCACCATCAAGAATAATAAACAGATTCACTTAGAATATAGTAAAATTCTGATAAATTATATCAAAGTACATGATTTACAATTGCACTTTCGCTTTTTTGTAGCATTTTAACTGGTTTCTTTTTAAAGTTGAACTTGTTGCTGCTCTGAACAACAAGACGGTATAATTTCTGCCATTAATCCCATTGTATGGTGGATAGACGTGATGTACTAAGTTTTTGAATATTTGGGCCTACTAATTTCAGTACTTTTTTTTATTGTAATAAATCTTGTAAAAATAATTTGCGACAAGAATTTGGCTTATTAGCATTTTAATCAGGATAAATGCACCCAAATCATTTTCGATCATAGATGTTACTCTAGGCACATATATACAATATTAAAAAATTGTGGTAATGGCCACTTGTTAGTTTTACTTTTGGCCGTAAATGCATGACATACTTGGTCAAAAGTGTCTACTTTTCTTCATTGGTCAAATTTGTTTGTTTGTTTGTTTGTTTTTGAACCCTGCAATCTTTTTTGGGGCCAAACCTCTCCCAACTCTTTCGCGGTTAATTTGTAACGTCCTACCTTACGCCGTCACCAGCCAAATCGAGGACGCACGAATACAGGTTCGATTTTAAATCCATCTGCACATTGCATTGCTCCAGTCAGCCTGTACTGACATGGACGATGGTTCGGCCTATGGATTCTGCACGCCAACAAGGGGTCATAGTTGTGTTCATCGTCATCACCGATCGTAATCAGGTGATTAAAAATCCCTTTTGCAACCCTCTCCCGTTTGGATTCGAACCCGGTACCTCCCGCCTTAACAACCGCAGCTTTAACCACTACGCCAATTGCTCGGTCATTGGTCAAATTGTAGTATCAATTACATCCGATTTGCTGTAATTTTCAATATCTATTTTATCGCCAGAATGCATAGACAATAGTAAAATAACAGCTCAATTTTTATTTGGAATATAGCTGACAAAAATTTTTTTTTTGAAAATCGAATACATTTGATTCTATCGGGTGTTGACGTTTCGGTCAAAAAATTTGGAGGTACCAACACACGTCAGTTCAACACTATTTAATCTTTGTGCTATTTCGGAACAAGCAACAAAGTTGTCAAATGCCACGTTCCTATTGTTGTTGAAAAATGGTGTGCTAAGTTCATATACAATATTCGATACCAAATTTGTTCCTCTTTGAACTCTCTCCTTTTCTAAATAAGGTATTCGTTTCAATGGTTAGCTATTGGAACTATCACAAATCCACCGGATTATCATTCCATATTTGTCCGGTTTAGAAGGAAAGAACTGTTTTAAATCCTGCCACGAAACGGTAATAGCTGCTCGTTAATCATTTGGTTTTTCCCTAGTAACGTATAAGATTTACCAAATTTGTGTTTACTGTGTCACAATTTTCACGAAATGGGACAAATTGCTCGCGATTGAAGGAATCATCGTGATTCAGTGATCTTGTTGATTTATCAACAAATCTCAAGTATTAAAAAAATGAAGCATGATTCTATTACATGCCATGCTTACTCTGAACAAAATACTGGCAAACAAAGAATTTCCAAAATTTCCGAAGATCCGAATCTCGTTTATTGACATAAGCGTCATTTAATAAACCGATGAAACAACGAATTTCAAAGTCGTCTGTTGGTTTCCATACTCTTCGCTAAAAATTCCTGGTTTACATGGAAAATATATGGTGAGTCTATAAGACTCATCGCACGTTTTAGTGTTTGTATTTTGAATATGGTCCCGTTAACTGTACATTTAATGCACATACAAAATAAGTTTAACGGTATTTTGATACTTAATCATTCGATGTTGGAATACATATATCATAATTTATATTGGACTTTAAAGTCAGGGACTTTTCAGTCAGTATTTTAAACTACGGAGATCTTTTAAAAAGCTTATTTCTGAAACATTAGACCAAACACTGATGTTAACTTTTTTGGCAAACCTACTATCGGATTATTTGATAGTGGTGCAAATGTGTCATTCCTTAGAAAATATTGATGGACAATTTCCATTTCAAGTCAAAATCGTCAATGGTCAGTCTGACTGAATTAATTAGTGGTCATATTAAAGTCTCTTTTACTTTTGCAGGAGTTGTATTAGAAGTTGCATTTAGGTATAGACTTCTGAAAAATATTTGGCGTCAAAATTACATTTCCAGATACGTTTATCAGAATGACGCCCAATTCCATTAATTAAATCAGGAAGAGCAATTAAAATTAGATTCGGTTATTCACTTGCTTCCTTCCATTAGTTGAATTGGGATTAGACAAATCAAATTTAGTAAAGCATATAATCAATCTAGGTAATGCTTAGCCCATCAAACAGAGGCATTACTCTATGTCTCCTGCTATAAAGAAGCAAAAATCTACCAAGAACTTGACAAAGTGCTTCTTTGAAAGTGATTATAGAAAGTTGCAGTTGTTGGAGTTTTCCAATAATCTTAGTCCGAAAATCAGATGGAACAGTCCATTTATGTTTAGATGGCCGGAAGCTTAATAAGGTTACTGAAAAGGATGCTTATCCTTTGCCCCTCTTTGTTGTATTGCTGGGGATCTGACAAAAACCAGGTATAACTCGAGTCTTAATTTGAAGGACGCTCTTTGGAGCTTAAAACTACAATGCTTTAATTTTGTAATTGAGTACCAGAGAGGGAAAAATAATTTTATTTGAGGCAAACTCAAGTACTCCGCTCAAGTTAACGCTCCAGAGAGGATCAACAGATCGGTACTTGCCACAATACGCTCCTATATACGAGAAGATCATACGCAGCCTGAGACAGTAATATGGATAGTATAGCAGCAGCATTAAAAATGCTACTACTGGAATAACAGTAAAAGTACTGAGAGTTCATCTAGTTTTTTTGGTTTTCGACTAGCACCACATTGGAAACGCGTCCGATTATTGCTTGCTTCGCCCGTTACACTGCGTAAATAAACGAAGTACAAAGTTTTTGAAGTTTTAAACTGTTCAGACGATATAATTGTTCAGATGTAAAATGTTCAGATTACATTTGGTATAAAACTTGCATAATATTCTTTTATCTCTGATTTTTTTCTATCTTCTTCAACCAGCAATGCAGCGTGCCTTTCAAGGAACGAAGGAAAAACAAACACCAATATAAATAATTCACTTACCTCGTAACACTTGTCCGCAAACATCACAAGGTGTTATTTTCTTATATGTATATTCTTGTAAATTATGACTTTCTGTATCACCAGCTCGGATTTGTGCTAAAGCTGCGGCAGCGGCAGCACCATTTTTTCTATGTCGCGACACGAAAAGAAAATTTTAAATATTAAAATGTTAACCATACAATTTTAATTTTAATATTTTTTGTAGTAATTTTTATATAAATATTATTATAGCGCATTCATAATTAAATATAAAATAAATAAAGTGGCTTTTACAATGAAAATGATATAAAATTCATTTTTGCTATAAAATTGTTTTTTCTCAACTGTGGTTCAAACACCAGATTAATAGATGGTCATTTTCACTGTAACTCACTGTATGTATATAAATATAATGTATATATAAAACAAAATATAAATAAGCGATTATGTTATAACTGTATATATTATCATATTAACTACTCAAATTAACAATAAACAAACCATAATTTTATGATTTTGAATTTATATCATTTACCGTAATGTTATTTTATTTGTATTTACTTGCTATAAAATATTTATAGGAGGATCAAAAATGTCATAAAAATATTACTCTATAAATCACTCATAATGCAATTAAAATAAAACGTTTAACAAATTTACTGTCAACGCAAAACATTTGAGATCTACCTATTCATATTTACATATATAAAATAATACAACCGTTATACATGTGTACGTACAAGAACAATTATTGTGTATATCGGGTGGAGAACATGAAGTATTTTTATGGTGATTTTGTTTTTATTTTATTTTTTTAGGTTAAAAAAAATAAAAGTTATAATAAAAAAATAAAATTTACATGATACTAGTTTTTTTGGTATTGTCATCACAAATTTTTTTATTTTTTAATGGTTATTTTAGTATGAATGTATAATTAAATATATATGATATAATTATGTAAAAGAACTGTTTTAAATTTCCAAAATACAAACAAAAAAATTTAAATAAAATTATAATTTTATAGCAAAATAAAAATAAAATATAATAGTTTTAAGTTTTTATGTTTGTAAGTTAATCATTAATGTAGTATCTGTCTGTTTTTTTTATTGCAATTTTATGCGCGATTTAAACGTATATGGATAATTTTTTACTACGTTTTGTAGGATTTTTGTAGGAAAATAAAGCTACTCGTAATTAAAAAAAATACCCAATCAGATAGAAAGAGAAAACAAAATAATAGTTTTGTCATAAATAATTCCGCCATATTTTTACTATTCACCATGCTTATTGTTTGTATATTGTTTTTACTATACAATTTGGCATTTGTTTTGTTATTTGTTGCAATAACAACATGAAAAATATTGAAACATTTTCTTTCTATAGCTAAATTTGGGCTAAAAACCCCTATAATTTTTTTTTGTTTATATATTTGTTTTTGTCTTTCACATGAAAATCATGATATACTAATCCCTTAATTTTCTGCAGGATACCAATATCCGTACGTGTAAATCGCGTATTAATTACTTCAAAACGAACATTTTCTCACAGATGACTTCATATAACAACTGTGCAGTACATATAGTCACAGGTGACGGTTTGTGTGTTTTTAATGCGAAGAAGGCATTAAATCAAATAACTTATATTTCTATAAGGGAAATCGTGAACATTTTCATAGTGAATGCGAACGACAGCATTATTTCGTTAAATTTTGATTCGTAGAAAAATCCTAGATGGCATAGCAAACGAGAACAATAGATGGCGCGTCAAACAATTTTTCTTATTTTTTTTTCACAAAATTTCATAACATTATATCTTTTTTGTTTTATTTATTTATTATTATATATGAATATAAGCCCATTTACTTTAACAATTTCCAATTCCGATTATAAAATTTAAATTTTTTTTTAAATTTTAAATTTTTGTTTCGATAATAATTCGTTTAATATAAAAAACTGTAGATAAAAATATGTAAACAATTCGTTCAACTACTACTAGTGCCATCTATGATTTTTCTACGAACTATATCATGTTGGCACATGAATTTAACGCGATTTTCATTAAGGTAATATAAGTTATTTGGATTAAATACATTTTTAAAACACATCTGGACATCTGGCAGTACCACTACACGGATGTCCGTAGGGTGTTAGTGAACAATGAAAGGAGAAAAATGTAAATTGTAAAAGTATTATTAGAAGACGAATGCTCAAAGAGGCCGGGGAAGAATTGAAATAACGGCAGCAAGTATTCAAGAGTCAGCTACTCGGATACTATCGGCAAAAATCTAGATTCAGATGTGGAAAATGAGACAGGCATTATTAATGCCGTTACAACCAACCAAAATGGCGATAATCAAACATCATGGAAATTATTTAATTGAATCGATGGGTACACTAGCTGAAGATTCCAAGATGGACAAGTTCTACAAATAAATCGGAGATAGAAGTTCATGGTTTCAGCGATGAATCAGAACAAGCGTATGCTGCCTGCGACTACCTCAAGGTTAAAAATAAAGACCAAGTCAATATCAGCCTCATAGTTGCCAAAACAAGGGTGGCACCAACAAAAGTTAATGTGACAGAGCCCCGACTGTAGTTGAATGCAACTCTTTTACTAGGCGAACTACTTCGAGAAGTCAAACAAGCAATGAAAATTCCACAAGCACCAACATTGGCATGGACGGGCTCTACCTTAGTGCTATCATGGATACAATGTGACATCCACAAATACAAAACTTCTTTTGCCAACAGGGTTTCAGAAATCAGGAATCCTATGGAATCACATAAATGGCGACACGTCAAATCAAGTGAAAACTGGAGCTTATGAGTCACAGTCTTTAGTGGACAGGGCCTCACTGGGTCAAAAAACACAAAGACACCTTTCCTAGCGATAAATTGCAGCATGCCGAGCAAGAAACAGCTGAAATAAAAGAAACCTATTTAACCACCATTTAAGAAGAAGAAGACGACAGGATATTACTCCTTATAAACAAAATATAAAACTTCACCAAATTGAAGAGAACTATCAGAATATTGACCAACTTTGTCAAAAGATGTAGAAAAATGGAAACGGATAAATATGATTTAAACGAAGCAGAAAAAATCATAATACGATACACACAAGTCAGCTGTTTCCATGCTGAGATAACACAGCTTAAGAAGGGAAAACCAATAAACAACAAGAGTTACTGCAGTTAAGCCCATCCCTCGATAAAGATGGAATCTGCAAGTAGGTGGAAAACTTCAACAACCAGTATTAAATTGTGAAGAAAAACATCCGGCGATAATTTCCACCTGCCATCAACTCAGCAAACAATAATCAGTAATGCAGAAAATGCAGTCATATGTGTTACCTGCCATAGATTCAAGACGAACCCAGGTGACAGTCAGCTTATGGGCAACTTTCCATCTCCAAGAGTACAGCCGTCTAGATCATTCTCACACACAGGAGTTGACTACGCAGGTCCTTTGCAAATAAAAACGAGAAATGGGGGAGGAAGTAAAACTTATAAAGTCTACATGGCGATACTTATTTGTCTCTCAACTAAAGCCATGCATATAGAGGCTTTCAACAACGTTGTGGCTGATCAAATAGCCGGGCAGGGATAACCTGACACTTTCAACAACCTGCATCCCCACAATTTGGTGGACTATGGGACACTTTCAACAACCTGCATCCCCACAATTTGGTGGACCATGGGAAGCAGGTGTAAAGTCAGTTTAGATACACATCTGAAAAAGATCATGGAGAATAGCACACTTACCAATGAAGAATTAACGAGTATCTTAAATCAAATAGAAGCCGTGTTAAATTCAAGACCTCTATGTCCGTTGTCCAATGACATAACTGATGAAATACTCACACCCAGCCACAAATTTTTGTTCATCCTGAGAGGATGAAGTTTTGACTTCATCCTCTCAGGTCGCTTTGTGAAATATTTCCTTTCGTTGATCTGATATACCATCAGTAGAGATATCAGATCTGATATGCCATCATCAGTAGATGAATCAGTATCACGTGGACTTTAATCAAATAATTGCGACAAGAGATCTGATCTCTTGTGAAACCTGCTCTATTGGGGAATGTAGTCCCTCAAATAAATCAATGCATACCCATAATTTTTTCCAGTTCCTTCCAATTCACTGGATGTATATAGTATTCTGAATAGTCTATGAATTTTTCCAGGATCTGTTTTCATACCCTCCTTTGAAAATATTGACTATTTCAACGCGATATTGGGGTTTACTCGGGTAAAATTTTACTTTTATTTGATCTGCTTGTTGAAAAATAGTTGCAAGGTTTGTGTCATGTTCTTTTTGTTATGAACCCCATACAATCGGAAACTGTTCACAATTCGAATTCGCTCCAAAAAATTTAACATAACGATCGTCAATATTCAGCCATACTCAAATCGGTAGAAATGCAGAACTTAGCAGGATAGCTACAGGGTGACTATTGCAATATATCTAGAATAGCAAGGCTGACCTTAAAATCCATTCAATATCCAGTATCAGTGGTAAATCTTAGTCAACCCTTCACAAATGATAATCAAAAGAAAGACGATCACCGAAAACTCGTAAAAGATTAAAGGAATCTCCAGAGATTTAAGATCCATCGCCATCAGTAATGCGGTATGGCAGCCCTACTACAAAACCTATTAAATAGAAATTAAGATATTACTCTGAACAGATCCACCAGCAGTAAACCATTTCTTTCTACATCCTCACAGTAGAAGAGGAAGGGACAGCTATCGATAAGATGAAGATTTGCAAAGCCCGAGCCTCAATGTTATTCCCGTAGATCTCGTTAAATCGGGAAAGCAACTCTTTCACCTTAGCTTTACGATTTATTTGTCACAATCTGAGATCAAGAAGAACTACCTCAAGATTGGAAAATATCTCAGTAAAGCCCTAACATAAAGCGATAACATAGGGTGTGCGGTAGGACGATGAACTTGCGCCTACATAGCCATATTGAAACAGATGCTAACCAAGCAGATCATTTTATACAACCAAGAGGTTCGTTTATTACTGTGTAATATCTTTATTTTGCAGGACCTTCAAATTCCTACGATATCAGTATTGGAAAAAAAGATTCTGCTTTAGCGGAAAATTTGGACAGAAGTCTTGAGTACTATTATTTATATATGTTACGGAACTTCCTTAATATCGTTATTTGAAGCAAAAGGACGGCAAATACGATGGCTCCGTAATGTCTTTCATTTGAGTACAAATCAAAATATTCAAATATGTGATCACATGCTACATTTTAATTAAAGTCTAAAAATTAATTCAAAACTAAAAATCAATGCTGTATCCATACGTTTATCCTCAAATTTCCTTCCAATTAAACAACATTTTTATAGAACAGTAATATAAAGAAACCATCAGAAAAAATAATTTTGTTTTGTTGTGTTGGTATTAATTAAAATGTTTTTTTTTTTTAAATTTAATTGGATTTTTATTTATTTCAATTATTATCATATTTAAATTTTTAATTAAAACAAAAAAAATCTTTCGATGTTGCTTTACATTTTTTTACCTTATACACAAATCAATTTACAGCAACAACTGAGCTACTCGTATTTATTTATCAAAGGTATGATGATTTGTTTTTTGTTTTTAAATTTAATTGGCTTTGTTTTGTGGGAGTGAGTAGTATGGCGGGCACGTGGATTTATGATTTATACTTATGTCCTGTGATTGATTGACATACTTATAGTAAATTTTATTTAACATTAATATGTATACGAATTTTTCTGTTAAATATATCTTTAAATTAAATTATAAATAAAAAGCGCTAAGGGTGTTCAATATTTTTCAAATTATATTAAATAAATAATAAAAATATATATTTATGTACATAATAAATAATAATTATATATGTTATATATATATATATATATATATATATATATATATATATATATATATATATATATATATATATATATATATATATATATATATTATATATTTATAATTATAATATTATTTTTTAAGTGTCATATATTTAATAAATAACACTCGAATAGTATATTTAGATGGCTTCATGTGTAGTCGACATTTTTTCTCGATCTGAAACATTTTTTCTTTTATGTATAGTCATGTAAAATTGACCAAATTAAAGACTGTTGGTTCAGAAATGTATATCAGATTCTGTATTCTTGGAATGTCCGAGAAGGGAAAATTTTTAAAATTTGTAACAAAACAAAATTTACAGTTTTGACACAAATTTTTTTCATACTTATATTTTAAGAAAGAATTTTTAGGAAATAGAATAAAACAAACATTAAATGCGGTTTATTGGTGTAGAAAACGAATACACTTACGCATAAAACTAACAATAGATGGCTTTGGTTATTTTTCGAGATTTTTGTTTTTTCGGGATATTTTTTGTTTATGTTTTTAAATGTCAAATTTAATTCAAATTTATGATACAAAATAAATGTATATTTTATTAGAAAATTGATTTGCGGGTTCATTGTTTTTATAAATTGATTTTATAGTATGAATACACATATTTAAATTAAAATATTCAATAAAAAAATATTAATACTAATATATACTGTACAGATTTTGTATACTTATTAAGGTATACAATTTTTAAAATCATAGAGGGCCATAATACAAATTAAACAATTGAGTTGTAAAGATGTAAACAATTGAGTTGTAATGATAATAATAGCAGAGTTTTGCGATTAGACAAATCGATGAGGGAGAGTTTTAAAACAAAGTAAATAGATTTCTTGAAAATATTCAAATTGTTCGTCATTTTTAAATAGACTTTTTTGTAATTATAATGTTTTTAATCGTAGAAAAATTAATGGCGTTTTAAGAATTCAATAATTTTTTGATCCATCTTGTTTGCTTAATCTTCCTAAAATAAATTTTTGAATCTATCAGAAATGGAAAAACAACAAATAATGTGATGTGAAGTAAGCGAAAAATATTAATTTTTGTGTTGTCAACACTGAGTGATGCGCAATGAATTTAAAAATTAGAGGCAACACACAGAATTCTGCATGTCGTGCAGAATACAAATAATTCGTTTCATATAAAAAATTACCAGAGAAAATTCCTAGTTATATTCTGTGAACTTGCAATATCTAAAACCGTCCAAAAAGGATTTTGAAATACTTGAAACATAATGGTCTAAACATTTAATATTTGTTTCAATTTAGAAACAAAAAAACTTGGAACAAATTTTGGATTAACATCATAATGTTTGTAATCACTCATGCTGATTATTTTCAGTTACATATTTTCCATTAACTTTAATCCAAAAAGGGCAAAATAACATTTGATCATTAGCGCTCTAAAAAATATTTGTTTTATTCTTTCATTTCTTTGTCATAATTCGCAGCTCATTTTTCTTTCATAGCGCGGAAGCTTCTCAACGCTTTCGCAGACACCGCAGCTTTAATCACAGCGTCAAAAGAGCCTTTTAAAATTTTAAATATCAAGAAGAGAGGAATGAGCTAATATTAGTGCTGAAAAAAACTTGATTTGTTCTCCATGATGCACTAATTAGCCCATTGTTTCACAATTTTTATGAAACTTTCTTTAGCGAAAATATACATCCAGACTTATTAGACGCAAATAGTAAAGAATGATCTTAAATGTTATGTTATAGGCTTCAGATTTTAAGGTAATTATTCGTTTTAGAAGAAATAAAAGGGAATGAGCTCTACTTGTTACCATATATTTTTACATATTTTTGAAAAATAACACATTTCTACATATTTTTAGTTATTTTGGCGATTTAACACATATTTCATACATTCTCCACATAATTTTAAATTGTTTATTAAAAGGAACTTAATTCCACAAATTGTTTTCTATTAAACGCCTAAAAGTATGTAATAAAGAGTAGACATCTCTTTTTTAGTAGATTTACTAAAATCTATTTCTGTTAATATTAGGTAAATTACATTAGTTCTTGGTATGTGCTCGAGGTACCACTAGCATAGAAATAGTAGAACAAATATTTTGGTTTGACAGCTTATATTATAACCTAATACGGAATCAACCAATTGATTTTACTCATACTCATTACGTCGTATTAGGCATTTTAGATGTCGACCAAAATAGTGCAAAGAAATAATATCTTTTGAACATTGCTGAATTAGAAAAACAAACCATTCAACTATTGCTGTTCTATTCGACGAATCTGTTAAATTATTGGATGATACTTTTAATCGGGATCGAATACTTTTAGTCTTAACGGACTTATGTGATAAAAGAGATCAGGCCGTTAATGTGTTTTATCCGAAATTAGTGCATGTCACATGTCTGGTACATAGTTTGCATCGTGAATCGTTTAATATTTAGCGTCAAAAGCGTTTTTTTAAAAGCATCATCACGAGTTTAGATTTAAAAAAAAATCTTGTCGCTGGGAAATTTAGTTAAGGGCTGTGAGGTACTAAATCGGGAACGTCAAAGCCCTATAACAAAATAATTAGGGCAAAATTTAAAAATGTGTTAGACAAGAATAAAGGCTTACAAACAATGACATCAATTAATAATATTTTGAACAGAAATGCAAATGCGGTAGAGTTACTTAATTTGTCAGCAGCTGAAATGGCTTCTTTCAAATATGTCACCATTACATCCGTTGACGAAAACATTTGAAATTAGACGTATAAAAAACACGGTAATTGTATAAAATTTTATTTTTTTCGTATCAAAGCTTATTTGGGATTTGTCCAAAACACTAATATTTTAGTTAAATAAATGAATTTGTGATGCTGACTGAAAAATTTTAAGAAAATTTCAAATGGTATTTTAAATACCATCTGATGGTATTTTAAATCGGTCGTCCGATTTCCTTTGTAATTATTTCAGCTGTAGTAATTATGACGTTGTACTGCATGCAAATGCAACCAAATTATTACAGCAGCTACATGTAATAATTTTGACAGATCTGTAATTTTTTGTATCAAACAAAATTGGCGTGTGACTGCAAACATTTTTACAAGAAATTATTGTTCTAGCCCGTTGTAGTTTACGACCAATATTAAACAACAATATTTCATTATATGATTGGGCGGCGATATTATACGTTATTATCGTGGTATTAAATTGTAAAATTCGGCATTATGTGAATAAGTTCACAAATATATATATACGTATAAATTATCGAAACCTAATCTTACTTTAGCATGACAACCAATGTATCATGGTTGCTGCATTGGTGGTCCATAAAATGATATAATTTGTAATACCAATGAGGGATTAAAATATCTTTAAACAACGGCCGAGCGAGGTTGCACGTTCTCTCAACAAATACATAAAGCCTTAGATTAGCACAAATAACACTATAGTTTGTATTTATATGGAAAGAATTATTTTTATCTTTAATAGCAACAACTTTATTTTAAAGATTTTATTTAATATTTTTAACAAAATGGAAAATACTTATTTTGTTGGCAACAACTTTGTAGATTGACTATTTAGGACCGACTCTTTAGACTGACTAAAAACTTCGAACACAAACAATTTTTTATAATGAAAATTGTTTTTTCTATGATTACTATGATTTCCTAAATTCTACTGTAGGTGCGTTACCACAACACCATATTTAGGTCATATTCAACCATTACCATTTTCTTATTGCATATTAAACTGAAAAACGGAATAAAATTGGGAATTAATCGAAAAGTTATTTACTACCACGTTTAATTTTTTATGTTAATATGTTAAAATTTGCAACATCAAAATGTTTTCAGAATTCGAACAGTAATCGGACTTATTAAAAATAAGGAAGAGAAAATGTTTTACTACTGTCATAATACAATACCACCGAATTTGGACGACCCCTTAAACATTTTAAAGAAGTGTTATTTTTTGTTACCTATTTTTATCAAATATTATAGGATTTTAATTACATATTTTAGGTACATAATTTGAATTTCTTAAAACTTGAAAATCAGAAGCCTAATACATTTCATTCATTTTATCGAACATCAATGCAGCAACCATATTCTGACATAATAATATTAATCATACTTTAGCATGTCAAATTTTGGCATTGTAAAGTATGATTAGACCCTAGTACGGTAACTCATATATTATATATACTTGTATACCTATTCACATATTGCTAAATTTTACAATTTCGATAATTTACATATAATCCCAAGTACAATTTCTGTTTTCCCGAAGTTTTCCAGTTCTCGAGTTCCGAGAATCTCGAATTCGTCTCAAATTTTTACTCTCGAGAATACAAGAATTCTAGTAAATTTTCTCAAGAACCTCGACATTTAGAATTTTTTTCAAGATGTATTTTGACAGCATATTGTTTATGAATATCAAATTTTAATTTTTGCAGTTTAAACTATAGGCAGTCTAACGATTAATCTTTCAATCGTCCTCTGCGCTTACTGCAAATATTCCCCGAAATACAGAAGTTCCTCTCGTTTTGAGTAGATGTCGTTTTTATCATTAATAATGCCATTTTATCGCAAGATTACTGGTAATTCTGCCAATCGCTTCGTATATATTCAATTCCTTCGTCAACGTTCGGAAGTCGTCATCGGTGCCTGGCTATACTTTTAAGCTCTCGCGTATGGAGATTAACGAGTAATATAAATGAATATTTAAGTACCTGTGATTTCGATAGCGAGTCCACTCGTCTATAGACAGGGAAAATTTTTGATTTTCTGTCTTTATATTAATAATCTTCGCAATTACCTCGCTTTTGACACAGTTGTAGAATTTATAAATTACGTTCATTATATCTGAAGGATTTTTCGGTAACAAAAAACCTTGCATTTCGAAACGAACTTTTACAAATAGCGTTGATTGAAATTCCATCGAATGTTGTGAGTTTCGATATAATACGTTCAAAATTGCGATGTTGTTTGGGATTTTTGAAATAACCGTCAATTAGTTTAATTGTTTTACTTCCATGCATTGCCGATCCACTTGTGAAAGAATTATTTGCATGTTTCCGCTTCATAATCATATTTTGTAAGTTGTTGAGATGACGATACATGCCACTGGTGGAGGACGCTTTACAAGCAAGAATCTTTGCACAGAGATCATATTCAGTCATTTTTCGTAACGGCTTAAAAAATAATTTATTTACAACACATAAATTAAATAAATATTCGTTTAACCTTGTTCCCAATTCTTTAAAATTTTTGCTTTTGTTGCGCATGGAATAAGCTTTACCTTCTCGAAGTAGTTTGACGTAACGTAAATAATTATCTCCTTTATTGTTGTAAACAAACTAATAATATTTTTATTTATATGTTGTTGTTGTATGTAATATGTAAACTTATATGTGCTAAATGTTTTATATTGTTGTATTTCGATTTAGTTCTTCACTATTAATCACAGTTGGGCGTGTAAATTACACAATGTAATTTACTGGGTTTTTTACATGTAAAATGTATGTAAAATGTAAACGATTATTTTATACATACTGTAAAATATAAATCAACTTTTTCATTACAATTATCGCCATCTGTTACCAAATCTCTTAATTAAAGAAAAATTGACTATATATTACAGTGTAGTGTATTTGTGTTTATTTATTGTGATATTTGTACATATGTATAAATGTAAAATAAAGTGCAACTTTCCTATGATAAGAAATATTTTGACAATGAAATCTTGACACCTGCTATCAATAAATGAAATTTGATGAACGCTTCGTTTTTCGTGAGAGGAGTTAGCATATGGAATTCCTTGAATGGTAACTGCTGGGTTTCAAAATAATATTTTTCCCAAATTTAATTATTAATGTATTAATCAATTTATCTAGTATTAATTCTATGGTAAGGTTAGTATAATGGTATTGCTGCAAACTTAGGTTATGAAAAATTATTAATTGTAATTAGAGTAAGAAAAATTAAATTGAATTAATAAAATTCACTACAGTTCCACGCTTAAATTCGATAATCATATTCGCTACCTCTTTACTACACTGGACATCAAAGGCATAATGCATAGGCATTTTATCGAATGGATAGAATAGGGCTAGTAATTTCATGCATACATTTCTTTGATGAGGGTAAGACGGGTAGTGATAATTTGGTTGATTTTGTCTTGTTTGAAATTAATAAAAATTTAAATTTAAAAGCCAGTCAAACGAGTATAGCTTCACTTCATTCATTTCACTGCAGAGAATTATTTTATTTATGATTAAACGTCAAATTGCAATTAGTTTTCCGCTACATATCGTAAGAAATATGCACTCTTAAAAATATTTTATTTTAGTTTATTCAAATGTAGCTAGATGGCACTATGTCACTAGTTGTTTATTTTGTCGAATATAAGAACTAGTTTAAAACGTAAACAGATGGCATTGTAGAAGGATAGGTGATTTTTATAGTCTCAATGTAGATAACTAAAAGTTGAAAATAATTATGATTAACCATTTAAATAAAATGTTTAATTGGATTTTCTAATGCAAGTTATTCTTATAAACAAATGTTTGTATCATTTATTCAATATTTTAAATTATTTCTGGACGGATTCTCGTTTTTTAAATATAATTTACATATTTTTGTATATTACACATTTTTTTTTTGTAATTTACGTTATTTACATGTAAAATGGAGAAAACGTTTTTTACATGTAAAACGCCCAACCCTGGTTGTACTGCATGCAACCAAATTTGACAGATCTGTAGTTTTTTGTATCAAACAAAATTGTTGTGTTTTTTACAAGAAATTATTGTTCTAGCCCGTCGTAGTTTACGACCAATATTATACAACAATATTTCATTATGATTGGGCGGCGTTATTATAATGTGTTATTCTACGTTATATTACACGTTATATCGTAGTATCACGTTATATTACACGTTATTATCGTGGTATTAAATTGTAAAATTCGGCATTATGAATAAGTTCACAAATATATATACACATAAATTATCGAAACCTAATCATACTTTAGCATGACAAATCCTAATATACATTATGGTTGCTGCATTGGTGGTCGATAAAATGATATAATTGGTAATACCAATGAGAGATTAAAATATTTTTAAACAACGGCCGAGCGAGGTTGCACGTTATCTCATCAAATACATAAAGCCTTAGATTAACACAAATAACACTATAGTTTGTGGCAACAACTTTTTAGATTGACTATTTAGGACCGACTCTTTAGACTGACTAAAAACTTCGATAATAAACAATTTTTTATAATGAAAATTGTTTTTTCTATGATTACTATGATTTCCTAAATTTTACTGTAGGTGCGTTACCACAACACCATATTTAGGTCCTTTAACATTTTCTTATTGCATATTAAAATGAAAAACGGAATAAATTTGGCAATTAATCGATTATTTATTCAGTACCGCGTTCAATTTTTTATGTTAAAATGTCAAAATTTGCAACATCAAAATGTTTTCAGACTTCGAACAGCAATTGGACTTATTAAAAATACGGAAGAGAAAAAGATTTTACTACTGTCATAATACTACAATACCACGGAATTTGGACGACCCCTTAAACATTTTAAAGAAGTGTTATTTTTTGTTACCTATTTTTATCAAATATTATAGGATTTTAATTACATATTTTAGGTACATAATTTTAATTTCTTAAAACTTGAAAATCAGAAGCCTAATACATTTCATTCATTTTATCGAACATCAATGCAGCAACCATTCTGGCATATTGATATTAAGCATACTTTAATCAAATCACATTTTGACATGCTAAAGTGATGAAAAGTAAATTTCTAAATGTTGGTAACACTGTATTGTTGCATTTATGTGTTTATATTGTTACTATCTTCAGTCTGTAAATAAAAGAAGACTGTCACTTCCGCTTTAGGCAACTGTCACTTTCCGGATAGGCACATTTCTTTTGGTTGGATTACCTAATTCATACAAGCCGATGATAATGGCAATCGAGAATTCGGGGGCTACTATAACAGGAGATTTTATAAAAACAAAATTACTTCGAGAAGTGAAAGTGGAAAAAAAAAGAAAATACCGAATTTTTTCGAACAACAAAACACATTACAATAAGCCTACGCGTTGCTACAATTGTAATGAGCTTGGCCATTACGCTAGTAATTGCAGAAAACCAAATAAACGACATCAACAAATTAAACCAAAAAGTGAAAAGTCGTTATTAAGTATATTCGCCGCGAAAAATAAATTGAATTATGAGAGATGGTACATCGATTCAGGAGCATCGGCACATATGACGCACAATGATCAGTTAATGCATCAAATGCAGAGGTAATAACAGCTAGTAATCAAAAAATTTATGCGACAGGCATCGGTGACTGCAAGTTGTTTTTAATTGTTGATAACGAAGTGTCAAAAGTCAACATATCAAATGTTTTGATCATTCCGGATTTGTCGGCAAATTTGTTGTCGATAAGTCAAATGGTGAAAAATGGCAAGCGTGTAGTTTTTGATCAGCGTTGATATCTAGTTTATGATTCTAATGAAGAGTTGATGGCGACAGCTACTTTAAAAAATTGGATTTACAAATTAGACATGGAAATTTCTAACATCCATACGTCATATTATCTGCAAAAGGATGTATAGTTGTGGCACAGACGTTTGGTTCACATGAGTGATGGCTATATGAAAAAATTAAATCTTATGAATACAAATGACAACGAAAAATGTGAAACGTGTATCAGGGGTAAGCAAGTAGTAGAGCTGAATGGACATGCAGATCTATGCGGTCCCATAGAAGAAGATTTGCTTGGCGGTGCGAAATACATCTTAGTCCTCGAAGATGATTTTTCACGAAAAATTTTCGTATATTTTTTTAAGTTTAAATCTCAAGTGTTTAACAGTTTTGTGGAATTTAAGAATTTGGTTGAAAACCAAACAAAGAAAAGAATACAAATTATACGCACTGACAACGGAACAGAATTCTGCAATAATGAGATGAATGGTTTTCTTCGAAAATCCGGCATCAAACATCAAAAAACGACACCTTACACGCCTGAGCAAAATGGAAAGTAACCGAGCAATTGGCGCAGTGATTAAAGCTGTGGTGTTTGGGATGGGAGGTAACGGGTTCGAATCCCAACGGGGGAGGGTTACAAAAGGAATTTTTCATCACCTGATTACGATCGGTGATGACGATGAACACAACTATGACCCCCTGTTGGAGTGCAGAATCCATGGGCCGAACCATCGTCCATGTCAGTGCAAGCCGGCTGGAGCAATGCAATGTGCAGATTTAAAATCGAACCTGTATTCGTGCGTCCTCGATTTAGCTGGTGACGGCGTAAGGTAGGACATTAAAACCGCGAAAGAGTTGAGAGAGTTTCGGCCCCAGAACAGATTGCAGAGTTCAGAAACAAACCAACAAGGGAAAATGAACGGATGAATAGAACTTTTATCGAAAAAGTCAGGTGTATGCTTATTGGGGCCAATCTTTCGAAAACATTCTGGGCAGAAGCTGCAAACACAGCATCATATTTGATAAATCGTACACCAAGCCGAATGCAGGATTTAGTATTACTGAAGCTGTCATCTTTTGACATTTGACAAGGAAAAACTACGTCTCTAAAAATAGTATGATACACGCTTTAACAAAGCATTGAAATTGTTAAAATTCACTTCGAAAATGAGGCTGGTGCAACCGTTAAGATGAATGGATTACGCTAATGAGCTATGATTAATGATTTTTAATGGCCGGAATTGAAAGATATTGATGTCGACGACGTTTATTTTAAGCAAGGCGGCGCTACGTGCCACAAAAGCAACGAAACAATCGCAATTTTGCAAGAAGAGTTTCCTGACCGTGTTATTTTTCAAAGAGGTGATCACAATTGGCCACCGAGATCTTGAGATTAAACACCTTTAGATTTTTTTTCTTTGAGGCCACGTGAATGATAAGGGTTATGCCAGTGCTCCACAATTGGTTTAAAGATCGAATTCGTGAAGTTATCGAGAACATAATTAATAATTACATTGACTTAATTACATTTGTGTACGTATTTGAGCATCAAAAATTTACTATATTTTATTAAAACAAATGGTTCATGGTCCTTTGTGTAACACAAAAAGCAATTTGCCGAATCAATGCTTGGTTTGATGGTTATCCCATTTACAAAGGAAGAGACTATTCTAAAGATAATCATGTTACCAGAAACCAAATACCAGTTGATAGTAGTTGGATCGTACCCTATAATCATTGCTTGAAAAATATATGATGGTCATATTAACGTAGAGCTTTGTTCCACTATGAAAACAATAAAATATATTCACCAATATATGACAAAAGGGGTTGACTGTGCTCGAATTGGTTTGCAACATGAAGATACTAACAACTTCTTAGTGGTATGTCAGTTCTCAAGAAGCTTGCTGGAAACTGCAAGAATTGCCAATTTATGGACACTCACACACAATATTTCAGCTGTCTATACACGAAAAATGTGGCCAGGCTATATACTTTTTAAGGAGATCTCGAAGCACACCGCTACTTTTACCAAGATATACAAATTTATTTTAAATTTGAGAAGAAAAAATGGGTTAAACGGGCCATAAATTAAAGATTTAAAGAACTCACAATAGGAAGCATTCCAACCGCATTACCACGAAATGTAGAACTGTACCATTTGAAGGTTTTGCTGTTGGCCGTAAAAGGTGATGAAGCCACGTCTTTTAAACAACTCTTAAGCTTTAACGGCCATGCGTATTCGAGCTACCGTGAAGCGCTGCAAAACCAAGAGGGTTGGTAAAATTCCCGTGAATGGTACAATTGTATGGCTTAAGCTGCGACAGAAAATGTGCCATGCGCCTTAAGGTCGTTGTTTGACTTTTGTTATTTTCAATCAACCTGCTGATCCTTTACCATTGTGGAACGACTTTAAGCTCGACATGTCTGAAGATTTTGTTCATCTAATATTCGATCAAGAAACATCTTTGGCAATGTGCTTAACTGAAATTCAAAATCAACTGAAAAAAAGGGACTGAGTGTTGTAAAATTGGTCTGTTTACAAGGCCATCGATTGCGTTAAAAATACGAGGACAATTCTGATTTATAAATTAATTTTCCTGTAGAATTTTTCAAAGTAATCAAAGTAGAAGTAATACCTGGGGTGCAATTCCGGTTCGATGATAATGGTAACTGATAAACTTATCATCGAAAAAACACAAATCGCGATTCTCTTTTCATGGTAAACGATAAACTTGTGTCAAATTTGGGGAAAAACGTAGATATTTTATCAATTTGATTTTGTTGCTGAAAAGAGTTTATCGCCGATGATAAAATTATTCTTTTTGCGCCTAAATGTTTGTGTTTCGTCTGTTGTATCAAAAACATCTCTAAAGAAAGACCAACTATTCAAAAATTTAAAGGGACAAAGCGCCTCTTTGACGTAGTATTGGTTGTGTACAGATATAGCGTAAAACAAAAACAAAAAATATTTTTACTAACACTAATATAGTTAGTTTTTTTATGTTATTTTTGCTTTGTTATTTGTTCTGGTACCAATACTACTTTATTGAGGCGGATATATAGTAGTATTAGTGTACGAAAAAATGAGTTGGTCTTTCTATATAGAGACGTTTTTGGTTGTATGTATTCTATATGTGTGTATTCTATATGTGTGTTCTGTGTATTCTGTTAATGACAAATTTTAAAAATCAATCACGAGTTTCAATTTTACTAAATAATAATTAATTTAACCATAATAATCGTAATAATGTGCTTAAATTTTTTTATAAGACATAAATTTATATAAATTTATGTATACAAAATATCTATTTCAAATTTTGACATATATTTTATTTAGATATATAAACATATATAACACTGAACTGAAAATGTATAACAGTTTGCACTGACATCATGCGTAAAAAACTCAGAACTAATGTGTTTTATCAATTTGGTAAACCGGAATCGCGTTTTCGATGTTGATGATAAAATAAAACGATAAAAGCAAATGAAAACATATTGATAAATTTTTTTTTTCATTCTCTTTTCATCGAAACAGAATTGAGCCCCTGGCTCACAAACATGAACTAAATAATTTGGAGCGAAGTTCAAAATAATTATTATAAGATAATTACATAACTATGTTGTAACAACTGCTCGGTTGTTAATTAACGGGCCACTAGTATTAATATATTATATTTAAGCCGTACAAATGATTGTAAAGTTATAGGTTTTTGCAATTTTGACTTTCACAGATCATAGAACTTTAAAGAAGGTTGATTATATTTTCTGTGGTTCTATATAAGTAAACAGAATTTTGGATACATTGTTTTTAAATATCGTTAAATTGTCTTGTCTTTTGGAGAAGGGTGAAGGTATAAACTCAATAATAAAAAAAGTGCACTTTACCCATAATTCAATTGGCATTTATAACGCATGCATATATTATGTACATATTTACCAAAATATCGACAACACGTGAAACCATCATCAATTTCTATTTTGCATAATATAATAATTAATAATATATATATATATATATATATATATATATATATATATATATATATATATATATATATATATATATATATATATATATATATATATATATATATATATATATATATATATATATATATATATATATATATATCCATATATTGAATACTTTTATATTGATATATTGATATATTTGTTGTTATATATTTTTACCTCATTGTTAATACGGTTGATACAGCATGATACATTTGATTTGTTGTTGGTCTTATACTTGTACTTTATAAAGCAATTTCAATTTTTTTTTTTTGTTTTTGTTTTTTTGTTTTTTTTTTTTTTTTGTTTCAAATTGATAAAATTTTTTTGTTTTGTTTGATTTGTTAAAAAAAAAAATTTCGGAATTTTTAAATTTTTTTTGTTGGTACGAGTGAAATAAATAAAAAAAACATAAAAAATTAAAATGAGCTTTTCTTGTTATTGTTGTTATTAATTATAAATATTAGAAAGCTCGCTTTTTTTAAAAAAAAATTAATGAATTTAAACTGAACAAAAATTATGTAAACTTAAACATCAACGTAAGATGTTGTTTGTCTACTTAAGTGCGAATACTTACTTATCACTTGGAGCGTTAGTTGATGCGGGTTTAAGACTACGAAATGCTTTCAACCACTTAGTCTTCATTGATGACGAACTAGACGAGGATAATTTTCGTTCAGAACGCGGTGAACTTAGTTGCTCCGGTTTACTGGTCAGTGAAAATAATTCTCTCTGTAACGAAACAAAAAAAAAAAAAAAATATATTTCAATTATTTAGTTTTGACGAATTGAGTCATTATGGACGCACCCTCAGGGAAAATTATTATTTTAATTTATACTTAATATAATTACCTACAAATTGTTATTTTTTGTGTCTGTTATATTATCATAGTATTTACTCAGGTGTGAAAATAACGATGGAAGATAAATTAGCAATAAAGATTTGCATCGGATATTTTGGATGATTGGAATAAGAAGTATTCGAAAGCTTATACGTTAATCGGGCTCAACGTTGTCGATGACCAACTTATCCAAATTCGGAAGGTAAAAACTGTAAAATAGGCTTGGAATTTTTTGAAAGACTTCTGTTAAGGCGTGGCACATGATTGTTGACAATTGAGCTATACAATATGGTTATTTGAACTATTGTGATCGATCTCTAGAGGTTCGCAAGCTGCATATCCGTTTTCGTTAGTAGCAGGCCAGTTAATGATTTAGACAATAACTCAGAAGTCAGTAATGCAACTAATACGTAGTTCAGTTTATCCAATAGTGCATCGTCGTCAGTTGGCAACTTGTAAATTCTGACGAGCTTTTTATTGGGATAATAAATTACTTGTAACTTATTAACCATAAAAAAAACATCCGTTTCTAACGAATCGACGAACATGACGTTTTGTGCCAGAGTAGAAAGCTTTGTGGTTCCTACAATTACAGGACAGTTGCCATTAAAGGCAATTCCAATTAACGTTTTGATTCGTTCAAGACATGTTTAGTGAAGAAAAGGATAGTTTCCCAGATACCAAATTTGTATGAGAGTGTTCTAGATTTTGTAGTAATAAGAAAGGCAGAATCTGCAACCGTGTATTCGATTTGTGCTGCGCATTTCAATCAAAACGTTAATTGGAATTGCATTTCATGCAACTGGAGTAGTTAAGGTGCATTTAATGGCATTCAATACCAAGGTGGCACCCAATTAGGCAAGTGTCACTTCCAAGACCCGAGTTGTGTGGGCACAGTTGCTAACCAACCTACTAATCCAGCACACAAAGTATCTAAAGCGGTTCATCCTTTAAAATTAGTAAATTTAAGGCAATGGTGGTATTGTCCAGAGTGGTTACGCAGGACTGATATTGTTTATACATTTATAAATGAAGGCAGGAGAAATAAACTGTGTACTTTTGCTACCCAGAATCAGCAACTAGACCTCATTAATGAGCTTATTGTTGCTAACCTACGCGAGGGGATATTAAATGTCCAGTTTCGTAAAGGAAGTTAGAACAGCAAGAAATTTAATCATCAAGCATGTGCAACGGGAAGTGTTTGATGATGAAATCCATTGTCTACAGAAAAGAAGAGTTTAAAGAAAAAAGGAGAACCTGCAATATGTTATCTTTGCCATCATTCATAGATGTTAGTGGTAGGCTATGGGTTTCAGACTGCAGTATGACAATAAGCATCATACAGTTCTGCCAAAAGGGCATCTTTCTTAAAACCATATTATATGGCTTACACAAGTACAAGATCTACATGCTGGTTTATTGCTAAATGTTCATTTAATAAGGAAGCACTTCTGGATAGTCTGAGGTAGAAGCAGCATTTGAAAAATCGTAAATTGTTGTGTTCCATGTTTCAAAACCAATGCAAAAATTTTAAAGTAGGTGATACGAGATTTGCCTAGGGTAAGATTAAAGGCTGCTACACCTTTCACCTCAGCGGCATTGACTATATGCAGGACTAATACAACTAGCATTAATCGGGACTTTTAAAACATTTGTTGTCCTTGTGTAGAGTACTGCATCGATATTAACTCGGAAGTTTCCATCCTGGTCGCAAATGGCCGTAAACCTAGGCCTGAACTGAATGTATGCTGCAGTCAAGTAACTCCTCTAAAGAAGTTACGTGAACTGCGCTACTTGCTGTGTTGTTGTACTCTTAAGACTTCAGTCTTCTACCATTCATGCCTTTTCCCTTTCTAAATTCACTTGGCAGTTCTCCTAGCAAATACAATATTGCCTTGTGACACAATTTCAATTACATTGGCAGAAACCAACGGTACAGTCAGTCTGTTTTTCCTTGGTGCACCCAGGAGCTCAGTAAAAACTTTCGCCATGAATTTGCAATTAGCTGAAAAATTCGCTCTCAAAATGGGAGTGCTATGGTCTTTGCATCATCTAATATTATGCTTACATTATTGTATGGTGGACGAAAAGACCTTTCGGCTCTTAAATTGCCATTAAATATTCAACTTTTCAAAGATTAAAAATGTAATATTTCCAAAGGCTTTGGCATGGCAAACTTGCATAAGGATTGTTTGAGATAAATGCACCATAACACATAAGAAATCGCCTAAAGCATTTTAATTAACCCTATCAGTCATACCAAAATCAACACCATAGCTAGTGAAATAAACGCTTGCAGAAACTTACATTAAAGATCAATAGGTGCATCCATCTGCAGCGCAAAACGTTAACAATATTTTAAAACATTGGTAATAGCAACGTACCAGTTCATTGGTAATAGCAACGTACCAGTTCATACTGGTACATATTATAGTTCATTGGACTGTCACCGCACAGATTGTAACTGAAAAATATACAGCAATTACTTTGAATGACAAGACAAAAGGAGAAGATTCGCTTTGCATTCTTATTATCAATAATCCATCAATAAGGCAAAGGGTCGCTCGTTTCAAGTGTATGGATAAAATCTAGAAAGTCTATGTATTTCACATAGTCAGTTATAAATGCAAAAGTCAGGAAGACCAAAAAAAATATTGTATATCCCAAAGCACTTGTACTGCTATGAAACATTACATTAAAATGCAAGTGTGGGTAATATTTAAACTAATATATGTATGCTAATATTGTCAATTTGATTACATATACATTTAACGAATATCATGTGAGTGCCCACCGCACCGACAATTCAAAATAAAATCTCGTCATGACCTGAATTACTATAAAATACAGACTGGCCAAAACACTTGTTCGCAACTCGACTATAAACGTCAACAGACCACAATTAATCATATAGATACCAACAAAACAAAAAAAAAAATAAAATAAAAATTGGTAATATAATTCTTTGCTCGACTTCAAATAAATATTTCGTTAAATAATTAATTTAAAATAACTTTAATTTTTAAAAATAAACAAATGAACGAGCATTTCTATTTTAGTTATGTATATATGTATACATAATTAAAAAACTATTTTATTTATGGATATTATGTTTGCTTTTTTTTTTTTTATTCTATTTTTAAACTTCAATTTTTTTTTTTTAGTAACAACATCAGAAATATTAATTAATATTATGTCTGACATAGTGTCTGAAAAAATACAACAACAAAGAAAAAAAAACAATTAATGGGAAATTTTTTTGAATACTGATTTTCTTTTATTTATCAATTACACACAACTTGTTGGAATTTTCATTAAAATGATTTGCGTTTATTGATAAAAATATAAAACAAGTGTAAAAATATTTTAGAATTCGTAATATCATTAGACTTAAACGATACACGAATACAGTCATGATCAAAAATATTTTGAATCTTGATATGCTTCAAATTCGTAGACGAAAAAATGGTAATTGGTGAAAGTCTGAAGTGTTTTCCTGGAGTTGATTGCATTTATTTGGAGCTCTTGATATTTAGAGGTGAGACTTAATTATTTTTTCGACCTTATCTAATAGTATGCCGAAGCGATAGGATATTGCGGTTTTTTTCTAACAAATCGAGTAGGCGGCACAAACTTTCGTGTGGCCCGATATTTAAACAATCAGTTATGCGATAAGTTGCTCAATGACCAATTTAATTATGGAAGTAATTTTTGCGAAAGGAGTTTCAACCGACGGAAACTAGCGCAATTATTCACAAAAAGCTAGCAGAAAGCAAAAAGCGACCAAACAAACGTTTTTTCTTTTTCCTAACTGCTTTACGAGATATTGTGCAGTTAAAAAAATGGTGGACAATTACGATGACAATATCTTAACCATGAATTTGAAATGATAATCGTTTTGTCTGATCCGAAGCCAATTTACCAGAAACCACGAAGTCTTTCACCGTTGGAGAAAAATATTGCCCATTTGCAAGTGGACCAGTGGATCGATTTGGAGGCCCAGCGTTTCTAACTATATAGTCGAGTGATCATTAAAGACCGACATCCCATTCCGTTAATAGAGGATTAGATCGACCAACTCCAATACGACTTCTTTTGAGTTCTGTTAGGTCTTTGTAACTTGCCAGCGGAAACATGAGCTCTTGCCAGAGCAAGATATGCTACAAATTAAATGAGAGACATGTCAGTTTTTGCGATAAGGCAATAACTGAATTATATACTGATGCCTGTAAGTTTGGTCTGGGCGCTGTATTACTACAGCAGAATACAGAAGACAGAGCAAAGCATCCTGTGTTTTATTATAGCCGGGAAACGTAAACTTGTAAAGAAAATACAAAAACTACGAGGTCGGGGTGCTTGTTATCGTATCTGCTCTAAAGAAATTTTGAGTTTATCTTCTGAGACTAGAATTTAAAATAATGGTAGATTATGCGGCGTTCAATATGTACAGTAAAAATGTGCCATGCAGAAGCATTATCAAGAAGTCAAGTATTCATGGTGGTGACAAAAGAGGTTACAAGTCGGATCAGAACAGCCTAGAACAAAAATAGAGTTTAACGGAAAGAAAAGAAGCAGGATGAATTGTTAAATTCTATTTCTAACGGTGATGCTTCGCTAAATATTTATCATCTTGACAGTTTTATCAAATTTTTTTGGCTTTATTTTAGCAAAACCGTCATCACAAAAGAAATGGTCCAGAAGCGAGAGATGCATAAATCTTTTTGTGAAAACTATCTATGCCAAACTATCAATGGATAATCCTGAAAACTGATAGAAGCATGTCACATCTGTTCAGAGGCATATAAATAATTTTTTTAATAGAGCTATTAACAGTTCACTTTTCGAAGTAATGTTTAGCATGAAAATACGAGGGCCAAAAGACGTTCAAGTGCGTGAGATTCTGGAGGTAGATCGAAATCGGTAATCGAAGAGATTCAAGAAAAGAATCGACGGGCCTTCTATAAGAAACGACAACCTGCACTGTTTTATAAGTTTGGTGACAATAAAGCATAAGCTTGTAGCATTTAAACTTAACCGAAATACCTTGGCTTATGACGGCCCGTGGAAGTTCAAAGTAATGATCACTATTTGTTGTGACAAAAATCGGTAGGTCAGATGGTCCAAACCGAAGATCGACGTCTGCGAAAAATATGAAGAGGTGGTTTACGACGATTGATTCTGAGGACTACCAAATGGAAAAAGTAAAAGAAGAAGTCGAATTAGCGATCGCTCAAATGAATGATTACCCATGACGATGCGGAATTTAATACAAACAGTAGAGTCAGCTGTGGTCATTAGGAGAGAGCGTCGGAGCAACGTTTATGGTCTACTAAACGTTTCTTACGCGCCTGAGTTTGATCAATATGCCTCTTAACTCTTCGCTGTCTATTGCTTTGACCCTTGCATATGTACATCTTTGGCCCTAGCACCTTGACAATTTATGCATTTTCTTAATTGGGACATTTGAATTACGATAACTGATTGCTAACCTTAAGGTCAATTTGATTTTTGATGTAAACCCTAACACCTCCGATTTTTAATCGTTTGCACCAAATTTTCGGTGGCTCCGTTTGTCAAACACTGTAATTCCTCAATTACCCCCCTACAATGACAATCAATGTGTCACAAGTCAACATCAATAGCGAGTCTGAATTAAAATGGCTGCCACAATTTTATTTTTCATTATACGAAACATTCCTTGATATTTGCCAGCTCAACTAGACGACAAAAATCAAGTCAGCCTATTGACCGTGGCAGATGATTTAAGAAGAGGAACGAAACAAATGAATATAGTTGTTCTATAATACGGTAGTGATCACAAGCGAGCGATTTACCGCATGAATGCTTTGTTATCAAGGGAAAGAAAGGGAAGAGAAATGTTTCAAGATTTTGCATCGGCGCACCTTGTAAATATTTAGATTACATGAAAAGGCTGAATAAATTCATCTATTAATGGTGTTCGGGATCCAGAAACACGTAGAGCTGTAAAATTATCGTGGAAGCAACGTTTGCGAAAACAATTGCTTGTTGCTTTACTTATGGGAATCGGCAAGACTCTAGAAAAAATGAGACAATTCTACGATTACCAGGAGATCTAAAGTTTTAGGCTGTTCCGTTAGCAAATTTATGTGGCCAGGATTTCGTATAAATTAAATAAAAAAACTGAATGAGGAATACCGATTTTTGAGAGAGAAAGTTCAGATATTGAGTGACCGAATGAAGGCCTAGTATCGATATGATACTAGGGAAATTTGAAAAAATTAAGATGCCAAATAAACCAACAAAGATTTTCAAAATTTTAAAAATCTTGTTAATAATATCGCTGAGGCCTCAATGATAGCCTCATTTATTAAGTACCGAAAAAGTAAATATGCACTGAGGACTATATCTTAATATTATTAACGATTGTCAAAGTAAAATTCTGGACAGTTAAATTTAACGTAACATGAATTTTACTTTTAGTGATTAAGAAACACACATTGAATGACTCCGCTGGCTAAACGACCTTCGTAATATCTAACAGACAAAACTTTAATTTCCCTTTCTAAACAACATAATAACCAAATACTTTTGCAAAGAACTGTATATATATATAGAAATATAAGTATATATAACTTTTGAGTCATTGACGAATGTGTGGGGTGCGTGATCAACTTGATTAATGATTAGCAACTTACTAGTATACACATGAATTGGCCAAATAATGTGGGATAAATAATGAGCGAGCAACACATTTTTAAATCATTGGTACCCATTCATTTAGTTAAAATAAAGTGATGACACATTTGAGTGTAGTCGGTATTTTCGAAGACTGTTGGTCTATGATTTTAACTTAACCTTTTATTTAGCAAAGTTTTATTCGGCTGGAAATGCCCCAGTTGACAATTTTTAAAATAATAAAACTCTAGTAAGTCTATTACAAGAAAGAGAAAGAGACTACGTATAGAGATCCGAATACAGACCGACGCTTTATAAATTGATCCTAGAGGGATTAGAGGTGGTAAAACCATAGCTTTTTCAGAGTTAAAAATCGATAGTGACAGTGAGTTTATAGAAATTTCATCATTTTCTCTACTGTTCCGCTCATCCCAACCGGTCGTCAGCCCATTAACTTTTAATCAAGTCACTTTCAGTTATAGTTTCGATTGATAAGCGTCAGGCTCCGGATGAATTGGATTGGGCTAGACTTCCAAGGTCAGGTTGAATAAAGTGAATTGATTTAGGTCCCGAAGAATACGTCCAACAACAATACGAAAAATTGGTGCAAGCACAAGACAAAGGTCAGTAACGACCTCGTCGCTGGATTACTTTAAACAGCGAATAATGGCAAGGACAAGAGACTCCAGACTTTAAATATGTCTGTGGCATGAAAATCTATCACAAGAACCTGTGAAGCTCGATGACATATTGGATTTCTATGAGCGAGCTGATTGCGCCGATCAGATGCTTGGGACCATTTCAATACAATTTACTGCAATTATCCGCACTGGAAAGACCTTATTCTCGTAATGTTGACCTTTGACGGAGATGCCAACAAAGAAATAAAAACTGTAGTAACATACAATGCGCAGAAGCTCGTTGAGAACTGTCTAGTCGTCGTGATTTGTCACTTCATGATTTAAAACATCAAAATGAAGGTTTTGCTAAAATCGGACGATTCAATTCTCGGATGAACGTTGGTCGATTATCGTTAGCAAACGAATTCAAGAATCAAGATGTACCTATCCTCATATGCTGGTTTAGGTCAAAGGTTCACCTGACTTCGATTAATCGGAAAGAACTGCCAGAATGAATGAATAACTAAACTTCTCGCGTGTTTCAAACAAACGGTCGTACATTGTCGCCAACACTTAACAGTCGAGTTCATCGGAGGTCAAACGTGTATCAAAGAGGTATCCAAACCTATTGTCATGTATGGATGTGAGAGTTGGACTATGATGGATGAGTATAAGAGATGGTTAATGGCATTTGAGAAAAGAGTAATGCACATGATATATGGCCCTACTCCAACGATCTCTGAGAGAAAAGCCGCCATTTGGTAGGCGCAGAAGTCACTGTCGGCGATGCTATTCGGGGTAGAGAATGATTTGTCTTGATCGGGTTATCTAGACTCGATGAACAATCACCCGTTAAGTAATCCAGTAACTCAAAAAAACAGAACTAGGATCGATCCTTATGAAAATGATACAAACACAACCAACTTCAAACTTGGTGTCTTTGACTATGATATTTCTAAATAATCTTGTTTTAGAGATGCGAAAATTCTGAGAAATTGAAGAAATAAGTCAAATTCGCCCATATACATAGAAAACAAAGAATTATGCGAAATGTCATATGAAGACACCTGCAGTCGATTAGCAGATGAAAGATATGAAGTCACCATCAATTAAAACAAGAATATCACAACTTTTTAAATGAATCCTCGTACAATAAACTAGGACATATGATAACAATAAATTCAGACGATGATACATAGAAGAACAACATGTGCTATCTACTACACCATGCAGTGGTTAAGCAATCTAATACAACAACAAAGGTTAGGGCAGTATTTGATGCATCAATAAAATATCAAATGGACTAAGCCTCAATGACATCCAAATAGTGGGGCCAACACTGCAACATGATCTAGTTTCGATTATAACAAGGTAGCGGAAATACAAATATGTGTTTACTGCAGACATCGGAAAGGTGTACAGACATATCCTTATAACCGAAAGACAACAAAACCTACAAAAAATTGTGTGGATAACTGATCCACATCGCAAATAAAAGAGTACAATTTACCAACAATAACATACGGTTCATCGCCTGCACCATACCTGGTCATGAGAACCCATAGACGGCCCGTTTTAAATGAATAACAAACATACCCAATTGCTTCAGAAGTTCTACTAAAGGACTTTTATGTTGATTATATTCTCTCTGGTGCAGATACCATAGAATATGCAATAAAATGTGAGCAACAATTACGAAGTATGCTAGATTCTGGAGGTTTTAAACTTCGGAAATGGACATCGAATAACAACGCCGTTATGGATGGTATACCGGACCAACACAAGTAAACTAAACCAATCATCATATAAGTAAGGAACATGAATCTATAAAAACTTTAAGAATCCACAAAATGACGAATTCGAACTCCAAGTCTACATGCATGTACTGATATGAGATCAACAATTTACGAGCAGCAAAAATTTCACGCTGTGTAAACACAGAAGATAAAGACCAGGATTTGCAGCATTCGCGTAAGAATGGGCAAAAGATATTTATTGCAAGGTTACAAAAGCAGGGACAACTACTATGACCTTAATAGAGGGAATAAACGAAGGTGGGAAAAATCAGTTAAAAGGTAACCTTTCCAAGGGTTGAATTTTGCAGAGCTTCATTATTGGCCAAGCTACACGGTAAAAAATCGAAACTAATTTTAAAACATTTGTTTAAACCACAATAGTTTTGTAGAATAATAAAACAATTTAATCTTAATTTTTAAACTTGAAAAATTTGAAAACTTATTTTGAACTACAAAGCATTAATTTTAAACATAAAAGGCTCTAAATACTTCTGATCTAAAATAAAACCAAAAAACACTTGAAATAAATTCTTTTTGTTTTGGCAATTAATAAAGAAAACATAAAGTTTGATTTTAAGTACAAAAAAATTATATATTTGATCATAATCTAATTATATATTTTGGTCTAAATTTAAACATAATAGGTTTAAAAATTCAACATTTTCTCTTAAATATTAAAATTTAAAACATAAAAGATTTAAAATTGTCCATAATGGTTTTCAACTAAAAAAAAAAAACAAGAGTTAACTTGTCCATATTAAAAAATTTAACGCATCGAAGATGTAATAAACGAAATTTGTATTGTTTCTTATAATTCACTAGAACAGCGTGATGATACGAAGTATATAAAAACCTAGTATGAACTGTTACATTACACTTCGTGAAACACACCAAATAATCGCCAAGGTGACGCCAATGTTTTTCAAAAAGAGAACTTCAGAAAGAACGAGCATAAATATAATTATGCCGCTCTTTGAAGTGCTCATAGACAAAGATACTCCGCCTGAGAATCTTTTAAGCATAAAAGATATGAGTTACTATAATATAAGGTCACATACTATAAAGTCAGGTGACCCAATGCAGGAATTGTCAGAGATTTGGTCACAATTCACTGAACTGTGGCTGAATCTTTAGATGTATAAAGTGCAAGGAAATGCACGAGCCGGCCAACTGTGAAAACAATGTGGATCTATATAAGCCAGCCGAATGCGTAAACTGCGGAGAACAACATCCAGCGAACTACAGCAAGTGTCAGGTAAGACATAAATTTATTAGTTATAATAACCTGCGAAAACCAGGCCCAGCTCTGGTCCCTTTAGGACAAGGTCTGCGAAGAGCAGGTATATTGTATGCAAACGTAACGGCCAGTAACCTGCACGGTACTTGGCCGTCTCCTAAATTGTCAAACAATCTTAACCGCTCAAGAATGCGAGGAACTATTCGGAACTAGTTTTTCCGATCTAAATGCGACACATTTTTACAGAATACGATCGCATTCCTACCTTAAACGTCGTTGAAAGACGATTTACCTTAATAAAATTCTCTACTTTGTTTGTAGAAAACTAAGTGTAAGATTCTACACTTAGTTTTCTTATCTGAAACCCAGCGATACAAGCTTCGCATCGCTGGTTATTTAACGTTTAAGCATTGAAAGACAAATCTGGAGGCACTGCTATTCTAATTCAGAATGGCATTCCTCATTTTCAGGCAAAAACATTTGTTTCAGCTGAGACTGAAGGAACCCTTATAAATGTAGGAACAAATACCTTACTATTTGTTCAATTTATGTGCGTAAAATCAACAACATCGATATAGATCATATCCTTAACTCTGATAAAGGAATCATTGCAGCAGACGATTTCAACTCACGCCACTCTACGTGGAATTTTTCAAGCAATAACCAAAATGGCTAAGCACTTCTCAGTTTATGCAATAACTCTAATATACAATTAAATGCTCCTAACGAACCTACATTCCCTAGAGAAAACTCCATTCTTGATTTAGTGCTATCAAAAAATATCTCGTTGATCAATTCTCCGCGAGTCTTACACAAATTTTGCTCTGACCAGTAATATTTAAAATCCCATTCAAGACCCAAGCTATACGTACAAAGGTGTTTTGCAACTATTCTCAAGTCGACTGGCTGAAATTTAAAGTTTATGTTCAACAAAACCTTCTAGATATTTCTCCAATTTCTACCTCAGCTGACATTGAAGAAAATTACAACATGTTATCTATAACAATCCAAAGTGTCATCAAGGATACTATACCTCTTACTCAGAGCAAGGGCATCCTAAACATTCCTTCTAAACTGCATTCTTTAATAAAGCTACGTAATCGAATGAATCGGGTGTACTATAAGTATCCCGGATCTATCTCGAAAACGGATATTAATTTTTACTCCAAAGTAATTTCCTGTTGTTTCAGTGAACTAAGAAATTCCAAATTGACAATTGGACTACAAAAGATTCCAGATAACACTCCCGAAATTTTAAAAGAAATTCGGAAGCTTAACGGTAAAAAACAAAATGTTATCACTTCAATAACCAAAGATCCTAGCTCTATCATAGATCCTAACCAAATAGCAGAGGAAATCGCTTGTCAATATGAAAAGGTTCATACTCAGAATGAGTACCTGAAAGATCCCAATTTTGAACAGTTAGTCGATAACTGTGTCAACAACTTTCTTAACTCTCCTCCCCATAACCATTGAGAAGGTTGAAAAATCAGAAGTTCCCAACATTCTTCGGTATCTAAATAAAAGAAAAGCTCCGAGTGACGACAGCTTACCCAACTCGGTACTGAGAAATTTACCAGACAAATGTATCATACAACTCACCAATATCCTTAACGGAATCCTAAAATTAGGATACTTTCCAGACTGTTGGAAAATTGGCAAAATCATTCCTATCAATAAACCAGGAAAACCTCCAACTGTATAGAGCATACTCGCCCAATTTCACTACACTTCTTAATGGAGTAAGTAAGATCATGGAAATAGTCATTCTCAATAGGCTCCAACCACTATTAGAACCATTCATCCCAGAGGAACGATTAGGTCGTTCAACCATCGCAGCCTTTCTGGATATAGACAAAGCTTTTGACACAGTCTGGCATAAAGGTTTAGTCTATAAGCTCATTCAATGTGGTTTTCCTCACTACCTTATTAAATTAATCGAGCCTTACCTTACAAATAGGAATTTCTACGTTTCTATGAATCAACTCAGTTCAAGTACCAAATCAATAGCAGCAGGAGTCGCTCAAGGCTCAATCCTAGGGCGACTCCTTTTCTCATTCTTCTATCATGATATCCCAAAACCTGATAATAAAGAAACCAAGATCCAAATATACACCGATGACACGGCCGTTTTCACATCTTCAGTTAGCGCACGCAAATCGAGCGAGAGGCTATCAAAATATCTTATCCAGTATTCTACATATGCAAAATGGAAGATTAAAGTTAACTCTTCTAAACTGAAGTCATTCATTTCCATCCCAATCAATTTAGCAAAATGCCCAAAGCTAATCCTATTTCATTCGAAGGCAGCACCTTAGAATACAAATCTCAAGTCAAATATATTGGTGTAATTATAGATAGTAAGCTATCACCTGTTGGTTACATTAAGAATATTCGAAAAAAGGTTTCTCAAACGAAATAGTGGCTTTTCCCCTAAAAACAAATTAAGACTTTACAAGGCATGGATGGGAGAACTGTGCATAAGCCACTGGAAAAACCTTGTCTCTTTGCAATCAACCAGTCTTCGATTTGTGTTTGACGATTGGCCTAAACCTCCAACCTACAAATGCACAAGCAATATAGATCTATGTTGAAGATTATTTCTTGAGCCAATTCGCGATGGTTTCTTTATTTGTGGAACAACCACAAAAAAACGTTATTCTATTACAGTGAACATTGATCCTATAGTACAAACGTTGATTATATGCTTTTCAGCGACCGACTGCCTTTATTGAATCAATTGATATTATTTATAGATTTCTTTGTGTCTCAGTTTTCTTTTATATTATACAGTCGATAGACAATTCGCGTCACATGGTTACGTAACAAATAACGGATTTTTTGTATTTTCGTGTTCTATGGTAGTAATTTGTTTGCAAGTAGAATCAATATTTCAAAACAAAAAATTATGTCGCACAAAGAGTTGGAAAATTCATTTTTTTATTGGTTGAGGAAATTTTTGTGACAATTTTTTGCGAAGGTAATGCAATAAATCTACTTGTTATGGAACAGCGAGTCTGTATATCTAGTTACTTTGCGAATGACGTGACACAAGTGGTGCAATTTCCACTCGATTTATAGATTGAAAATTAGATCTCAAAAATACGATTTGCTACGCTAATATAAAATTCTAATTACAAAATGCTTAACCCCAGATCTCGAAGTAGAAATAAACTAAAAGTTCATCAGAATTACAGAATTCAGTTAAAACAGGATTTTGAATGGGATGGATATTGGTTTGCTTGTCGATTTACAAAGCAAACGGCTATGGTGGATAAATCAATGCCACTTTCGTCAGAGTCTTCTCATTGAGTCCGATCCATTTCGTAATCGACAATCGTTATGAAACTTTTGTAAAACAGTTTACCTCATTCGGGGTTTCCTCCCCGAATATCTTTTGGTTTACGTAACCCCGCACAAATGTTTTAAATTTTTATGAACCAAACCGTAAGTGATTGTGACTTTGTGTTCGTCTAAATTGACGACATTTTAGTGTCATCTATAAGTCTGAGGAACAATACAAAACCCATTTTCAAACAACTTGCATAATATTTTGCTCCTCACGCAATATTTATGGCCTAATATGCGGAAAGGTATTGGACATTGGTTCAAGTTTTGTATATCCTGCCAAAAATTTAAGGTGATTCGACAAACGAAGTCACCTATGAAGCCATTTAATAGTACATACACCTTGTATAATCAAGCATATTCACTTGGATATTGTAGGTCCAATGCCTTCATCCAACGGATACCAATGTTTATTAACTTGTATAGATAGATTTACTCGTTGGCCTGAAGTGAACTATTGTATGACAGATATGACACTCACTTTCGTTGAGAATCATATTTGTAGATTTAAGATACCGATTATTACTACTGATCAGGAAACAATCAGTTCAACTCGCTGGCTCACATAGGATACCAATTACGTCGTACACCTCCAAGCTAGTGACATGTTTGAAAGGTTTCACAAGCAATTAAAAGTGACACTTATGGCCAGAGGCATAACTATAAATTAGAGTTCGGAAGTTCCATTCATTTTACTTGGCATTAGAGCAACAGTGAATCCTCTATTAGATTTTCGCCTACGGAACTAGTTTATAATCAGACGATCAAACTTCCCGGTGAACTCTTTATTGATAATCCTCAATAACATTTACCAACTCACGACACGCAATCTCATTCCTACATAAGATATAAACGATGATTAACGACGAGGCGGTGGATGAAATGGTTACACTGACTTGTCGAGTTTGTTGGAGACGACAGGCTATTGTTGTATTTGAGTCGTTTAAGTATAAAAACGAATATACAGGCAATACAAAAAATTGCAGTTAGGCGAAAAACATACATTCAGGGGAAAATATGCGTTCAGCCGAAATGAAAGTTTTCATCGTAAACGAATACATTTAGGGGAAAAGCATACATTTAGGGGTTAAATATTCGTTTAGCTCACTCACGTTTTGCAACTAACAAGATTGGATGGCTGGCCGTGACAAATCGATTTGAACATTTCGTATGATATAATTGTAAAGTTTAATACCAAATCGATTTAAAAATCATCTTTAAATCGACTAAAGACAGAATCCGATTTATTCCCGACTTTTTCTTCTTCTTCTTAGAGCAAATATAATTCTTCTTCTTTTAATATTCACGCCCAACATAATTACGTTTATAACGACACCACTTCTTTGCATTATTTATCACGAGCCCACCATCCAGGCGAAATATCTCTATTTGGGAAAGTGTACAGATATAACCACATTAGTTATCTTGTAATCAATTGTTTTTTTTATTGTCTTGGTCAAAATAATAAACTCCACTCGGAGTTTAGTCGTGATAAAAAAAGGTTGTGTTTTTGAAGTACATCGGATTTAATTGAAAAATTATAATTAAATATATAAAAAATGTAACTATATTATAAACTGTGATAAATATATGTATCTTTATATAAAAAATATTAACAAAGTCTTTCAACAAATACGAGCTTAAAAATTAATTGTATTAGAGTGAGTAGTCTTAAGGCGGATGCAAGTGTGCGGCGCATATCAGCCCCATACCAACCAATCAAATCAACACATCTAAACCATGTGACAAGACTTATGAACCAAATCATTGGTTTGCAAAACAAAAAAAAATAAAAAATAAAAAACAAAAAAATTATAAAGAATAAAAACAAAGTAAAAACAGACTAAAAAAAATTGTTTACTCTGTTTTTACTTTGTTTTTATTCTTTATATTTTTTTTTTGTTTTTTTTTAATTATATTTGGTTTTGCAAACGAATGATTTGATTGGTAAATCTTGGGAAAATATCAGTGAGAAATAAATGTCATTAAACCACAGATCCCCAGGATAAAGCTTGTATTTGTAAATATGGAACAGATTCCATACGCTTGTACAGCCAAGTGCTTAGGTAGGACAGTAGACGCTAAACTGCGATGGGATGCCCATGTTAAGAATAAAACTCAAGAACTACTCCAACAAAACTCCATAAAATAGATTGCCTAATAGGCAAACTCTCCCAAATGTTTACTTGTAACAAACTATAGCTTCATAAGAAAATTTTGAAACCCGCGTGTGAACGTAAAATTCAAAATAACAAAACTTATTATAAAATGGACGACGAGGTTAGTCAAAGGAGTACCTGACGAAAAACCCTGGCACATATCGAAATCATCTAGGAGGTATTAATCGATACCGATAAAAGACGAATTGTTTGAGGATAACCAATTCCATCCATACTTTGGAAATAATGAGATTCTGTTAACAAGTTCTAATGAACTTTCGAACTATAGAGGACTACACCTAACCTGTCAAAGTACTAACATAACCAATATCCATTAAAATGAAGCATTCAAAATTTTGGATGCTGTGAATATTATTAAAAAAGAGAAAAACGAAGAGGATAGCCCAGAAATTGGACTTTCCTTCTTTATGCTGACGTTTGATAACTCCTCAAACATTCAAAATATTTACAATATATCTATACTCAACATGAGTGTAAAAATAAAAGCAATTAAAAAAGATTCGACAAAAATTCCGCAGTGCTAAAAATGCCAAGATTTTAATCATACGCAAAAATATTGTGGACGACAGACGTCAAATAGCCAAACAACTTCAGAAAATAAGGAACCAAGCACGAAAAACGCCAGAAAATCAGATGATCCATGCAAACAAGAAAAGCGCAATAAAGGAAGCAAAATCTCACTGTGCTAGAACCTCATATGCAAAAATCCGAAGAATTACATGCATGATGTGACTAAAACAAGCCAACTTAGTCTAGAAAGATTCATTACAGAGCACGGTAATGCAGAACCATGGGGTTTCGTGTATACATTCAGTGCTGGGAAACTAAAAACTCCAGAAGATTTAAGCAATCTAACAAACAGCGATGGCCTAACACCCACGTGTTAGAAGGATACTACAAATTGTTTGTTTAGTGCACTGCTTCCCGATGGCACTGAGAAAAGTGACACAGAAGAGAATAGAGAGTTAAGCCTGCAAAGATATGAAGCACCAAGTACTTGCGAAGTGAAAGAATGACCAATTATGATACTACCAGTCAGGGTTAAATTACTCAAGAAAGTAATAACTGGCTGGTTAATGTTCGCGTTTGAGAGTAGTGGTAGGTACTGTGACAAACAGTTTGGATTTAGAGGGAATTGGTCCACAGAGGACGCTATGGTGAGAATGATCAACATAGTCAAACAGTCTGAGCAAAAATATGTTCTTGGTATATTCCTTGACATATCTTGAGCTTTTGACAATCTGTGGTGGCCTATAGTATTATGAGTGAGTTAAAAAAGATGGACTGTCCAGCAATTCTTTACGCCACCATTAATAACTACTTCTCTGAAAGATTCGCAACTGTTGTCACAAATTTTGGCACACTACAGAAAAATGTGACCAAAGAGTATCCGCAGGGGTCCATTTTGGGCCCACACCTCTGGAACATCGTATTCAATAGTAGCATGAACGCCAATGTCCAAGAAGTAGCATTTCCGGACGACAAGGTAATGCTCCTTGCTGGAAACTCAAGACCAAGAATTCAGGAAGCAGTGCAGAGTGCTATTAACAAAATGACAGATTGGTGTTGCAGCATTAAGATGGAGCTTTCGTCTGACAAAACAGTTATGATCCAACTTAAAGGATCACTCGACATCAGAAGACCACCTTTGATGTCTATGAATGGAGCACGGATCAAGATGATCAAAACTGTTAAATAGCTTGGGATAGATTTTGACGAAAGGCTCAGAGTCACGTCGCATATCAAAAGGATTGCAGAAAGCAGTAAGAAAGTTTTCTATGCACTAAGAAGAGGAGCTAAAGAAACTTGGAGTCTTAAACAAAAGAAGTACATATGGTTGTGCTGGGTAGGCGGACAGAATGGATTGTCACCACTGAAAAACATTAAAAAGTGCACAAAAGGGAATCCTTATTGGTATTACTAAGGCTTAGAGAACTGTATCAACCGATGCACTTTCTGTGCCAGCTGGTATAATACAAATTGATATACTGCTACAGGAAAGAGTTGCAAGATATAAAATTAGAAAAAGGATAAGTGTGATATACGGAAACGTGGTGATACAAGGAGAACAAATTGACACAAACCTTATCGGTTCACTCAAGGGGCAGATACGGAAAGCATCTATCGCAATATGGCAAGATAGATGGAACCACTCGTTGGATGGAAGGACAACTTTTAGTTTCCTTCCAAACATTGAAGAATGGTTGGATAAAAGGCTTAAGCTTAGTGCACCGTTTACACAAATGTTAACAGGGCATGGAAAAATAGCATCTTGCCTAAAAACGTTCCACATAAGCGAAACCATCAGATGTGAGTGTGGCCATGACGACGAAACCATGGACCAGTTGCTCTACAGCGGCAATCTTATCGAAGGAGAAAGATTCCAACGATGGAGCTGAGAACAGAATGGCCAGCCAGTAGACTAACGTTAATGATGCCCAGAAACATCATGGCTCTTAAAAGGTTCTGTGACACTATTTTTAGTAATAGTAAGTGTCAATACATGTCCACGAACTAATCAGACAAAGGAGCTAGATAGTAGGAAGTATGCGCCTCCACGTGGCAGGGATGGAAACAGGTATAAGAACCTGGCTAAGCAAACAAAGAACAGTTAGAAAGACCAAGCACAACGACGCGAGAATGTATAAAGACTAAGTTTAGGTGACATTCTCAGGCACAAAGAACGTCAAATGATTACTATGATGATGATGATGTATACAAGCCGGATTTTCACTAATATTTTTTTCATTTTCTTGTCCATTTATACTTGAAAGTATTGGTAATCGGTATACTATAAAATTTTTGTTAAAAAAACAATTTCTATGCTATTTTCGCACCAACACAATCAAGTATAGATGGACAAATGTGAGAGAGTATCTGCGTACTCGATGCAACAATCAGGATTGTAATACATTCGTGTTGGTTTTGATCAAAAAACTAAAATAAAAATAAAATAAAAAACAAAAAAATTATAAAGAATAAAAACAAAGTAAAAATAGACTAAAAAATGTTTTTACTCTGTTTTTACTTTGTTTTTATTCTTTAATTTTTTTTTTGTTTTTTATTTTATTTTTTTTTGTCCCGCAAACGATTGATTTTATTGGTATATCTTGTCACATGGTTTAGATGTGTTGATTTGATTGGTTGATATGCGGCTAATATGCGCCAAGAACGAGCCGCATACGTGTAGCCGCCTTTAAAGATAGAAGAAGATAGCATGCAAATGGCTGCAGTAAAAATAAAACTGGATTACCACAAGACTCATATAATAGCAGTGATATGTTGTTCTCTACGATATAAATTAAAAAAAAGACGACTAATTTAAGAAAATAGAAGGTAACTTCTTTATAGGAGGTAACCTCAATACAAAAAATTCTTTTTGGGGCTCAAAGCTGAATTCTCCAAAGATTAAACCATTATTTGCAGTGGCTCAAAAAATAAAATTCAATTATTACTCAAGTACTAAGCCCAATGCGTATAGGCAATGTGTATGCCAGTGATACAAATAATACTAGATCTAAGAGATTTTTTCGTTAAAGAGGTATTGGATAGTTAGATCAGCTATTTAGAAAATGGTGAAAGTCTAATATTTGATAATAACACCAGTTACTATGACGATTAGTAAAACGGTAGTAGACAGAAGAAATCCACTACAACTAACAAACAGTAAAACAAATTGGTTACTATTTAAGCAAATAGTTAGTAAACATATTGAACTTCAGGTATCCAATCAAAAGCAAAAACGAAATAGATGTTGCAGTGGATATACTTCTAGATATTATTCAAATGGCAGTTTGGAAAAGCACCTCAAGAATAGTTTCCAGGAAAGAAATATCACTAATATACCCACTAAAACTACTTACTTATCTAAAATATCATGCGAAGGTTTAGACCCCATCCTTTCCTAATAGCATTCTAAGAATATATCACTATTATAGCTTTCTTTACTCTTTCCCATATATTAGGTTTCCAGCTTACTTTGCTGTCCACAATAAGACCCAGGAATTTGCTGTCACAATAAGACCCAGGAGTGGCTGGGTTGTAAAAAGAAAATTTTTACTTCCTTATAAAAAAGAACCAATTATGTTTTATGTGGATTAACACTTAAACCAAGACTATTGGTCCATTTGGTAAGGATATCAAGGGCATTTTGCATAAGATCTCTGAGGATGCTAGGATATTTTATTCTTTTTTGGTAACATCATATGCATAAGCGACCACTTTAAAGCCAGACTCCTCTAGGTTTATTAACAGGTCATTTATAACCAAGTTCCAAAGAAGGGGGATAATACACCACACTGCAATGTACCTTTACTTACAAATTTCCGGACGGATGCTTTACCAAGATTAGTCAATACAATCCTGCCCCTAAGCATTTAATCAATCAAGCATCCATATGCCACATCTAGCCCCAAATCTGAAAGTGCCTGTATGATCGCCTTTGGTTTGATGTTGCTAAAGGCTCCTTCTATATCAATGAAGGTCACCAAAGAGGATTCATTATATTCGAGTGATTTTGTAATAGGGCTTACAAGAAATGCAGTGCAATTTCCACTGGTTTCCGCTTGCAGTATGCATGCGGTAATAAAATGCAGAAGTCCTCTGTGGCATCTAGGCTACGTAAAATATTATCCACTTCTCCTGTCATTCCAAGTTATCTCCAACGACCGGATGGACAATGGACTACAACAAGTAGGGAATCCTTGGAGCTTTTTCTGCAAATTCATTTTCTGGGTTGTTCCAATTCTCCTCCTATTTTGCCAAAGGTAAATAAGGCTACTGGCCTCGCAGGGAAAATTGTCAATAGGAGAACTATCTTGTTGGCAGTAAACAGTTTCAAACCTTTCAAGTCTGCAGGACTGGAAGGCATTATTCTTGCCGATATTCAGAAAACCACTGACTTAACTGTTTCCTGGCTTGAGGTAATTTTCAAAAGTAGCCTCGAACTATGTCACATTCCAAAGAAATGAACTGAAGAAGTAAAGGTAATTTTTATACCAAAGGCGGGAAAAATGCCATTGGAAAAGAATGGGGGCTTATGCCTCACATTGTGCATTGGCTTTATACCTCTGTAGTTAGACCAGTTCTAAGGTATGTAGTTACAGTTTGGTGGCCGCTTTAAATACAGTGGCGAACCAAAATTTGCTGATGAAAGTGCAAAGAACTGCTACCTTGTGTATTAGTGGTGCACTTAGAAGCACTCCTACTCAAGTACTGGAGATTCTCTTTCATCTCATTCCTTTGGTTATCCTGGCTAAGCAAGTGGCTGTTAGTACAGCCATTAGGCTTAAATCAATTTCTATGTGGTCCTGTAAACTTATGGGACACTCATCTATTCTAACGAACAAAGAAATCCCTAAATCTATCGGCTACACCATCTCGACATCATACCTCGAAGTTAAATTTATAACTGATATTCCTTCCAGAGAAGACTGAGTGAATGGAACAGTTTTAAAGTCAGGCTTTATTACCTTTTTTACAGATGGCTTGAAAGTTTGGCGGAGGGGTTTTCAGCGAAGAACTAGATGTAAATCTCTCTTTCCGTCTCCCTGATCATTGCAGTATTTTTCAGGCAGAGCTAATAGCATTCAAGGAAGCCATAGACTGGATGAAGTATCATGTAATATCTGTAAGAGATATTGGCATATTTACGGACAGTCAGGCTGCTATTAATATTTTACAATCGGGCTTTATCGCGTCGAAAGTAGCCCGGAGTTATCTTTCATCTCTTAACGGGATTACTGAACAGTTCAATATTCATGGGTGCCAGAGTATTTCAATATTACGGGGAATAAGAAAGCCGATGAACTCACGCGACAAGCTTGCTTCATCTTACCGTGCAAGGTAAACATTGAAGGACCCCCTGCTACATGCAAATTAATCTTAAAGAAGATGCTCGTTCAATTACAAACAATAGATGGGCCAATTGCACCTCATGTTTAATAATAGGCAGATTTGGCCTAATTTGGACTTAAAAAGGTCTAATCAGCTAATATCTATGCAACGGCATAATATTAGCACGGTTAAGGGTGTCATTACTGGACACTGTCTTATTGAAAAGCATGCCAGTAGACTTGTGGCTTTCTTTCATGATTATTGTCGAATCTGTAACGACGAAGAAGGGGGGGGGGAAACAATACTTCATTTGTTATGCACCTGTCCTAGTCTGTCTCAAAACAGACTCATGATTTTGGGAGTTCACCTTCTGTGCGATTTAACGGATCTCAGTAAATTGAGCGTTGAGATATCTACTGCTTTGTGAGAAGCTCAAATTGGTTACAGTAGGGTAGTGTGGAGAAGCAATTTCTGTGGTAAGGCTACGGACCATATGTGTCTATCCCTCATCCTTTTATTGTGAGGCCACCTAAAACTAACTAACTAACTATGCATGCTGAGATGCTAGTAACTTTACCGGCTCGATTGAGCCTCTAATATAAGCTTCTAACAGTCTCTTTAGAGTTTTCAAGAAGTACGAAGATAAGCTAATGGCCTAAGGTCTATTGGATTGCAATGAGAGGGTCTTCTCATCTTTGGTATAAAAATGACCTTTACTTCAGTCCATTTGTTTAGAATTTGACATTTAAGATTTAATAAAGCCAAATCCACATATGTAAACTTTACGAATTTAAAAAATTTATGGAATCCTTTATAGTTATTAACGGCCAACAGAAGAGATAACTCTGTAGATTTTTTATCTACAGTTCTAGTTAGAGACATGCATTTTCAACGCCTGGTGCAATGTATCCGTCACTCTATTTATTCTAAATTTTTAAGAATATCCAAAATCGACCCACAGTAGTGGTTTAATTCCGACAGTGGTACTTCCTGATGAAAGCAATGCACACGTAATTTTGTGATTTTGTCCGACAAACTACTATCGTTGTCGGGAAATTCTAATTCAATTTTTAGAAAATTTTGATCACAGTTTAAAGTATTAAAAATAAGGGGTCAACAAACTTAGTTGTCTGAGGATGTTTAATGGTTTTATGTATATGTATATGGCTAATTAATTTTAGCATGAATATTTTAATTTGTCATATTTCATCGACACTTATCATCATTTATGCCACATCTCCTCATTTCGTATCATATTATAGTCGATGGTATTGTTATATAAGTTCGTGTGGATTCGACATCATAATTTGCTTAATTATTCATTAGGGCAATTTACCATATGGCACGTGGATTTCCATGTGTTACGGTCGTGTTGGTTTTTATAAAATACAAATAATGTAAATGTGTGTTTTAGTGTTAAGGGAATATGAAATAATTTGTTGTTATTATACAAGACCTGCCTCAGTCAAAAATCACTTGACCCCTTTATATATCATGACATATATATAAAAATGTATATGAATGCTCATCACTTGTTGCAGCGAGTTTTATTATTTTTACCTAGCACTTCGTTATCGACATTTTATCTATATATATACATATAAGAATTCACGCCTATGAATATGATCTGGTATAAACCGAAAAATTATTACACCATGCTAAACCACTCACCATTACCAAATAAAATAAATAAAAATAACAAAAATGGACTATCCCGATCGATTACACCCAGTGTGCAAAAACAACACACAATAAATCACGACTGTACTTTGTAAATATATATATATATATATATATATATATATATATATATATATATATATATATATATATATATATATATATATATATATATATATATATATATATATAAATAGCTTAGAAGAGAATTTAGCAACAAAAATAGGTCAAATACAGTCCCGAATTTTTCAAATATCATTCTGCCGTTCATACACATCTCATCTAGACGGAGGATATTTGATACAAATTTAAATTTCTCTGGTAAAAAAAAATTCCCTATTTACATGTCAAATGAGGTCGTTTCCAATTTATTAAAAAATAATCCATTTGGTTTGTAGCTAAATGTCTGAAAGAGGAGACGGGGAGACTAGAGGTATACTAGTATATAAGAGAACACTATATATGGTGTAGAGCAATGTATCCTGTTTTTTGGTCCCGTTTTTATGTCATTTTTCCCTTATTTACTCAGTTACTTGTTCTCGTTTTATTTGATTTGCTTTTAGAACTTTTTTTTTGTGCATTATTTTTAATCGAGATATGAATGAACAAAGCTTTTAACATTTAACACAACACCAGAAAATAAAAAATGCTCGGATATATAAAAAAAAAAAAAAACAAAAAAATGTGTAAGTATTATATTATATTTATGACATGACATACATTTCTTTCTTTGTTTTTTTTTTGTGTAGTTGTAGTTGTTGGTATGTATCACAGAAGCTTTTTTTGTGCTTTTTTTAATTTTCAGAACTTTTTTTTACCAAAAAAAAAATTCCGAATTATATCACAATATAACTTTTTAAAATATTTAATTTTCTCCACTTAAAAATAATATTACATTTTATGAAATTTTATTTTTCATTTTTTTATATCGAAATTCAAAACACAAAACAGTAATAAAATATAACAATTTCCAAAAAAAATTATCTCAACAAAAAAAAAAAATCAATTTTCACCAAAAATATAAATATCCTTTGTTTTGTGTGCGCTTTTCCAAAAATATAACCCGAAAAGATTTCACACAGTTTTTTTTTTTTTTTTTTATTTTTTATTATTAGACAAAAACCACTTTACAAATTTATTGCAACAAATAATTTTCCACTTTACGCGTAAAATGTTGTAAGTTTCGATCAAATATCACATTAATTGTTTTGAATAGAAAATTTATATATTTATTTATAAAAATAATAATGAAAAATAAATATAAATTTTTGAAAAAAACTAAATAAATATAAATAAGAGAGCTTTCGTATAATTGGAATATTTCTATCAGACTGTACACTGAAAATGTTTGCGAGGATACCAAAAAAAAAAAAAAAAAAAAAACAAATGCTAAAATTGGAAAATATAAATACAGGGAAAATTATTTCGTTTTCTTTTTTAAGAATTTGGATTTTCCCATTAATACATTTTTCCCTCTTTATATATACTTCTCCAACCTAGTCCAGTGTATATACGAGTATATAGTCATATTATCACATGGAGAGAAACACACAGATAAAATTTTATCCTAAAAGTGTATAAGTAAAATAGATTTTCCTATTGAGAACAACGGGTTTTTCGTTGTACCATCGCTGCAAAATATAACGTATACAGAGCATGTTTATGGAGCATGCGTACTTATATCGGTAAATGAAGGGAAAATATTAAAAGATGTGAATTTTTGTTTGGGAAAAACTAGAAAATTATTAACACTCGCTCGTCTGTTAAGTGGATTTTCGGCGGTAAATTACGTTTATTTTGATCTTTCACTTAAAATTGCGAAATTACATTACCACGATTTTGTTTTTTTGGTTTGATTCGTATTATCAATTATCTTCTTTATCGACTGTTCATTTTCGAATTACACCGTCGTAGCTATAATTATAAATGGTAATTATGCCATTTAAACTGAAAAGATAAATATGGAGCTCTTGTTAGGCTAATGTAAGTTCTGACTTTAAACTTCAAATTGTGCAGATGAAAGCTGGTAAGATGAAACAAATAACAAAAGGTGCAATCCTTTAAGCATTAAAATACCTATATGAATAATCTCGTGTAAAATTCAAAATTAAAAAAAAATATGACATACTGCAGTTACGTCAAAAATAAAAAACTTTTGTTTTTAAATAAAAATTAGTGCGAATATTTAAATACTTCTGTCAGATTTTACAACAACACGTTTTACCGTAAACCATTTACCTTAAGCAATGACATTGCGTGCCGTACTTAAGGTAAATGGCATTTTCGGTAAATTTTTTTAGTAAATCGAATTACTGTACTAAAAAGGTGGGTAAATTGTACGAAAAAGTTAATTAGTTTATTGGTTATGGGTATTTTTTCACATTTGACTTAGTTCTTATTACAAAAATCTTGTGCCTTGAGTAAAATTATTATTAATTTCTTCTATTTTGAAACGACAATCAGGAAGTTTTGTTTATGCCTAAGAGTGTTTTCCAAACGTATACTTATTTAATTATTTGCCGACATCTTAAATAAATAAGTGTCCCAATCGACTTACTTACTTATTTCGAAAGAAATATCAAAACAAAGAAAACGTTAGTGCTCTTAAGTTTTATTATCAAAAAATGAATAAAAGTTGCGCGGAAAATGAAAAAAAAAAAATTACATAAAATTTATTATTAAAATTATTTAATCAGAAAGGAAAGGGAAAGTATGTCAGTTAGGACATAGGTTAGGTAGGAAAAGGAAAAGTATGTCAGTCTTGACAGAATTGCTCCGGTTTGTCGGTAGCCAATATTCAAACTACAGTTAACATAAGACAAACACAACTTTACTGAACTGCTCTGCATCCTGTCATCTCGCCAGTGTCCCACCATTCATCAGTAATCTGCAAAGGTTCCCTGAAAACCAATCTATAATGAACTAAATGTTCTTAGCCATAGGCTGCAATAAATTGAATTAATTTTCATCTGAAATTATAAATTAATTAATTCATAATATAATAATATAATTATACAATAATATAATTCTTGTAAGCCGTACGCTGTACTAAATTCGATTAGGTTTCCCCTGAAAATACAAATTAATATATAATTAGATTTAAAATAAAATTTATTTAACATTAGAAAGTAATTAAATTAACCGTTTAATGACAAATACGTCACAAAATCGATGAAAATCTAGTTTATATACACTTTATTTGACACAAAACTTTAAAATTAATATAAATTAAATTTAAAAAAAGTGGATTAAACATTACAAATCAATTGAATTAACCGTTTTATGACAAATACGTCCAAACTGTACTTCAATTGTTACATATATACAAATTTTGAATAAATATTACCCAACAAACCACATTTATATTTTACATGGTTTTTCAATTAGATTTTTCAAATATCAAATAAGTCACTTTGTTAAGATACTTATTTGAATAATTTGAGGTTCCACAAATAAGTATTCGCCTGGAAAACACTCTAAGATTATTACAAATTTTCGACGTTTTTTTGTTACCTTTAAAGCAGTGATTTTAACCTGAAAGGTAAAGTTGTACTTAAACTATAATTTACCGAATTTTACAATTAATTACATTGGGTATGGCACGCAGCCGTAATAATATAAACCTAAGTATAGATCATGTTTTCCGAAAGAGGTGCCACGAATAAAGTATTCCATAAGATGGCAGCATTTTCGTTTGTAGTATAATCTTGACAGTTCGACATGATTTATAACAAAATTGAAAAAATCGCTCTACTACAATTTTTGTTCCCGCTTTTTGGTTGCTTATCGGCCGTATGCGGAAAATTATTAAAATTTTTCAAACTTTCTACGCTTAATAATTATGGAGTTAGTGAAATTTGTGATATATGTTTAAGACCTCATATTGTGTATTGTGACATCGTGTATTGTAATTTGTTTGAATTATTATGTTTTTAATTTTAAATTTCCATACAAATATTGGTTTATTTATATGCCTAGCAATTTTTGGGAGATTGATAAGTTCCAATAGGCGTTTCTACTCCCATTTAAAAAAAATTATATTTTAAGTTAATCATTTAATAAATTTAATTTAATTTTTATTTTATTAAGAAAAATTTATAAATTAATAAATAAAAATATAAATTAATTTAAATAAAATATTTTTGTTTTTATTAAAATTCAAACGACAATTTAAACCGCCAAATATTTGAAATAAGACCCACCCACAATTCCAATAAAAACATAACCTCACATTTTTCCGCATATGTCCGGATTTTTAACCATCTCTCCATAGTAAGTCTGAGTCTAACTCGGACATGATTTCGGAAACAAGTCGGAGATGAATTCATCAAAAAATGTCCGAAAATTTAATTTTTTTCGGATATAAAAATACTTGGGAATTAAGCTGATTTTAGTACTAGATTATCGAATACCGTTTTTACATGTAGTGGTTATAGGCGCTTTCGATTGATATGTTTAAACAAAATTAACCGAATTAACTGAATCAACTGAAGGAATTTTACTGTTCGATTCGGACCTGTCAATTCAGTTAAAAAAATTGAGCAACTGAATTAACTAAATGTGTATTTTGCTCGTGGAGTTAATTCAGATAGGTTGTTGCTTTTGGTTTTTTGGATTTTTTTTTGTTTCGCGTTGAAATTTTGAAAATTAGAATATATATATATATATATATATATATATATATATATATATATATATATATATAAATATATATATTTATATATATATATATATATATATATATATATATATATATATATATATATATATATATATATATATATATATACATATATATACATATATATATATATATATATATATATATATATATATATATATATATATATATATATATATATATATTTATATATATATATATATATATATATATATATATATATATATATATATATATATATATATATATACATATATATATATATATATATATATATATATATATATATATATATATATATATATATATATATATATATATATATTTATATATATATATATATATATATATATATATATATATATATATATATATAATTTTGTATTTAATAGCAATTCTGATGATTTTAATATATGCATGTATTTATTTTTTATTTTCATTCCCGCTGTAGTAAACAAAAACCAAATTTAAAATGAAGTATTTTTGACATTTATCTGAAGTGATAAATACCATTCGAACACCCAAATCACTTTGGGTCACAGTAGCTCAAACATCAAATCACAGTAGCTCAACTATCAAAATAGCAACTGAATTATCTAAATAGAAACTCAATTTCAATTCTGTTGATTCATGTCAATCGAAAGTGCCTTATGTAATTACTGATTCTGTAAATAAACCATTTTCTCTTGGTCTGGATATGACCATAGATAAAAGAATTTACTATAGATTTATCAAATTCGCAAGTGCAATTTAAGAAACTTATAAATAAATCTGCCTCAATGGTAAAAAATTAAAAATTAATTTCTATTTCAATCATTTAATTAAAAATAATGACAACTCAACAAAAGGCTGGATTTTAAATTTATTTTTTATTTATTTAATTCCCAAAAACCGTTAAAATACTACATGGGAAACTATAAATTATATTGCTTAAACCGTTGATTGAATTAATTTCAAATAATATCACTGCGATTTTCATCGGTACGATCGAGTTATGTCTCCACTGTCGCTTATAATAGAGACAAAATTGGTTGGTATTAGCTTAGCTCTTCTAGCAATATATGAATACGAATAATTTAATGTACGTAAATTATTTGTTAAGTGTATGTGGGTGTGGATTTTTATTTTTTTCATTTAAATGTTTGGCTGGTTTTGTGTGTTTTTGATGTTTATCTAAGGATTTTTACGAGTAATGTTTATTGACCTATATAAATATATATAAACAAACATAAATTGTTTGTAAATTAAATTTTTTACGGAAATTTAGATTTATTTCAATTAATTATGTTTAATTTGGTACTTGCAAACCACCATTCTCAATATTTTTATACTGAAGTGAATCACTCACTAAGGCCTAAAATCTTAAATTTCCTGTCCTGAATTGGTACTGGTTTACAACGTCTATACTCCTGAATTTATTGGAATTAAAGATAATATTTTGACTGACTAAATTCCGTTGAGGGTGATAAATATTAGAATTGATTGCCCGCTGTTGATTTGAACTGTCTTTAGCTGGTCTGTAAAAAGTAGTTTGTGATTTGGGTTGCGAACATATTTCTTGATCTTTTTTTTTGACTATCTTTTTTCTAATAACTCGAATCTTTCGCAATATGTTTTGTATTTCCAGTTTTTTTTCGTCTTGAATTTTCGATTTAGTTAAGTGACCTTCTAAATTTTTTCTCACGTTTAACTTGATCTTCGAAGGAATTTCCTTAAAAGAGTCACTAGACTGCACCTTCAGACTATTGCTATTCGGGACTAAAATGGATACCTCTATTTTGGTTTATGTAAAATTACGCTAATGCAGTGAACAATGCTGTGAACATTGTAAACACGCTATTAAAAGTTTTTGCAATTTGCTCTGGTGTATACTACAAGGAGATGCTCTGTGCCCAATACACTTTAATTTTATGTTAGATTTGATATTTTGTAAAAGCGGTAACACATCACGAATACTTGGTAACACATCATATTTGGTAACACATCACGAATTCATTTTGTATTGTCACTCCACCTGTGTAATTCCACTGAATTGTAACGATTTTTTACACCCTCACCGAGTTTTCTTTAATCACGAAATTAGGAATTAAATGAAAATTTCTGATATCATTCATGAAGTAAAGCTGGTACGCTGGCTCATATTATTGCAGTATAGGAATTTCATTCTGTCAATCTTAAAGAATCAAAAACCTTGAAATCCCATAAGATTTATTGTTTAAACAATTCAAAAATGAACGGTTAATAAATTTTGAAATTATGGGCACAAACAATGTATATGCCTACTATGTATATGCGATTTAAACAAAAATCGATAAAAAACAAATAAAAAATAATAACTGCGGTTTTGTTTTTATTTTATAAAATTTAAATTTACACCTACAAAGAAAACGCATCAAAATAAACGAAATCAGCTGATGACTTTTTACTGTCGCTCAATTTGTTAACATGTTCAAGCAATGTTGTTTATTTCCCTTATAAAATTTATATTGTAATAATATAACAGTACAAATATATTTTTAAATTTTACCTGACACAGTTTTTACTAAATTTTCAATTTGTAAAGGACAAAGCATTTATATTTCGTGTGATAGAAAGAGGAAACTATCCGCCGACATTTTTATTTTTTATAAAGAATATTGTTTTAGTGTTGGTTATTAAAAAGCAAATCAAAATAAAAAACTTGTGTGTAATTTTCTAGCAACATCATTGTAATGCAACCCTATCTCAGTTCTTTTTAAACCTTATATGAAGTGTATAAGCTCTTTAATAACCATGTGAAAGATGAAATAAAATACTGTTGTCGTTCTTTATCTCAGTAATACTATCTCTATGTGTTCATTCAAAGATTAAACTTATTGACAACGGGCGAATTAGCCGAGAATTAAAGGTCTTAAGTAGATATAAAGTGATATTATGAAAGATATCATAGTCTTGTATGTAGCTATTGTATAGTTATTTTTTTACTGTCGATTTAAAGGGAGCTGCTATAGGTAAAACTTTATCGGATTTAGGTAATTTACTGAACAACTCAACTCTTCTAAAAAAAATATACTGTTTTGAGTTTTAAGTTAATACAAGTTTGTAGTTTGGAAGATGAAAATTCTTACAATTTGTAGTTCTATTAGTAAAATGAAGATTAGTAGTTAGGTCAACAATTTTGTTTTTGTCGATAGTAAAGATATATCCAAATTCAATAAGTTTGGTTACTAGTAAGACTTTTTATATAATAATTTAGAAGGTGTCAAGTATGGTAAGTTTCTTATTACTTTTAACGATTTATTTTGTATAATTTGTAAATTATTTACTAACTGGACCCCAGATTTGTGTTAGGTAGATATCATGCAACTAAAAATCCTATGTAATTTTGAATAACCTTCAAACATAATGGAAAAACTATTATTATAAACAAAAGAATCCATTTTGACGTTATATTTTTCGATTTAAGAAAACAGAGGCGTAGGTTTTTATTTTTACCTACTAAAGGAATTTTTATACTAATAAATATTAAAATACTAACATAAGTGTACGTTTCCACCAAAAAGTTGGTTGTTTTTTTACATCGCACCTCACACGGATAGTATACATTCTCAAAAAAATTGCGTCTTAACACAAAATTTATTACCTACACATGCAAACATAAAACAACCGATTTGTAAAAAAAACAACCGATTTGTACTAATGAAGAGAACTTTTGCTGTTGTTTTTTTTTACATTGGTACTAAAATATAAAATTTCCTCTAGGAAATTTTATGGACAACCCTTCATTTATTTGAAAAATGTCACTGTCATGTATTTTTGTTGCGATTCAAATTTAAATAAAAGTTATTTATTTTTTTAAAACACTAAAAGCCATTTATTTTTAATTAAACTTTAAATATTTTTCATTTGCAACCATTTACAATAAATTTTTATGAAAAAAATCAACGTTAAAATTCAAATATTTAAATTTATAATTCTAATACATAGAATTTCAATACACATACATAAAAAAAAAAAAAATATTTCCCTTTGTAAAAAAACAACCGATTTTTTGGTCGAAACCAATTCGACGATGTTATATTTTTTCTTACTTACATTTATTATTTATATTTTTTCTTAAATATTTTTATTTTATTTTATTATTTATTTATTTTTATTTTTATAAATCAGGCTTCTTTTATTTTGTAAAACAAGTCTTTAGCTAACGATCCAAGTACATGCGGTGTTTTTGACAATTTGGCATTGATCTCAAATGAAATGGATACAGCAAGTACATAATAAGGAAGAAATGCGTCTTTGTCCTTAACCTTCGCTTGAACAGAAATTTAAATTTACTTAAACGAACAGTATCTACTCTGGTAGATATTTTTAAATATCATGTAAATGCTTCTATATCAAATATTTTTTGGTACTTAACACAAACACATGGATTTTATTTCCTGTTCTGTGAGGATTATTTTTTCGGTAATTACAAATTAACGGTAATTTTGTATCATTTTTTTTAGTGCGAGAGAGTTTCTTGAGAACTAGGTCAAATAGAATAGAAAAAATAAAGGGGAATCACTCAAAATATATTCTTTGTTGAATGTGTATCCGTGCATTGTACAAAAGAGAAACCATGTAAAATATCAGCGTTTTCAATTTAGTGATTTTGCTGCTGGAATCTAGCAACTTTTCACTTAGAGCAGCAAGATAAATGAACGAGTTTAATTTTATTACTGAAAAATAGTTTTGTATTTTTACCCTTCAATTGACATAAATATTATAAAATATTTAATGCGGCAAAAAATTGGGAAAACCAACGACCTTATCAATAATAGTTTTTAGGTAATTAAAGGTTTTAAGAATGCATAAATCTATAGTTGTTGGATGCGCTGATTGTAATTTCGGGTAATTTTTAAAATTTTTTTTCCTGCAATTAATAAATATCCGCTAAATGCTTGGGTCCCTTTCTGTAACTCCCTTATTTGTAGAAACAAATCTTTTTTTAAATAAGCCAATGAAGATATTAAAGAGTTGAATTGTAATAAAACAATTAGGGACTTCCGTAACATATTTCTATGTTTTAATGGTTTAATATTATTTTTTTTGATTTATTGGTGTCCAGAAGGGACCGCCAAAAAAAATGGAACGAGAAATATTTTTTGGGCGTTATTCTCCTTATTTAGATAAATATTGCATGCCCATAACAAAACTGTTATTCGGAGACCGAACGAAGAACAGTTTGTTTTTCCATGAAATAAATGTATGTGTTGGCGTCATCTAGCGATTGTATTCAATTTGAAATTTATTTACTTCTAGCGAGTTTTTGATAAACTTCTAGTGACATAAGTTTTTTAGTGTTTATGTAAATTGTGAATGCTTCGGTTGTGTTTTATGACAGTAATTTTTTGGTGAAAAAAAAAACAATGGAAAATAATGAAAATGATTTTAAATTTGTTTCGGGAGCAATGATTATAGTTTAATCTTTTTATGTGAAAAATCCGTAAATATTTAGATAACTTGTTATTGAATTTGTTTTAGATTATTGTATGAGGAAAGGCAAAATTATTTTGTGAAATTACTTAGAGAAGTTTACTCCGATGACGACGGAGAGCTAGATGAAATTGATGCAGATTGCAACTCTGATGAAGATTATTTGCCTGAGGTGGCAATGGCTGATTCTCATGCTGAAGTGGATAATGGGGCAGAAATGATGGAAATTCAAGATCCTCCTGACTCTGAATCTGATGAACAGGAATGTTTTTTTAAATGCGAGATCGTCGGTGATGACGAAGGTGCACTGTCTCCAGAAGCAAGTGAATTTTTTACTTGTAAGGATGGCACCAGGACTACAAGTCAGTGGGCGCATAATATTTTTCGTGATACGTTGTTTGTGGGTCCAACAACCAAAAATATGACAGAAAAGTATACTTTTACTGCATAATAATATAATATTTGCAGATATACTAAGAAAAGAGCCGAAAAAGACTACAGTGAATGTAATATTAAAAATCCCAATAGAAATAAACTAGTATAGAAACCACTGAAAGAGGAAGAATTTTCGGCTTATTTGTGAATTTTGTTAATAATAGGATGCCATAGATCAAACTATGAACAAGTTTATGAGCCAGATTTATTCGATTTGAATCATATGGGCAATGACAAAGCACCAGCTATAAGAGATGTTTTCGATATGATAAACGCAAACCTAAAATATTATTTTCGACCATCAGAGTCGATCACTATAGATGAATAATTGTTGCGTTATAGAGGATACACGAAATTTTGGCAGTATATGCCAAATATGGTATAAAGTTTTGGTGGGCACCTCGTATCCACTAAATGGACAAATTTACATGGGAAAAGTGGGACACGTAAGAGATGTTAATCAAATGAGTTTAAGGCTTCAAAAACTAGAGAAATAGTTATATATTGTAATCAAACGAAAGGAGGATTAAGTTCAATGGACAAAATGTTGAGCCAGTACACAACAAAAAGAAAGGCAAATCGTTGGCCATTACCTGTGTTTTACAATCTACTGGATACTGCTTTATTTGCGGCATACATAATATATACCAAAAATAATCCCCAAGGAGACGGAGCTGTTAAACAAAACCGGCGGCGTAAGTTTCTACAATTTTTAGAGAAACAATTGTGCATACCTCTAAATAAATAAAACAAAATCACAAAATCGAAGAGTAGTAGGAAAATTTGCCATAAGAAGCGCTATAGTAAATAATATCATTTAGGCGAATCCATAGGTATTATAAGTGATGAGGAGTTTCTGATGGACCAAGATGATGGAGACGTTAGTGGCCATAAAACAAAAGGGTGCATGCTACATGTGCTATCAACGGCAGCAAAAAAACGGTCAACTCGTCATGCCTGTGTTAAATGCAGGAAACCGGTATGCGTTGAACATAGTTTCACGCAGACAAAATGTGAGCATTGTCATATGCATTAATTTTTTATGTACATTGTTTTATGCTAATAATTATTATATTGCTGTGAATTTTATAAAATTAGAATTATTTTTGTGTAACAAATAAACAAAATTATGTATTTATTTTATTTTTGTTTATTTTATTTATTTTATTTATCATAAAATAAAAGTGTATCTATAAAATCTAATTTACTTTACATTTTAATATATGATAACCCAAAATTCTCATATGACCGCACCAAAAAACAAATTGTCTACCCGGGTAGATATTGTTCTCTTACGGAAAATAAAAACAAAATGCCTGAATCGGCATGACAATCGGAAAAAAACTCATTGACATATTGAAAAAAGAAAAGTACGATATCTACCCGGACATATACTGTTCATGTGAAGGTTAATACGAATTTTGAAAATCAAATACTAAATTTTGATATAAGATCAAAGGTGGCTAGGAAAAAAAAATTTTTTTTTTCGTAGTAATTTTCAAAAATAAAATAAAAACTGTCAAATTTCCAAACAAATTAACGAAGCCAACTAACATATATGACATCAATTAAGGCGATAGTTTCTTTTTCAACACGAATAATTTAATTTCAATTTTTATTGGAAAAACAAAATATATACATACTACAATAAAAGCCATAACATTGGTTAATTGATTGTTTATTTTTTGACATTTCACGCGATTTTTTTTGATTATTTGGTCTTTAGGAGTGCATTTCAAGAAAAAAGTGGTTTTAACGTTATCAAATTATTTTACAAAAATATGCAAAATTAAATATAAATTATTAACATGTGATATAACTTTTCAAGATTAAATTTGAGGAAGTGCTGCAATTTTTACGGAAATATTACGGTTTTTAGAGCAAAAATAGTATATAAAAAGACGAGTAGAACTCCATTTGCTCCATTTTTTGTGTTTGTTTTCAATGTAATTTTTGGACGATACTGTATCCATTATGTATTTTTATCCATGGAATTGACTGTTATAATTTTTTACATTATTTATTTATTTAAAAATTGTTCTTTATATTACAGGGGTTGTGACAGAACGGGATATAATTTAAACGGTTATATGAAACGGTAAAAAACAATCGAGAACACAATCGCCAATGTATCGCAGACCACGAAAAAAAGATGACTGATTGGTTCAGAAAGAGGGGCAGCTAACAATAAAGCAAGTAAGGTTTAAGGAACAGATACTGACTTCCAAAACCAAATGCTTTATGACCTCTATTCCTATATCGTGGATGAAAAGAGGTGATGGTAGCTTAACAATCAAATGAGATGCCGCGGTAATCAAAGATAAAAAAGGAGAATAATCGAATACAAGTTTAAAGAAAATTCGAAAAGACCTTGGAGCTCGCCAGTTGAACTGCACGAATGTTTTTAGCATTCGTGCAGTTCAACTGGCGAATGTTGAAGGAGCACGAATATTCTTAACACTCAATTTGCATAGTTGATATTGGCAGTTGGAAGTTGCAGATGAAGATACAAAAAATACAACGATCGCTGTATAGACAATGGGTTATGGCAATTATAGTAGGGTTATGCACAGCACCGATACTGACATATTCGATACCGAACAAAGCATTTATTGTGGACATAGATTCTAGTAAAAGGGAGGTCCAAGGGAGGATTGGGAGGTATTTTGTCACAAGAGATCGATGGGCAGGAGCGAGTGATTTCTGATTGCATACTATCTTAAGTACAATCAAATTTAGAACCGAATTATTGCGTTAATTGAAAATAAGTATTGGCAATAGTGGAATGTATTAAACTTTTCTTATATATCTCTAAGGTCTATCATTCCATTTAACGGAATGTGGGAACGGATACAAGGAGCCATGAGATGGTTACTGCAGTTTAAAAATCCGGAGCGACAAATTTAAAGAATGAAAATCGTAAGGAATTGCATACGGGTGGGCCGATGTCTTATACAGACGACAATTCCGAGTAGATTGCAGTTATTGTAGCCGAGTGGAAGACAAAGACAAAAGCTTTGAAGTCAGACTCATGAAAATACTACCACCTAGAAAAATACTAGAATAGACTATTGGAGAAATTAGAAAAAAGCAGAAAGAAGACACAAATTTGTTAGTAATAATGAAATACAAGGAAGAAAAGCGCCAGCCAGCATGGAGTAAAATTGCAGAAAAAAGTTCAGGAGTAAAAGCATATTTGCTATAATGGAACAGTTTGCGTATCGATCACAGATTTTGCAGAGTTCAGAAGGCTAGTCAACGCAATCGTTAATAGCAGTACCTACCAGGTTTGGATCTGAAGTTAAATAGATTTTAAATTCGTTCAAAAATAGGAGAAAGATTTTACTGGTCGGGATGTCAGCAGTCAGTAGCAAAATGGAATCAAAAGGGTATAATGCGATAGTACAATGTTCGGGCATCATTCGAAAGGATCACTATGGATGTTACCGGACTATTTCTAACGACTGATAGTGGAAATAAATAAGTGATGATAGTAATAAATTACTTCAGCAAGTAATTCGCAGGTATATCTAATACCAAATCAGGAGACAGTTAGATTTCAGAAGAAGTGTCACATGTTGGGCATACATAAAACATAAACAATACCTATGCATCTACGACAATGTGATTTATCCCACATTGGAACAGTACATACCGAAGACAATAAAGAAAAACCAGCGGAACTCGAATCAGAAGATTCTCCTGTTACTAATGGCCTATCGATATTCGGTGCATGATACAAAAGGAATCACACTAGCAAAGATTAATTTTGGTAAAAATTTGCTGCTGTCAGTAGACTTAAAGTTTGGGAAGGTTCTAACTGCAGCTTTATGTGGACCGGAGTACATCTACAGTATTAAAGGAGAATGTACAGCATGAAACGAAGTACATCAGTTTGTGCTTTTCCAGTAATAAGTTGAAAGCTAGATATGATGTACAATCCAATAACAGAGGACCCCAAGAGGAACAATTGGTATGGCTTCACAATTCACCTTGCAATCTACAACGGATGAAAGGTTTATCGCCAAAATCACAACCTGGATAGAAAGAATTCTACAAGGTTATAACAAGATTGAATGATGTCATATACCGAATCAAAAAGGGGTAACAGGGTAGTGTCGGAAGATATATTATTATAGGGAACCGCTCAGTACTGAACATTTTAAAACTGGATATTTCGAAGTAGGATTTGACAAAACGAGATAAGGTATAAAACTGGATATTTCAAAATTGGATAATTCAATACGAGATAAAGTACAAAACGAGATATGGTACAACACTGGATATTTCAAAACAGGATATTTCGACATGTGATTTAAACTTAAAATAATTTTTTAGGAAAGTTCTGGAATATGGCCAATTAGGGAGGAACTCGGCGAGTTCTTAACCGATTTTGGTGAAATTCGATACGTAGGAAGAAAATGGGATTTTAAAATGATTTGTTGGGAAAGTTCTGGAATAGAAATAGAGAAATAGAAGGAGAGAAATAGAATTTTCGTTCATTTAATGTTTTTTTCTTTAATTTTATAATTAAATTTGATTTTAAAACCTTTATTGGGAAAATCTCTGGAATATGGCCAGTAAGGTTCCATACTTGAATAATTTGAAGCAGAGGGATAGAATTTCCTTCGCTTAATGTTTTATTATTTAATGTTTTTCTCATCTTATTAAAATAATCATTGACTTGATCGAGTTTACTGTCAGTAAAATTTAGCTTCATCTATTTTTTAGTCTTCTACTTAATATAACTTTTCTTCACTTTAGAGAACCTATGTGAGAAAAATTAATTGATTTTCATCATTATTTTAATCCTACATATCGAACTTCACCATAATCGGTTAAGAACTCGCCGAGTTCCTTCCTTACTGGCCATATTCCAGAACTTTTCCAAAAAATCATTTTAAAATCACATTCCTATCCTATATATCGAATTTTATCATAATCGGTTAAGAACTCACCGAGTCCCTTCTAATTGGCCATATTCCAGAACTTTCCTAAAAAATCATTTTAAGTTTAAATCACATGTCGAAATATTCTGTTTTGAAATGTCCAGTTTTGTACCATATCTCGTTTTGTACCTTATCTCGTTTTGAATTATCCAATTTTGAAATATCCAGTTTTGTACCATATCTCGTTTTGTACCTTATCTCGTTTTAAAATATCCAGTTTTGAATTATCCAGTTTTGTACCATATCTCGTTTTGTACCTTATCTCGTTTTAAATTATCCAATTTTGAAATATCCAGTTTTGTACCATATCTCGTTTTGTACCTTATCTCGTTTTAAAATATCCAGTTTTGAATTATCCTGTTTCGTCAAATTCAGTTGTAAAATATCCAGTTTCGACCAGTACCCATTATTATATAAGCCAATACGTTTAGAAAAACAAAAAAATAGGGTAGTGACATCTCGAAATGTAGAATGAAATAATAGAAAAATTAAATGTTCAATATACTTATAATGTTGATATTATATTAGTTGCGTAATGTTGCACATGAGGTTGAAGTGTATTTTAGACTTGAATGAGTAAGTAAAGATTAATGTCATATGCCTGTACTAACATTGTTGTTGGTTTTGTACATATCCTTACTAAAACATATTTCGCTCCCCTTATCTCTTGACCAACACACTGAATGTTATACTGACTTTCATCGCCTACTATACATGAAAACATTAATTTTGAAATTAATTTCAATGATAGATAAGCTGACAAAACCGTTAAAAATAAAATTCATTGTTATAATATAATACGTCAAATACATTTAAGCACGTATAAACAAAAGAAATAAAATATTACAATAGATAAAATAACGGTCAATGTTAATCCCAAATCGTTTTGAATAATGTATTTTGAAATGAAACTACCCTTCAAGCATAAACCATCACACAACTAATTTAATGATAACAATTCTAAATTGGAAATGATATAATTAGCTTTATAAAATATTCAACTGCAAAATCGATCCATTTTTTATTTCACTCGTATATGGTTAAAAATGAATCAAATGGTTAGACAGCTTAACAGTATTTTTTTGTGTTGTGTATCTTTATGTGCTCTAATTTATATTTTAAGGCCATTTGATTATTGACCAAAAATGCAGTTGTAAGCTAAATACTGGAGTGACATTTCTAATAAAACATACTTGGAAATGGCATTGTAAATTTGGTGTATAGTATATAACATTTTAATATTTTTAATGTATCAAGGTTTAGGATACGCATATCGTTTGGTTTATTTGTGGTGTTAACAGGTTCTATATTACGGTTCTATTGTTTGCCAAACGATTGTATTATGGTTTATCATTACGAAACGATCTTTTTTTTGTGCTTACATTGGGTTAAAATTATTCAACAAGCCCTTTTTTTAAATTTGGACGCGTCTATTGAAAATTTTTTCTGGGCTACTCATGTATTATCAATATTTTATGTGGCCTAACAAAGTAATTATCATTTTCTAATTATCAGGGCTTGGAACCCGGTATCAGGTACCATACCGAACCGAACCATAACGCAATACCATACATTTTTTGAAACCCTGTACCTAAACCGTTACTCTAATTACCAATTCTTAATACCACATACCGTACCTTGACCCAAATTTTTGGTAACTGGGTTTTACAAATTTTTCTTTTTGCATGGATACTGGTTTTTTCTATGGAATGTATTATCGTGCATTTTGTATATGGTGCCTAATTTTCGTTTCTTTTTAAAAATAATAAATTAACATGGTCACAAAAAAGGATGGTACAAAATAATAAAAAATTCCAGTAAAATTAGAAATTTATCAGAATGGAGAGAGGTTTCCAATCATTTCTGCTGTGTTTAAAGATCTTCGATACCAGGTTTTGTTATCTCGCGAGTTGCGTGATAAAATTGTTCACCATTTGAGAATGAAAAACGTATTAAAAAAATGTGATGCAACCTTTTAATGGTTTCCAAAAGATCAAGGTATAATTCTAGTTTAAGAAACAATGGAAAATTAGTTGAGTTAGTTTAGAAAGTAATATGACGACTATTTTTGTCTTGAGCATCCCTGCTAGGCAAGTTACTGTGAAAACAGTTTTTTTGGTCCTAATATTTTTGCTTCCTCTGCTGAAATCATCAGCATCTTTTATTACTTTAATTGAAAGTTTAGCATGTAAAATTTGAATTGTACATTGAAATTCTTCAAAATTTTTCAAATTCCGATGTGTGAATGCAACATTATCGCCACAGAAAAAATAATATATACAGAAGTAAACCGACGAATGCAATTTTGTATAGTTTTTTTCTGGGGTTATGATGTTCATATGGGGTTATAATCGCAAAATGCGAGAGTAAAAATTTTAGATTATTTTTTTTTTCTCTTGAGATCGCTCTTTTAAATTCTTGCATTTTATATAATTTAGCATCTTTGAATGTATATGTGATAATATAACTTAATATAACTCAAAACTGGTCTCTCTTTAGGATACAAAGAGAAGCGAAGGATCGATGATCGAAAAATATATATGTGTATTCTATATTAATTTTTTCTGTGTTATCGCTCTTAATGATCGATTGATATCCGATTATATTGAATATTGAGCAACATTTCTCTTTTAATATGAGCAAACGTTTTATTATTGAGTTTTATTGTAATCAGAAAATTCGAATATGCGTCAAAAATAGACATAAAATCCCGATCAGCATATTCACATAAATCCACGGATACAATATGAAATGGGTATTTCGGGTTGATTTTCTGAACCATTGAATGATGCTACAATGTTCTTGATTTGTGTGTTCACTCCCGGCAAAAATATAACATTCTTGCTCGAGCAAGCGTTTTTCCAATTCCGAGATGTGGTTCGTGCAACCATTTTGATATTTTCGGTTATACTTTCGTTGGAATTACCAGACGGTGATTTCTGAACAAGGGCTCATTTTCAAAATATAATTCCGACTTGTACTTATGGAACACCCAGCAAAAATCATTCAACGATCGGTATTCAGGCCACGTACCACTCACATATTCACACACACGTCTGAGATTTTCATTGGATTCCAATATCAGTTTGTAATAATCATAATTATCGTTCAAGACACAAACAGATCTTGTGAATGACCCCAGACAATTCCTTTTCTTCCGAGTTTATATTGGTCTCCAATTGTGCACGAGAGGGACAATTTCCATTCCTGGATATTTCAACAACGTCATGAACATTCGCTGTAATCTTGGTGTGACACCATCAATGCCATAAGCAAATTCAATGTTCAAGGGGTTTGTGATAACTTTTAACAGCAAATATACGCTCAAAAATGAAGTTATGGAAACGCTTACTTGCAAAAATCACGGCTAAAAGTTCTTTCTCAATTTGTGCCCATCGTTGTTCACATTTACTAAGAGTTCTGGAAGCAAATGCCACCGGATGATCATTCTGTATTACACCTTATCCAAGTCCCTTTTTTGATGCATCCGTTTGAATAAGAACTGGCGTTTCTGGGTTATACGGCTTAAGAACTGCTTCAGACGTTATAAGATTTTTTAAATTTTCAAGAACAATGTCATGTTTCTTGTCCCACTCAAACTGAACTTAAACGAAAATTTAATATTGTTCAAGCGTGTCCGCTCAAAAACAGTGTCCAGGATTTCATCATGTTCTGCCACGTCAGTGGCGACTATTCCAATGTCATCAAAGTAAACAAAAACACCTGGTATATCACCAAATATCTGAACCAGTTTTCTTTGAAAAATATCCAGTGAAACACTTAATCTAAACGCCAATCTTTTGAATTTATAGCGACCAAAAGGCGTCATGTATGTTTTCAATTTAGAGCTATTTTTTTCCAGTTCCAATTGCCAAAACCCACTAAAACAGTCTAATACTGTGAATACCCGTTAATTTGGTAGTTCCAAAGTCAAATCATCGATGGTATAGGAATAAACAAAAGTTTGCGCTTAAGGTACTTATTTAATGGTTTTGGATCTAGACAGTTAAGCAAATCACCGATTTTTACATTTTTTGCACATTATTAACCCATTCCGTTGGGTGAGAGACCGGAGAAATGATTTCATCATGCACCATCTCTTCAAATTTTTGCTTGAGTTTTTTAACTATCGAATCCAGAAAACGCTTTTTATAATGAACAACCGGTTTAGCATTCTCTTGTAAATGAAGCGTAATTTGTCCGGGAATTTTTCCAAGTCCAGTGAATCAGTCACTAATTTTGCTAATAAACTCCTCTTCTGTATTGGAGCATTTAATTGAATCAATTTGATTTACCGGGCTAAGCAATCCAAATTTAACACAAGTTTCAAGTCCAAGTATCCCACATCATAATTTCAGGAATACCATAAATCTTAATTTTATTGTTGCTGTAATCGATTACAGGAAAGTTAATTATTTTGATTTTCATTTCATCGATAATTTTTAATGGAATGCAATTGACATCTGCTCCTGTATCGACTTCGAATTTGACTTACTTATTCCCCGTTCGGTATGCCTTGGTCCATCGCTTTCTTTTCGATCCGATTGAATTTATTCTACTAACAAAATTTTTAACACTAAGAATCGTTTCTAATTTCCTATGTTTATCCGATGATTTACCTGATGATATATCAGCCCAACTAAAATTGGTGACGCTCGTCTTTTGGCGCTGCTTCATATTTGATATGCTCGCGTTCCATATACTTGCATCCGATTTACTTGTATTTTGGCGACACATCTGTCGGAAATGCCCTTTCTTCCCACATTGGCCCGTAAAATCCTTTTCTGGACACTTCTTTATAATCTAGTTTCCATTCGCCACCACAGTTGAAACAAAACCTTTTGGTATTTGTGTGAACAGCATTCACTGATTTGATGTCTGTATTTTCCGATTTCACTAACGTTGCAATCGATGTTTTTGATGTCAAAATTCGTTTGTTGACATTTGCCGATTCGAACGTTTTGCAAATTTCAATTACAAGCTCCAGCGTTCACTTTCGTCGAGCAATTCCAACTGGAATTTTTTATCGTAAACTCCCGTGTTAATGCGATCACGCAACATTCGAATTTCATATGATGCACGCCGCAATTACAGTCAAATGTGCGAAGTTCTATCAAAAATTCATTAAATGGCTGTCTTTACTTTTGAATCAAATTTTTGATCTTAAATGATTCCATCGTCATATTCTTTTGCGGCAAACAATGTGTATCAAATGCTTTCAACACTTCATCCAGTGTTCGTTACTTAATTTTTTTTACTGTTTTTTTGGCGATAGATCCGGCTGCTGGTACGATTTTGGTTACGGTGACTGTACCAAGCAATGCGTTCTAAGATTTGTCATTTGGAAACAATGTGTTGTAAATGTTGGCACCATTTGTTCCAATCAGCCAAACGAAAATTACGATTGTCACCGCTTCCTTTTCCTTGGTTTTGTCTTTGGCGATCATGTACACGAAAAAATCACCTTTGCAATTCTTTTAATTTGTCGACAAATTTGAACAATCTAGTTCTCATAGATTTAGATCTTTCCGTGCGTCTGACATGTTGATGAATTTTGTCATCGGATGTATTCGATTTTCTGATAGTTTTTTCTAAAACTATATTTCCAGTATAAATAATTTTAGCGAAACTATTATTATCTTCTAATATATAAAAAAATCTCTTCTCACGGTGTTTGTGGTCGCACTCCTCCGAAACTGCTAGACCAATTTTTCTGAAATTTTTCAAAGTATACTTCATACCGCTAGGTGATTAGTATGTCCTTACCCAGAATTTTTTTCACACATTTCAATATTGCTATTTCAATTTCTATTTTAATTTTCACCCTACTACCCCACCCCCTTTTTTAATCACGATTTTAGTATTTTTGTATGAACAATATCCAAATAATTTAACCTTCGTTCGTATTTCAAACATAACAAAATTATTTATGTGTGTTGAATGACAGATGGCGCTACGTCCGTCTCATTGAACTTTCATCCACATATGCGCAAGTCTTTCACGAGAAGCGTCGCGTTATTTCCAAATTTAATTCCGCATTTGGAATGTATCACAAATCAGTACGTGCAAAATTTTGTACGATTTATATTAATTTATACGAAATATATACGTATTTTCTGATTGTTAAAAGGTTGGTAAAATACTAAAAGAACAAATACATTATCGGTATACCGTTTTTCATCAGTAAGTATCACGTCATATGAAAGAATACATACTGGATGCTATGACTTTCGTGCGCGAGTACGGACGACTATGTTTATTTAGTACGTTTAGTAATCCAAAGTGGCAGGAGATTACATCTTTGCTATTGTCACGCCAAAATGCAATAAATCGTCATGACATTACAGAACGTGTGTTCAAACAAAAATTGAAACCTTTATAATGAGTTTCATTACAAAATTACACGTATTCGGTCCACGTTGCTAGTTGCTGGATGTATTCGGTTGAATGGTAAAAGCGAGGATTATCTCCGCACATATTTTGATTTGGTTAGTCGAGAAAATACATCCTAAGGAAATCGATAGTGTAATTTTCGCGGAAATTCCAGATCCATCTACTGATCAACTACTGTTCGATATTTTTTCTGAATCGTTTATCGCCTTGCATGGCAGATGAATAATGTAAAAGCGTTTTTCTTAAGGTTTCACCAACGACCCGATCGCAAATGTCGACGGATATCAAACACATATATCGTCGAAGAAATACTGATAATGGCGGACAATCATTTACGCTAAATATCAATCAAAGCAGACATTGCCATTGACAATCGTTGTGTCGTATCATATTCGCCTCTGCTGAGCAAAACATTCAATGTTCATATTAACGTTGAGTTCTGCAGTTCGATGAAGAGCATCAAACACATTTGCAAGTACCTGAATAAGGGCAGTGATATAAATGTGTTTCAAATTCTAAATACCGATGTGAATGCTCTTCGTTTGAATGACAACGACGAAATAATACGCTACCAAATTGGCCGGTACAACAGCTCCAATGAAGCTTGCCGGCGTACCTTTGGTTTCCAAATTTATGAACGGGACCCAGCAGTTATACATTTAGCCGTCCATCTTGAAAACGGCCAGCGCGTATTTTACACCAACGAGACAGTAATTAAGCGTGCCATATAATGACTCGAATTGTGTAATCGTGCGGATACTTTCGGTGCCCTTGCACGAATACTTCTCTATTCCGAAGTACTACGCTATTTCACATGGAATCAAACACATGGAAAAAATGGATGCCCCGCGAGCAAGGCTCCCAAATTAATGCGGGCCCCGGCCTATTCAAATAAAACATTTTGGGTCAAGTCACTCCAAGCCAAATTGAGTGCTTCCATCCACGACTTTTGTAAGTTACCGACCCATTGTCATTTCAAGATACACGCAAAGTGAATAAACAACAGTATCGAACATATAAAGATGTATGCCTTTCTCGATGACGACAACCAGCTGTAGCTTTGGGCTGTACAACAAAACAAATGACTACATATTTCCCAGGACAAGCAGACACGTTGTGGAATAAGCACAAAGATTCAATGACTGACGATATATTGCATCAAATTCGTACACGGTGCAGCGAACTAACAATTACATTCAGCGACGCTATGTGCAATGAAGCATTGATTGCTATCGAGGATCTTTGCGTTTTCATTGCCAATTTAGCACTTAGTCATTTCGGTATGAGTTCGCCAAATCGAAGTGCATCTGATTTAATGGACACCGAAATGAATCGTGAACTGCAGTACGATACTGCAGAAATGCCAGCGATTATTACTCGCAATGTCCCACTACTGACTCATGAACAAAAAATCATTTACAATCACATTATGCTGGCAGTTTCTGCGGGACAAGGTGGTTTCTTTTTTTGGATTTAAACTTCAAGATACAGCAGTCGTTGCCAGGCGACTTGGTATCATACAAATCGATCGATACAGTTTGCGATGCCAACGAAGCTGTAAATTATCCAACAGAGTTTTTAAACTCACTGGATTTGACAGGCATGCCACCACACATTTTTACGACTGAAAGTTGGGTCTCCGGTTATTTTACTTCGGAATTTGAACCAACCGCGGCTGTGCAATGGCACGCGATTGACCATTTGCTGTATCAGTTTGCTTGAATTCAGATGTTACTTAGCATTTTAGGATTATATTGACAATTTTTGCGTTTTTGTTTGGTGGCAGAAAGATTGTGGTAAACAATCTGTTTCGGTTACAGCCGTGGAAACTATGACATATGCTGCACCTTATTTTCAGTTTACTCTCTTTAAATGAGATGCAAAAAGCCTCCTAAACCAAATCCAATCAAATAAAAATTTCAAATTTGGCATCTGCGTTTTGCCATCGATAAATAATTTACAAAATTTTATTACAACATAAAACAGTGAGTGGAAGAGCGGAAAGCATGGTGGTTACGATGTAGTCGATTAAAGGAATAGTCTCACAAAAGGTAAACAGTCAACGCAGAAAAATGTCTAGCCGCAATACAGCTCTGGTTAACTTACGGTCTTGATCTTGTGATTGAGTCATATTTTGTTAGGATATCGATAAGAAGTAGCATTTCTTAACAATAACGTAATGCTCTTTATGCGTACAACTCTAAACAAATTATTCAGGAATTAGTTCAGAGTGGTAATAAAATAAACTAATAAAACGGCTGATTGGTGTAGTTCAATAATATGGAGCTTTCATCTGTCAAATTATTATTAATGATCTAACTTGAAGGAAGCTTTTTATATTGGTGTTGTTGTTTATTAATTTTGTTATGCGTATAATGCAATTTTTGGTAGTATGTTAGCATTAAAAAAAGTCAGTTAAGTAAAACATTTTTCGGTATGCAGTGTAACTTAAGTGATAGTTAAAATCTCATTATGCGAAAAATGCAAATAAACGGAAGACTGAAGATAAAGAACCTTATAGAGAGATGCTTCGGTAGATGCAAGAAAGTATATCATCAGCTGTATTTACTGCGACTGATATGATCCAGATCACATCATGTATCAAGAAACAACACAAAACAACATACTACCACACGGATCACATTTCGCCCAGAAATACGGCTATTCTGTGTATTGGATTGGATTTTTAAGAAATTGGTCAGCTATTTAAAGGCAGTTTTCATCACTGTGTGATAATTCTTATGAGGAGTTCAGTAAAACAAAAGAAGGAAGTTGCAAACAGTGTTGGAATTTACACGGTCCAGTTTTTGTACATGGCCAGTTGTATCTCTCGATACAGAGAGTCAAAAATTCGGACAACTTAAAAGTGCAAATTAAAAATTCTTCTTATCGAGGATCTTTTTTTGAAAATACAAAATATTTCATAAGAAACATAGTTATCTAAGAGTTTTTAAAATAAAATATTACGAAATAATAAATTGAAGCTTATCATATTTTCTATATAAGCTAAAATAAAATTGTGTTCTTCTAAGCGTCGTTTGTATGTATGCTCGTTTTGCTGTAACGTGTATACCAGATTGCTAGATCAAAATACATTTTTTCGAAGTAAACAAAAAAAATTTGCGACAAAGCAGTTGAATTTTTGTTTTTAAACAAAATTTCTTTACAAATTCAAATAATGGGAAAAGAAACCGAAGGTAAAATATACGTAATTAAAACCCAAATAAATTTGCTAAAAGATAATAGCAAAAATGACAAAACAGAGAAAAAACATTGTTAATGTGGTTACGGGGAGCATTTGGCAAAAGTTTGTCTAGCAATAAAAGCTACGTGTAATTAATGTCACATTGAAGTCATTACAAGAAGTACTAAATCATTAATTTAACGAATTAATAAATACAGCCACAAGAAAAAAATAAAAATTAACGAGATAACTACTGTTCCCAACAAAAGACTCTTACTGTAATGCCTGGCAAAATAAAGGTTTCGGCACGAGGAGAGTAATTTTTCGAAGCATTTGCTACTCTCTGTGTTATACATGTACACGTCTTCCGTTTGGATTATCATCAACGTCTAAAATCTTCCAGCAGGTTTTTTCAAAGATACTGAAAGGGTTCAAGATGTTGAGCTCTCAACACTGAAAGGTGAATTGCAGATAGATAAAGATAACATTAAAGCAGATAATAAACTTGAAGTGCCCAGTAATGTACAGCAATTACAATGAATCTTAGGCATGGTGAATTATCTAAATAAATTCATACCGAATCTGTCAGAGCTGCAACAAAAAGCATTTAAAAATAAAAAACAAATGCTTACCGTATCTCCAGTACTAATGATTTTTGACGTTAACAAAGATTTCATATTATCAGTCGATGAAAATGGAAAAGTAATGAGAGCAGGGGTGCAATTCCGGTTCGATGATAATGATAACTGATAAACTTATCATCGATAAAACACAAATCGCGATTCCCTTTTCGTGGTAAACGATAAACTTGTGTCAAATTTGGTGAAAAACTGAGATATTTTATCAATTTGATTTTGTTGCTGAAAAGAGTTTATCGCCGATGATAAAATTATTCTTTTTGCGCCTAACTGTTTGTGTTTCGTGTGTTGTATGTATTCTATATGTGTGTATTCTATATGTGTGTTGTGTGTATTCTGTTAATGACAAATTTTAAAAGTCAATCACGAGTTTCAATTTTACTAAATAATAATTAATTTAGCTATAATAATCGTAATGATGTGCTTCAATTATTCTATAAGACATAAATTTATATAAATTTGTGTATACAAAATATCTATATCAAATTTTGACATATATTTTATCTAGATATATAAACATATATAACACTGAACTGAAAATGTATAACAGTTTTCACTGACATCATGCGTAAAAAACTCAGAACTAATGTATTTTATCAATTTGGTAAACCGGGATCGCATTTTTGATGTTCATGATAAAATAAAACAGAATCGAACCCCAGTTCTTATTCAAGTCAGGCGTCCAATTGCATATGCAACAATAGCTCATCAATAGCAAGAGAAGCGCTGGCGATTAAAATAGCTTGCCAGAAATCTCATCATATATGGGAAAAAATTGTCGTAAACAAAGTAGCAGTTAGGCGACCGCCATTCTGGTCAGTGAACGCCGAAATTTGGTTCCAACAAGTGGAGGCACAATTCGCATTGAGTGGAATATCTATTGACGCAACAAAATTTTATACGTTATTAACGGCAGTGTATACAAAAATATTATCCCTGGTAACAGACGCAGTCGTGCACCCACCGGCTGACGAAAAATATAATTTATCAAAAACGCTTGGTTGGAACAGTTTACAGTGTCGGATCAAAGAAAAATTAAAACGTTGTTGGAAGATGTGCAGTTAGGCGATAAAAAACCGTCCGGGCTCCTAAATGAAATGCGCACATTGGAAGGATCAAAAGTAGGGGACGAAATGTTGAAGCAGATCTGGATGCAACGATTACCTAACTAAATTCATATGATAATTTCAACCAGCAACAACGATATTCAAAAATTAGCAAAAATGGCCGTCAAATCGTTTATACATTTCGGATCTTAAATGCAAGCAACGATTTTTAATTCATACCGGTGCGTATATCTCTGTTTTACTCCCCAACAGTGAAAATAATCGTAAAATATTAAAACGATCGAAACTTTTTGCAGCAAATGGGACACAAATTCACACATACGGCGAAAAGAGAATATCTTTAAATTTTGGACTTCGGTGAAATTTTATCTGGAACTTTATCGTGGCCGACGTAAAACAACCGATCATCAGAGCAGATTTTATCAAACCTTACAGATTGTTGATAGATATGAAACAGACTCGTTTGATGGACGGTGGAACCAGGTTGTCAACAAAAGGTACACCAACGACAGAATTAACGTTAGGAATTACAACCTTCGATGTCACAGATCCATGTTCGGATATTTTACGGGAATACAGTGACATCACATTAGAGCACGACCACATGGCTCCGTCAAAAATTAATATCACGCATCAAATAATTACAACAGGCCATCCAGTTTTTGTACGCCCTTTTCAACTCGCGTCAGACAAATGGCGGGTGGCTCGCAGCGAATTCAAATACCTATTACGCAGAGAAATCTGCGTCCGTCTAAAAGCAATTAGGCTTCCCCATTACACATGGTAAAGACAAAATGGAGAATGGCACCCGTGTGGCGATTACCGCCGTTTTAATTCAATTACGGTACCGGATCGTTACCCTATACCATTTATACAGGATTTCGGAAACATTTTAAATGGTTGTAAAGTATTTTCTACAATTGACCTTCAACGAGTGTATCATCAAATCCCAGTGGAACCTGCGGATATACCAAAAACTGCGATAACAACACCATCCGGATTACTTTAATTCCTATATACACCGTTTGGACTCTGCAACGTCGCACAGACCCAGCAACGGCTAATGCATGAGGTTTTAAAAGATTTACCGTTTGTGTTCCCGTATATTGATGACATAGTTGTCGCATCATAGAGAACATCGGAAACACCTCTCCATCGTATTCGAACGATTGCGACAATATGGGTTGAGCATCAACGTGACAAAATGTGTATTTGGAATAGCCGAAGTTATATTCTTCAGGCACCAAATCGCAGCAAATGGTTTAGAACCCTTACCAGAAAAAATTGAAGCAATCAAAGAATTCGAACGCCCAACAACCGCGATTGGGTTAAAACGTTTTCTGGCCATGGTGAATTTTTACCGAAGTTTTATAAGAAATGCAGTAAAAAATCAATCAGCGCTTCAAAAGTTGATTATCGGAAATAAAAAAACTGATAAACCACCAATTGAGTGGTCGGAAGAGGCAGTTACAGCTTTTTAACTATGTAAGAATGACCTAACTAATTCAACCTTATTGGTGCACCCTGTAAGAAACGCAGACCTATTTTTATTTACGGGTGTGTCAAACCATGGCGTTAGCGCATGTCTAAACCAATCTGTAAACGGAAGTGAGCTCCAGCCTTTGGGTTTCTATTCAAAAAAATTAGCAGAAGCCAAACAAATGCGGCACACCTACGATAGAGTATTGACTACCATTTATCAGGCTGTGAAATATTTCCATCACATGCTGGAAGGAAGAAAATTTTGCATCTTTACTGATCACAAACCGCTTACATTCGCATTCCGGCAAAAGAAAGAATCACTAAGGCGGAGGTAAATTAGCCAACTCGACTACGTCAGTCAATTTCAAGTCAATTTTGTCAAGTTTTTTTTTCCGACTGACATTCGTCATATTATCGGTTCGGATAACAGTGTGGCTGATTTATTAATGTCAAGAATTATCGTGGTAAATTTAACGGGCGAAGTCAATTTCGAGAAATTGTCAGCACCGCAACACCATGATCCAGAATTAAAATCAATACTGGACGGGAATTCAAACAATATATCCTTACGAATAAGCCGCTTTGCCGTGACGTTCGTTCGTCCCAATGGAATATCGCCAACCAATCATCAAAAAATTACACTAATTAATCCACCAAGGGGTTCGTGGTACCCAAAGATTGATTTGTGATCGATTCGTTTGACCGGCGATAAATAAGAATTGTCAGGTATACGTGAGGTCATGCATACAGTATCATCTTTCGAAAACTAGTCGACACAGCAAATCAGCGATATCGAACTACGTTCAGCCAAATTCCAGGTTCGAGCATATTAACATCGACATAATAGGACCAATGCCACCTTCAGCTGGGAACAGGTATTGTTTGATCATCTTCGATCGGTTCATTAGATGGCCTACCGTAATTCCCATGGAGTTGCGAGACACCTTATCTCGGGCTGGATACAGTTTTTTGGGGATTCTCATTAAGATCTCATCCGATTTGGGACGTCAATTTGAGTCACAAATATTCAGAGAAATTAATCAAACACTGGGCGTTAAACATTTAAAAGCTACGCCATATCACCCTCAAGCGAATGGGATTATCGAACGATGGCACTGAACGTTAAAAACTTCAATCAAGTGTCATCAAAACAATAATTGGACCAACCTAATGCCACTTGACAGAACTTGTTTTTGGGCAAACCCTTCGCAACCCGGGAGAATACTTTGACTCAACCAAGGACAAGCATAGTGGATCTGAATTCGTAAAGGAGTTTCGAATATTTATTTCAACTATGCGACCTACGACGACCGCTCATCACGATAACACAAAAATGTGCATGCAAAAATATTTAAAAAGTTGCACACACGTATTTGTGAGGAATGACAGCCTACGTCCACCATTACAATGCCCATATACAGGACTATACAAAATAATCAAACGTTTTGACAAGTATTTTGTGATACAAAATTGCAATTCAACACAAAAAATTTCGGTTGATCGTTTGAAAGCAGCATTAATTCCACATAACACGGAACAAACAACAACAACCCCGGTGACAGGAACTGAACCAGATACGTCAAAAACTCAACCATGTAAAACATCGTCGACCACTACAACATCATAATCAGCTCTAACAACAAAGACGGATAGGAAAGTTTACATACCCACACGTTTCTACTAAGGGTGGAGTATTGTGGAGTCTTCCTGTAAATCGAAGTCAATCTTGTGAAATAAGCAAAGAAGAATAAACGTATTTTAAAATAAAAAGCATTCCTTTACTTTTAAATCAACGACCCATAATATTCCCATAGATTCAACGTATACTACTTGAGGTGGCTACCATACAAACCAATTGTAACTTATAGATAGGGTCCACAATTTGGCAAATCCTTTAAGTAGGGATTGTAAACCCGAATAAATAAAACTAATTACAGATGATTGCCATAAAAATATGATCGAATTGCAACATTAACAGCCAAAGAACTTCAAGAACTAATCGTTGTATTAGAACAAGGTTGACCCTGTCTAGAAAACCAAAAAGAATTACCAGAACATCTTCAAAAGTATTGGAACTAAACCGAGAATAATTGTCACATTACGAAGGTTTAGTTTTCAGTGGAAGAAAGTTAAATTTAGACTAGACAACAATTTATACTCCATGAATTATTTTTTCAACAGTTATTTTCCATTAAGAGTATTTTCCACGATGCAACATTTTTTATATGCACGAAAAACGTGAGATAAAAATATAAATTTAACATTTGTACGAGAGCATACCAAATAATTTTGTATTTTTTTCGTTTTGTCGCCCATAATTATGGCAGTAAAACGAAAACATACAAAATTATTTACAAAATATATAAAATTGGAATACTTTTTATGGTTGAAAATTGCTGCAAAATATACATGCACATAAAAATTGTGTTTGGACGAGAAAATATTTCTCGCACACAAATATACAATTTTTGTTTATTTTTTTTTATAGCTAAATTCATTTTATTTTTATTTTCAGTGTGGTAAGAACTAAAATTTTGAGGTTATAAAAATTAAATAAAATTTTGATATTATTGAGATATTTTGATAATATTGTTATATTATTTTGTAATTAATAAAAAAAATGTATAAAATATATATTTATCAGATCAATTTTTCGAATCTATAAATATTCATTAAAATTCGCCAGTCTCACAATAAAATAAAAAAATACAATTTATTTTTGATATGTGCAAATAAATTTTTGATTTTTTTAGGTTATTTTTAGGTTAGGGAAGGCGTCAACTTATATAAACTATAAAATTTAGCTATAAAAAAACAAAAAAAAAACAGTTGTCTTTGTCACTCAAGTAGAATTTAACACTATCTTTCTTTTTTTTTTGGTTTGCTGCAGATTTTAATGTTTGGCTGCAGAAAAAATATTTTTCATCGTGGAAAAACGCCATTATCCTACTTTAAAACTTATTTTTAGCTCATACCCTAACTTAACTGTTTATTAAAGTTAATTATAGAAAATCCCGTCCTCCCACATTCCTCAAGTCGTTTTCAGCACATCTTTTAACTTTTTGTGTCGAGTACTTAGAATAATCAAATTGAGAAACACAAGATTTTCAAATCATAGAAACCAATTTAAATAAAATATAGTTCCGTTTCCGTTATAATTCTATAGATATATAGAACATCTCCTATTATGAGCTAACTTTTCATTTGTTTTCAAAAACAAATCAAAACCGGTTAAATTGTAATTTCCTAATGCTGTCAGTTAAATATAGAGCTAAAAACTTGATAAAAAAAATGCTCCTTTATAAGAGCGCGAATTCTTAACCGTAAAATATAGAATATGTATCTTGGATCAAAACCCTTGAGGACCATTCATATATTTCAAACACAAATTTTTTTCTTTACTTCTTTATACCTAACATGGGATATATTTTTAATGTATCATCTATTTGGCATTGTCATTGACATGGGTTTAAAATTAAGGACGGAATTTATATTCACTCCAAAGAGTAAAATTAAGTTTTGTCTATCTCGTTTGAAGGATTTGACATAAATTTAGTTGTATATAAATTGTTTTAAAGGACAGCATCAAGATTGTTTTATCGTCTTTTTTTGCTCGCCAATGGGATAGGATCTTCTTCCCAACGATGCGCAGGAACGAGGTATTCATCATATATGTATGTGGCATTGAGACAATCGGTACATTTCAAGGACGCCGAAGATTTTGACTCAGCCTTTGTCAATTAGGGTAAAACTCTAAGTTTCAATCTGTCCAAGATTTTAGCTAAAGAAAATTCAAAGGAGGATAATGCGAAGCTTAATTTAAAGCGAATTGAAACTCTGCTTTTCTTTGAAAAAAAAATGGACGGCGTTCTACGATCTATATTCAGAGCAATGATGCATGTTAATGAGGACATTAATAAAACTGTCAAGATGCATCAATTAAAATCGACAATGTCGGAAGAATAACCAGTCACTTTAAGGCAATAGGTGAGAATTATAATGGTGCTTGAAATGGAAGCTGGTGGTCAACAGATACCAAAATAAACGACAGCTGAACATGTGAACATCATTCTGGGCTTTCTTGCAATGCATTCAGACCCAGCCCTTAAAACGTTAGGCATACCTACTTTGTCATGGACTTATATAGCTATTACAATTGTCAGCAAAAAATTTGACAATGAAATAAATAAAAGCATTTGAGGTAATTATTGTCCGTCCACGGGAGTTGGCAACAATAGAATCGAATTTCGGTTTATCTTTTTCTAAAAGCGCAGAATCTAGGCATTAGAGGTGACAAGACCAAAATCATTTGCTTTGCGCAACAGTCACTGCACAAGAGTCAAACCCTCCACTCATAACCCTAGGGGTTATGGTCCTACATCTACAAAATCTACATTGGAACGCACCAAACTCAGCAACTAATGTAATCTGGGTAAGATGAGTTTGAAACAGTTCCATGTAGAGGTTGGGGGCTTACATGAAAGTATAGTTTCCATGACCAAATGGCTGGTATCTTTTCGTATAGAATCACGGTTTTTATCAGGTTTCTCAATGAAAATAGAAGCCTTGTTATTATCAAGTCTCACACAGTCTCTACACGATCAACAGTGGATCCATTTAAATAATTTTCAATGGGCTGATAAAAACTATAGCCAACAAGCAAGGTGGACATTTTATTAAGTGCGAGACTGAGCGATACTCCAACATCCACTCAATGGTTATGTTGATCGACCTTCACAATTAACTAAAGAAATCCTGGGGAATGAAATATTCCCCAAAATACTTCTGACAGAATAAGAGAAGCTTAGTAAAGATCATTACCAACAGAACTTCAGTTCACAAGGTACTTATAAGGTACTAATGCCTTTTAAACCTGGTGCACCAACATTCGAGTCATCGAAATAAAGAGCCCTAGCTAGATTCCTCTAGTTGGATAAAACTATTGTCAGTACCAAATAAGTGAGCGCATACAAGAATACTTCAATCTAGGAGATTTAGTAGAATGCAAAACCGGTTCAAACAACAAATATTACATCTCTCACCATGAGGTAATCAAACCTACCGGTTCAAAAACAAAATTGCAAGTGGTACATTACACGTCAGCAAAAACAATTAGTAGGTAGGCTTAAATTACAGGCGGATCTCTTGTCCATTTTATTATGATGGAGAAAGCATAAAGTCGCTTATATCACAGACGTTGAAAAAATGTACCGACAAATCAAAATACATTTATATCCGATCAACTTTACCAAAACATTTTATGGGCAAACTCTCCCAAGAAGAAATAAAAGAGAATCAACTGACAACAATAACGTTTGGGAAATGAATGCCAACATTGTTATACTTCTCTCCCGATGTTAGAGAACAAAAATTTCGACCAAATTAATATTACGAAAACTAGATCTATGCGGAACCAGTCTCCAGGCGATTAATAGGTATAGAGTACAACAGGATTTAAAGTTTGGTTAAACTGCATCATATTTCTGGTCTGATTCAGTGAGGTGAATAAGGTCCACAAAATTTAAAACGTTTGTAGCGAATCGAAGCGAAAAATTTTTCAAGTTGAATTTATGCTAAATATCTCGGATTGCATTTTGACTCGAAACTGAAAAGGAAACACCACAAACAGGTAAAAAGCAGAGCATATTAAAATAAAACACCATGAAATGAACTGGCTAGCAGAATGTCATTCTAAGCTTAGTATATACTCGTCTGATTAAAGAATTGACAATTAATCCAAATTGGACACGTGGCATCCAACTCAGGCGCTGTACTAAACAATCAAATCTATTAATTACCAGAGACCAACCAAAAATCCTCAGCTGCCATCATACACGAGTAGCTGGCCATCTCAAGCTTTAATGGAAGACAATAACAACAAAATGTTATTTGAGAGGCAAGACATTTTAATGCGACAAATGTATTCTGGTCTGAAAAGAGTACTTAATGGATTACAACCAGAATCAGACCATTAAAAATCTTGGGAAATATTGCAAGAGGTACAACAACCCTAGACTCCTAGCAACTAAATATTTCAATTCGTTATAGTTTTATCTAGGAAACTAGAAGCAGCATCTAGTAGGTTATATTAAACATCTTTATCAAAACCTAAAGGGAAACTCCACAAATAAAGGAATTATTTGATTTTTTGGAAAGGACAACATTACAATAATATCACTCCCTATACTTCTGCCAATCAACTATATGCTACATATGCTAAGTAAAGGAGCAGATCATACACTCTTCTACATGAAAATAACTCAGTATCAACTACTAGGGGTACAACACAAACTTTCCTGGCAATTATTGCCAACGGAAATAATTAAACCAGAAAAAGAAAACGGGGAATTCATAGCACTGAAGACACTAATTGACCTAAGATTAATTTCTGCAAAGGAAGCCAACTTATAAACATAAAAAAGGAAGGTGTATGTGAACATTTCTACGGAAATAAGGTAAGCGTTTATAAGTATGAAATAAACTAGTAGAAACTAGTCCTAAGGTGTGAGGGAGACTTCCGATGAAAGGACCTGTACAGCAGAACAAAACCATGTTGAAGACATTTTTCAAAAAAAACATCGGAACGGTACTCTGATGAATGATACATGGTAAGGATTTCAACAATAACCGTGTTGATCCAAGAAAGAAGAGTCAACGACCTGGCTGTAAACATATATTACATAACTCGTCATTGGGAGATGAGAAACAACCATACTCTGAATAGTGTTCGACGCATCATTCAAAACAACCAGTGGAAAACCCTTAAATGACGTCATGATAACCGGGCCAAACTTTAAGAAATAGCTTGCCGATATATAATTGCTACGTTGGCAAGAACATAGAGTTGTGATGATCGCCGACATATAGAACAAATGTATTGCCAAATATGGATTAATAAAAAGAACCGAGATTATACCAACGAATATTGTCGAGAAGTGCAAACATGGTAACATACGAAACTACCACAGGCAACTAACTAGCAGTAAGAGCCTTAGTACAACTAGCAAGGGAAGGATTCGGTACATATCTAACTGTAATAAGTGTCGTTATAACTGGGTTTTCCATAGATGACCTGCACACTGGTGTGGACAATGTCGAAGTGACACTAATGGAGTTCTACCAGGGAAAATCAAGCTGTTAATGTCCAAAACACAAGTTGCACCAGTTAAAAGTAAGCCAACAGTTCCTCGACTCAAAAGAACTTACGTATTAGCATGACGCTTGGCAATATTAATATGTACACAGTTATGCTTTGCTGGATTTTGGGGGAACTAAGTCGCTTCAAAACCTTCCTGGCAAATTGAATTTCTATAATCTGGAAGATATTATACCAACTATTTCGGATAATATTGGATCATTGATGGTAGACAAGCTGTAAGACAAGTGATCCAAAATAATGCAATATGGAAAAGCATAGCGTGAAACGCGTTGAAACGACGTTGAAGATTCACTCGGAAATTTGCTGGAGAGATATGTTCAGAATCCACACTCAACGAGAGCGCCATTACTCGGAAGAAAGCATCTAAAAAATTTCAACCCGTACATCAAGAACATTAATATGAATGATAGTCAACTCAAACTACACTATCAACAAAGGACCTGAAAGATGAAATAGTGACCCTGAAAAATTATGAAGTTTTTTACCAAATCATACATTCATCATATTCATCTCTCTCGTGCGGGATTGGAAGTCTTCCATTCAGTTAGATAAAGTAAACCCCTTCCCGGAATGCATGCGGAAAGATGGAAAATAAAATACCATTTACGGACTAAAACTGTCATGAAGCGTCTTCAGGACGCATTTGATATGCTTCAAACAGCATCTGTTTCTCATGTTAGGTCTAAAATACTAGGTTAAGGCACTCCAATTAAAACCCAAGAAGTAAGAAGAGCAGCCATAATAAAATTATGGTTCAGGGATTTAGAATTGCAGTATCGGCGGATTTAGGAAGTGAGCAAGCGCACTACTAGTCATCGAAATCCAACGACTGAAAAGTTTCAGCAATGAGTAACTTGGCTGCCGAAGCAAAAATTGTAAAAAGTTCGTTTAGTTTGTTTAGTTCGTTTAGTTCCTTCAGTTAAGCTAATCAAGCCTTTATTGTATGCTGAACTGTTAAAAAAAATAAGGGCGGACTCAGAACTTTCTGATCTCAGCAAAAAAGTTATTCATATTCACTAAATTACGAAGGGAGATCTTTTGCAAGAGTTTGAAAGAACTTGAAACCAACCGGATGCATGTGTTTTCGAATCCCAATTTAAGAAAAGCCTTCACACAAGATGCCCTTGAACAAACAAAGGATTTTAAAGTAGTGACTTCAAAGGACGAGGAACTGCAAGCTCTTTGATCGCTGGTGGCAGAAACAAAAGCTATGTTACCTTTATAAAAACTCTAAAAGCTTCTTATAGGGAGCATGAACCGCAGAGGTTAGCCTTCGAATATGACTCGATCGGTCTGAGCTGAGTAGGAAGTGCAGAGAAAAGGATCATATTGCAGAGGGCGGCAGCAATGATCCGAAATGCATGTTTTGTAATGATAAATCAATAGAAGGGAAAAAACATTACGCTGGTAGTTTAATAGGTGTCCATTATATCAAAAGGCACTGCAAATACAACGAAGAAGATGAGGTTTGTCCAACTAAATCGTAATCACTATGAAGCTGCGTAAGATCTGCTATAAGCACGTGATATAGGAGTGGACGTTGTTATTGTATGCGAACAATACAAGAAGTTTGATAATAAGGCATAGGCAGCAGATTACTGAAATTGCGCTGATTTTTGGGTCTGCAAAAAACTGCAGGAGGCTATTAAAAATAAAGAAGACTTGTGCTTATTAGGCGGACTACTAAATAAAGAGGTTCTAAGTATTTAACAAGACTGGTGGCTTATTATTTTAGAAAGAAAGTTTTAACGTACGAAGGCAATGGAAGCACAAAATATTGTGATACAACTGGAAAAGTACCAGTGATATAACTGATATAACCAGTGAAATAACTGGAATGCCATGTAGGATGTAATTTTTCAAGTACTATAAAAAGCAAAAGTTGTCGGCTTTGCGGATGTTGTGGCAGTTTTTGTGGTGGTAAAACATAGAAAGAAGTTGGAAGAGATATGAACCTGAAGTTTAAGAGTCATTCAGTATTCTGATGTATGACGCACCGATTTGAGTGAGTTCTATGGAAAAGGGAACATATAAGCAGCAATTCGCTTCTTTTACTAGGCGGGAATTCCGCCAGTGGAGTGAATTTATTACCTAAGGTGCGTCAAACTATGTATTCCGGCCGTGGGATTGGAACAAAAAAAAATCATAATATGATCCGTGTGGAAACTATGAACAAGTGACAGGTGTGATGGGACAATTCGTTGAAAGGAAGACTCATCGATTAATCCCTTCCGTGAATAAATAGACACATAGGAGATATGGAAAGGTAGATTTCTATCTGAGTCATTTTCTAACAGGGTATATGGTTATTTTCGTGCTTATCTATATAAGTTGAAGCATGATGATTCTCCATACAGCCCTGAGTGCGAGGGTAAAACTGAGAAAGAAGAGCACGTTTCATTTTAATGTCTGCAAATTGGCAAAAAACCATCTGACCTATTTAGGTCTTTAGAAGTAAACCTAGTACCGCAGAAAATATTATTGACTGTATGCTGGAGTCCGAGGGAACGTGGAGAATGGTATCTAGTATGACTGAAAGTTTTGTACAAATGCGGGAAGTGGCAAATTATTGATGAAGAACTACAAAATCTTCTAGATATATCTGGATTGGAGACAGGGGACGACTGATATCTGCTTGATGACTTTATGTTATGTATGAAGGTGAAGTAGAATCGAACGATGCCATAGCCGAAAATATCAGTGAATTTCATTAATGCTTGGTATACCACCATATTTGAAGAAAACTTGTTGCCTGTTGATAATGAATCATCTCATCAAAATATTGTTAAATCACCTTATGAGTATTTTCAGTCTTATTTTCCAGACCAACATTGTATCGACGCTGCAAATTTTACACATATTTACCATTTAACAATTCGTGAATCTAAACTGAAAACAGCTGCTTTCGAGGTAAAAAAAGGTATGGCGTCTACCTTCTTTTGGGGGTGAAAGTTATAGCCGAGGTTGGACATGTACTGGAAAAAGACCTTCGCATTTTAATCCATATTTCTGGTAAATACAACCGGTGATCAATACGGTGCGAGACAGGTAACGAGCATTACGGATGGAGTAACGCTAAGAAGGTTTAGCTTGCCACATACCCCGATAGAAGTCGAACAGTAGTGAAGAAGAAGTGTGGGTGATGGTAGGCCCTTTGGGGGATGGATACAAACATTAGCCGACATTTGAATTTCTAGGAACCGCTAGAAATTTCAAATTGGAAACTTGCAAGTCTCGAACACGTTATAAATGCCAAATAATTTTTAAGGCACACAATTGTGATGGTCGCATTTTTTACACTTCAAATAATTGTTTTAAACAAATTAATAGATTTTTTGGTTATTAAGTTCATTCTGAATCATATCTTAAAATTTCATCAAAATTAGTCAACATTTAATTTCCCTGAAATTTCCGATGTCTTAAAACGAACCTACACGATTGTGCCACTTGAACTTTAATTAAGGTGACTTTTTGGAGAAAATAATTTTTTAGTAGTATACACAAATGTGTAGGTTGAACTTATATTCGGACATAAATCAATTGTTGATATTTGCTTTGCCGTAATCATATTTTACCTACACAATTGTGTAGTCTGCACTCGAAAAAAGTTTATAAGTTACACTGTAAACTGAAATTAACCAAATCCCAGATTTCACTAACGTTCAATAAATTAATGATTATTCTCGCAACAAGATTATCCAAGATTATCAAAATGTCATCTTTAAATTTAAAATTCGTTGCTTACCTGAGCACGATTGGCGGCCAAATGAATTTGTTTTGCTCTCAAATCAAATTTTTTCATCGAAATATCTTCTTGAATTTCATTCGCTTTATTATACAGTTGACTATCTAGTCCTCGTGACTGTGTTCGTGCCAATGCGTCTAAGGCATCCTAAAACAAAAATAATAATAGATAATTTATCAACGTTTATGTTAAATGAAAAACACCTTCGCGTTTTTTTTTATAGTTTAATGTATTTTATTTTATTAGGTAGACTATAATTGGTGTCATAAATATAAAGTTTTGTGATAAAAACCACGCGATTACCGATATAATTATATAGAAGAAGGAAAAAAAATTATTACCTGCAATTGACGAATTTGTATTTCAATATCTTGTGCCTCGCGTTTTAACGCCTCTAACATTGGTTTGGGTTGTATCGATGCACATCGATCGACAACCAATTCATTTTTAAATATTGGTGTTGTGTCATTAAAATCGGGTATTTCATCACTATCTGGATTAGGTGGTGGTTGTGGGGATACAAACATTTTTCTAGGAATTTTCACCGAATTTGGTGTTATGGGCAGCACACGAATGACATTGGTTAAATCTTGGGGTCCCGATACCGATTTACATGTTGACGTTAAACCTTCGTATCGTTTCGATTGTTCGATTGCCTATATTTAAAAAAAAAATTTCAATATTAATACATAAATTATGATAATAATATATATATATAGTACCTTATTCGAAATAGCTTCAGCACCTTGTATTACTGCTTCCGTTACAATATTACACAAATCCGTATATATCTCTTCCAGCTCTTGCAATAAATTTGGTAATGTTTCGCAATGATACGCTTCAAGCATTGCATTTGTAGCGTGCAGCTGTTGCACATAAGCATTATGCGAATCAATATATTGGGTCAATGTCATTTGATTTGGATTCTGCCGATGCCCTAAATAGCATTGCTTATAATCCAATCGACACTTTAAAATAAAAAAAAAAAAACAAAAAATAAAAGTTTAATTAATTTTGTTTCTTGTTATATTATTTTTAATTACAATTCCATTTCATTCATATAATTTAATATTCAAGAAGAAATTGTTAAAAAAAAATAAAAAAAAGTTTTTTTTTTTCTTAAATGTTGTAATAAAAACTAAATAATTAATAATGTACCAAACAATATAAAAACTATAACAATTATTATTATTATTTTTTTTTTAACTATAAAAATAAACTATAATAAAAATAACTAACAATAAAAGAAAAATGGCGGATATAATGAGCTATAAAAAAAAATTATTTGAACTACTATTAAATATATAAAAATAAATGTTTTTATTTTAATTTCTAATATAAAATAAAATAAAAAAACAGTTTTGTTTTATGTATTATTATAGCTACAATATAATATAGTATTAACAGAAATTTGCAACAGCTATAAAAATGAAGTGTGCATATGTGTGTATAAGATCAAAAGTTATGGTGTTTCACGTTTTATTGCACAATTTAATATGTATATAGCTAGCCCTCCAACAACACGGTATTTTGCAACACTGTTGGGGCAAAGACAGTTTTAAATTGTACAATTATGATTGTCTTCGCTTTTATCCCAAGAGTGAAATAAAGACATAGCAGAAATGCCGGAATTTATTGAAAATTTGATTATGTTTTTTTATTCGGTCACAATTGTTTCAGAAGAGAAAAAACAAAAAATGAATTACAAATATTTTCAATTATTCTAGGTTGAGACATCTATTAGAAAAAATTTAAAGGTATATGGTATGTGGAATCAAGGATGTATATGTACATAAATAATATCCATGAATTGTTTACAGTTGGAACAATAAAATAAGTGTTTGTATTCTGAATGATAAATCAAACTTAAACATAAGTAATTCATTTGAATTTTTATTTGGTTTATAATTACAAAACACAATACATACGCAATATAAATGTTTGTTTTGTGTTGTTATATTTGAGTGTGAGTCAGAACCAAAACCGTCTATACTACAAGCCGTCTTCTAAATTTCGTTGACACAGACAAACAAAACCAATATGAAAAATTGCGTGTAGTAGTGCTATCGAAATTCATATAAAAATAATGTTTTTTTTATATTTTCTGTTTCTAAAGAATAACATTGGTATGCAATGAATATAGCTTGTAGTAAAGAGGGTTTTGGTCAGAACCCTCTATATTACGAGCCGTATTGAAGTTTTCATTGGCACATATTATCATGTATTTTTAAAATGTATTATTGAATATATATACTTTAGATTTATTAGTAACTATCAAAGCCCCATATAAAAAAATAAAATTGTTTGATTTAATTGTTTATTTGTTTTACCAAAACCAACACAAATGTTTTATACAAGTCGTGCTGTACTAATATATATGATATACAAAATTACACTTGAAGTAGGTGTATTAGTGTACAGACGAAATAGAAAATCCCAATAAAAAAAATAAAATAAAAAACAAACAATGTTATTCTTTTTAATATGAATTGAGAGAGTATGAGTGCATTCTATACTTCCAAAACCACAAAGAACAAAATAAAATAAAACACGACATCTTTGTTGTTGCTATGCATGAGTTTTTATTTTGTTTATAATAACAAAACACAATACATACGCAATCCAAATGTCCGTTTTGTTTTGTAATATTTGAGTAACACTAATACATATTTTGAAGTGTACCGTTTGTATCTCCGTATCATATTATTCTATCATATGAATATAAGAATGTATGGTAAGTAAAAAACGTATCGAGATATGGGGTGCGATTATGTAAGAATTTCGAGTTTCGACAAGATGGTTGATATTTTTAAAAAAATTTATGATTTGACATGTCGAAATTGCGACAAGTCGTTGTTGTTTTACTCGAACACTTTTTAGGTTGCGACAGACATGTCGAAATGAGTAAAATATTTTTTTTTACATAAAACTGGCCACATTATCGACATGTTTTGACATGTCGAAAGTCGAAACTCGAAATGCTTCCCATGGTTTCGAAAAGAGTATAGAAAAATATCATTCACATAATATAAAACAAAAGAAAATAGGTTGAAAATAGAAAAAAAAATCACAATACAAATAAATACATTACAATTTGGCTCTTATTAAAAAATGAAGAGACCAAAAAATACTTAATTATCTAAACACATTAAATAGTGCGCTTAATTCTGAGATACAAATGTTAAATAGTGGTAGTAAGAATGAGTATATTAAATATTTTTAATTTGTTATAGATTTTGATAGCACTAATACACTCAATTGTGTATATATAGGTTTTGTTTATCTGTGTCAACGAAAATTACAATACGCCTTGTAATAAAGAGGGTTTTGGTTTTACACAATATCCGCTACACATATCCCGACACGATTTTCTACTTACAATACAATCAAAGTATATATATATATATATATATATATATATATATATACATATATATATATATATATATATATATATATATATATATATATATATATATATATATATATATATTTGTATAGCATGACAAAACCCTCTCTATTATAAAACCAACACAAATGTTTATACAAGCCGTGCTGTAAGTTTCGAACGCTGATACACTAAAACAAACGGTACACTTCAAAATTTGTATTAGTGAAAAAAAAAACGTATATAAAATGCACTCACACTCAAACATTACAAAACAAAACGAACTGTATTGCGTGTGTACTGTGTTTTGTTTTTATAAACAAAATAAAAACTCATGCAAATCAACAACAAAATTGTCGTGTTTTATTTTATTTTGTTCTTTGTGGTTTTGAAAGTATAGAATGCACTCACACTCTCTCAATTCATATTAAAAAGTAAAACATTGTTATTTTAAAAAAAATTTTATTGGAATTTTTGATTTCATCTATACACTAATACACCTTTCTACTGTACGTTTTACCTACTCCAAGTGTACTTTTTGAATATCATATGCAAAGCTCCCTTTATTACAAGCCGTATTCATCGCATACTTATGCTATACAATCATAAACATATGAGAATGTATTGTAACTAAAAAACGTGTCGATATATGATTTAGAATACAATTGTCAAAAAACAATAAAATTTAAAAGGCCAAAACGTAGAGAGAGTAAAATGCTCAAATGCTTTATAACTTTAGATTTAATGGTATGCGATAGTAAAGAGAATATAAATTTTTTTTATATGAATTATTTTGATAGTACTAATACTGATGCACTGTTAAAAGAGAAAAAAAAATAATAAAAATTATTTTAATTTTTTTATATGGAGTTTTACAGTACTATTACAGTATGTAAAATGAGGAGTAGGCTGCGTGCACAAGAAATTGAATATGGGTCTGTTTTTTTTTGATATCGGAGAAATCGGAGAGATAAATTTACTGTCAAATTTTCAGATGTGCGTTTTTTTTTAATATCCGAGAAAAAAATTATCTCTCTGTGTCGTTTTTTTTTACGCTCCGATAATTATCGGATACGATCTTTTTACTCTGAAAAAATGTACAGATTATTTTATATTTTTTAGTAAATTCTAAAATGGCGTCTCCGATTGATGTTGAGCTATCAGGTGACAAATAAAACTTTAATTTAGGGAATTTAATGCTGAAATTCATAAAATAATTTATTATTTTTGGTACTAAAAAATAACACAAAAAATATTTTTTTCGATCTGATAGATAAAAATCGGAGAAAAAAATTATCAGATATATCCGATAAATAATCTCTCTGATCTCTCCGATTACTGGGTGTCCCAGTAAGAAGTTTGGATTTAAAAATTTAATAAAACCAAAACCACTTAGAATATTTCCAAATTTATTTTTTTGTTTGAAAGTACAGTCCTCCTAGTTATTTATGGAAAATGATTTCATTCGAATGGAAGCCGCGACTGGCCTTGTCGTACTCCATTTAGTCGGTCTAATTGCTGAGCACATTTTGGATTGTGTGTGGATCTCAATGGTTGCTTCAATATTGATTTTCAAAGGTTCATTTGTGGATTGTCCTTATAAAACTTGTCCTTCACGGCACCCTACAAATAAAAATCCGAAGGCGTCACATCACAGTTCCTTGCCGGCCAGTTCTTGTCACTATTTCGACTGATAATGCGGCCATCGAGTTTTTGACGCAATTTCACTATTGTAACGCCTAATGTGTAAGTTTTTTAAAATTACTGAATGGTTACGCGGGATCTAAACGAATGGTATGTGGTTACTTTACCGTTCAAGGAAAATGATACCAGCGTACTTGGTGCTTCAAAACAAAGAGCCACGCAATGGTTTTTTGCAAATTGAGACACTTGTAAGTAGGACTCATGAGAGAATCTCGTCAAATGACACATATGAGTCAGTTGCAACTTTCAGCAAGTGGTCGAGGAGCCACCCAAAATTGTTTCAGGCTATACAAGTAACAATAGGTTAATTAGAAACTTGGAGTTGACAGAATATAAAACTGAACTTACAAAGAAAAAACCAGTCATGGAAATAGCTAAATAATTTGATCCATTGGGATGGTTGACGCCAATTACTTTTACATCCAAACTTACATTACAAGAATTGTAGACGACAGAAAAAAATGGGACGAAAAAGATACTAAAGTAATTAAAGCAAAATGGGTGAAATTGAGGGACCGATTATTACAGCTTGAAACCTTATCAATTCCACGTTGAATAGGAACCGCATCTTCAACAACACAAAACCTTTGTTTACACGGGTACTGCGATACGTCAGAAAAGGTAGCACCTACCCGAGTTAAGCAGGCTTTCCCACTAGAACTATGCAGAGATCTTTTCCTGTCATGTTTGATTATAAAGCCAAGTGGAAACACATAGTCTCAACACACAACCCAGCGGACCATGCATCCCGTAGAATTTTACTATGGAAATTAACTTCTCTAGAACAATAATGGAAGGGACCTAAAATAATACAGACCCCGTGGCTCACAAATGTTCGACGCGAGTATTGATCTAAAAAAGAACTAAACTGTTCTTCACGTTTTTACTAAGGACGCTGCATTTGACAACACCATAATCAAGCTCATGGACCGCAATTCAGATTATTTAAAACTACTTCAAATAATTTCTTATCTCCTTCGATGTATATCTCAGGACAGCATTAACTGCAATCGCAAGTACAATTGAAGGTATTTGCTTTACATACAAAATATCAACTTTAAGGGGTCAACAATCACTTACCAGTCGCTCCGTGGCACCAATGCATTGACTTTATCATTTAAACGGAAAACTTTCTGGATCGTAAAAGAAACTCCAGGAGTAAGGAATCTCATTCGAAATGCATTGTCTGTTTTCGATTCCAAAGTAAATCGACAGAACAAATTATCATGGGCGATCTACCGAGAAATCCTGTCATCCCTCTCATTTACATACATCGGTGTCAATTATGCCGGCCCATTGAACATACGGATGTCAGAGGAAAAAAAGGCATGCACACGGGTTACATTGCTGTTTTTGTATGCCTTTCAACGAAGGCAGTTCATCTCGAAGTGGTTTCTGATTTAACAGCAAACACCTTCTTAGTATCGTTCAAAAGATTTATATCGCTCCGGGGAAATATTGCCGACATAAGCAGTGATAACCCAACGAACTTAATTAAAGCAAACTGAATTCTAATCCAAAATCAACGGCATTGGAAGAAAATTATCCAAAATCACATGGCCCTTTATATCTACCTCCAAGAGCTTCATATTCCGGAGAATTATAGAAGGCTACGGGTAAACACCAACAGGAACATCACTCTCAAAAAATAGCACCAAGAGATAAACTCAGGTTCAACTAGTTAATTGAAACGTAGTCGGGCAATAAAACAACCTTTCAAAGTTCTTCATGAAATGAGCTTTACAAAAGGTGTTTGGGAGATAAAATAATTCTTTGACTATTCACTGAAGCAAGCTCCCAGAATCGACGTAAACTTGAATCATAATCTAAATACATATACCATCATAAGAAAAAATCAGTTTACCCATTGATATTCCAGATATCGGGTCGATAGAATATCGTCAAAAATTAGAATAAATATATGACATTTAGGCGATTGTACATATACAAATATTTTGATTATTTTAAAACGATACCAGTAGCGACATCTAGCCGGTCAATGGGCTAACCATAATAGTACTATGTGTATTTATATTATGATTTAATCGATGTCAATGATTTGTTTCTCTTTGTTTGTTACAAAAAGCATCGTATAGTGATGTAATCGCATGGATCGTCGTTCACTCGTCCAGACACTATCCAACCAAATTTAGTTTTAGCATGATTGGTTCATTTGGTGTGGTTTGACCGTTTCGCAAAATATTAAAAAAGTGATCAGTTAGTTTAGCTATATTTTGCTGAGGTAATCTAGTGAACTATGACATTATTACTGCTGCAACTTGGAATTTAAGACTTACATCACATTTAATGGTCATTGTAACTGTACCTCTGAATATAACTGCAAAGATCCAATATTCAGTAATAAAACTTGCTTGCGATGTAGAGTCAAGCAGTGCCCGGAAAGGTGTTACTTTACCAGAAGTGTCCTTCACTTTAACTAAGGCGGTAGGAAGAATTGAAATTTTGTGTGTGTGTTTTCTCCAGAATGTAAATTACTGTATGAAGTGTAAAATAGTAACGTCGAAAGTTTGTACAGTTGGCTGTGGCATTTGCTCATCTTGATGTAACAACGAATTATGTTTCTTAGTACGAATGCTAAATAAGCATTTAAAAAAATAATGTTTACTACTGAGGCAATTGGAATAACTATTATTTCGTTTGGCAAATTTTATATAGGTGTTGTTGCATTTAATGCATGAAAATTAGTTCATTTAAAGCGTGTTTAATTCAATAAATTAAAAACTGCAATTGCATATGCTTGTGAAGAAGAGGTTTTCGGTACAAGCCCCACCCTCTTTGAATTTTAATAATTACAATTTAGAGAAACGTAATACCAATAATCGTCAAAATTGTAAAACGTCAAAATTGTAACGAGTTAGGACATACACTGCAACAATAATAAAATTTTAACATTCACAATAAATTTTGACATATCCAAAACAGTCATTCTTTCACGTTCCAAGGCCATCTAGCTGATAGTCCATCACTAAAATATGATTATATCTGTCAACCGGAAGAAATTATGCCATCCTTGTTTATATAAAGTTCGATAATAAAGTGTGTGATTGTTACATAGGGTTATGTATACATGTAACCATAACCTATGTATAATAAAATAGTACATCATGTGAATTCATACAGATATGTCAGAATAAATAAAGGCACGAACAGGCATTGTACGTCAACCAAGCTATACGGGTGTATTTTAATTGAGCTGTTCCTATCATAAACCGCATGGTGTAACATGGTGTTAGAAGTGGGGTACGATAAATCAAAATGTAAAATGTGAATACGGCAAACTAGAGCTTGAACTATTACGCAGCAAAATTATTTTGGGTAACTGATTGAAAACATACGCGAAAAATTATTGGCGATAACACCACGTTCTTGTCCAGCTTTCCGGCAATTTTGCAAAAAATATAAAAAGAAAAATCATTTTTCAGTCGCATGAAGTAGAAAAAATATAAAAGTTGATCAAGTCGAAATACAAATCAAGATTTCGACGAAGACATTATTGATTCTGTATTTATCGAAGAGATAAATAGTAATAATAAAAATGACAATAACTAGTTACAAGAATTCTTAATTATTAGTTCAATCACAGAAAAGTTTAAACTGGATACAGGTATGTGATTGAAACTAGTGATAAAAATAGAAACAGAAATGCATAACTCGCAAACTAAATATTTTATATCGTATATAGCAGACATAAAATCAAAGTAATTGGACAAACTAAACTGTCACTCGAAAAAGAAGATAATCAAGTTGACATAACATTTAACGTCACCAAACACACGAAAACACCAATTTTAGGGTTAAACGCATGTCAAACGTTGAATTTAATTAAAAAAGCCGACAATGTTAAGTCATATGCAGGCATTTTCAAAGGTTTAAGTTGCGTTAAAGATTTCGAGTATGATATAGACATAAAAGATGATGCGTCATTTGAAATTACTCGTCCAAGAAGAATACAATATGCCTTTAGGGAGGAGGTATAAATTACAAACGTTAGAAGAAATAGCGATAAAAAAAGGAAGCAAAATTCTCACAAGCAAGGCTGCAGAGAATCATCCTGAAAGTATATCCGTATAATCATAAAATTATTTATTGCAAAGGAAAAGACATACCGATCGCTTAGGTCTAAATGTCCAAAATATCAACACAGATACGAGCAGCGAGGAAGAGTTGGAGATAGACGTTGTCATACCAATGTCAACTGCCGCATTAAACAGTTTGGTAGAAGAAACCAATACATACTTATCGGTATTGAAGGAATAAATTTCAAATGGATTTCCGGAATATAGGAAAATCCCAGAGGGATTAAAGTATTTCCAGAAATTCGAGAAAGAATTATCAACGTACGAGGCCATAATATTCAATGGTGATAAAATAATAATCCACAAAAGTCAAATACGTAAAATCCTAAATGCTACGCACATGGAACATTTAGGGATACAAAGTACTCTAAGAAGAACACGTCAACTGTTTTTTTGCAGAACTCTGGGTTTATAGAAATAGAAAAACTTATATAAATAGTAACTCGTTTAAAGTTATGAGATTCTTGAAAATGAACTTCGCTATGTTTGGAACCCAAGAAATGTTGGTGTCCGGCAACGGGCTCCAATATTCGTCGGTCGAATTTAAAAAAATTGCAGAACTGTGGCAATTTAACTATAAAACATCAAGTCTACACTACCCAAGAGCCAATGGCCTCGCAGAACAAGCAGTGCAGACAGTCAAATTATTGTTAAAGAAATGCCAAAAGGACAATCCGGATATGTTATTAGCATTACAAAACCTGAGAAACACCCCAAGAAATGAGGTGTTCAACCTAATGAAAGGTTGATGTCTAGAATAACAAAAACGATATGTCCAATAAGCTCTAACTTGTTACAACCAAAAATCGTACATAATGTATGATAATGCAAATAATTATTGTCCACGACTAAAATTATTTTACCAAATAGGTGCTTACCGTCGTTTATCTACTTACGATACTCAACCACAGATGTCGACACGTAACTATAAAATGAGTATGTGTCATTTTCATTCGTCACAATTTCTTTTTGTTTGGGATAAAACATGATCAGTATCGAAAGTATTATTACTAAAAATTGTGCGTTTTTGTCATTATTTAAATAAATTATCAATCAATATATGTAAATGGTTTTTCTTTAAAAATAAATACGGAAGAGGAAGGAAAAGCTCTTCCCCTATTCAATGTAAATTATAATATAGCGTAATTACGGCAGAAAGAGAAAGACTATGCAGACCAGGGGTCAAAAAATTACCAGAACCTAAAATAAACGATAACACTAGAATGCAGATAGTTGCTAGAAAATGGATCGGTGGTAAAATTACTATAGAATTGGAGAAGCCAAGGTCAGTAATTGTCAAAATCGAAACAAATGCCGAACTCCGTGATACCCAAGCGCATGGGTCCTAAACCGCATGGTGTAACAGTGAATAACACAGGTTCTATAAAGAAAAAGACCAATAAGTGCATCGAATTTGAACTAACAAGAAATTAAATTAGTTCCAAATATTAATCTTATATTCTAAAAGCCGTAACACCAGAATTTGCGAAATGAAAAATTGAAAGTCAAGTACAAGAAATGTTACACGAAAATAAAATTGATCCAAAATTGAGTCAATATTATATAACACTGGTTCTTGCTAACGGTTATCATCAAGTATCGATGAAATCATCTGATAAAGCTTACTTTGGATTCGTGATTAACCAAGATGGTCTACATCCAAACACAAACGATGGTCAATTACCCAATACGACAAAGCAACAATTATTGAAATCATTTTTTGGATTAGTCGGGATATTACCGCATTTATTGGTAATTTTGCTAAAATTTTAAAATCCATTTACAAATCAAATATTTTAAAAAATTAAGCATGCAACACTGTAAAGCATTCAATGATTACACCACTACAGTTTCTAGACTATGGAAAATAATGTATCCTAGCTATTGATGCCAGTAGAACAGCTATTGGAGCGGTCCTGTCGCAGATGAACAGCAATATTGATCAAGCATTGTTAGCTGTAGTTTGAGCTGTGCAACATTTTTGACTCTACCTCTACGGTCGTAGATTCAATTTATACACAAATGAAAGGGCATTGATCTGGATGAGAAACATAAAAGATACTCTATCACAAATAGTTTGATGCTAAATATCATCAGACCCAACTCACGAAGATGTACTTGTTATTACTAGATGCAAGGCAAATCTTCGAGCAACGAAGCCTTTTGAGATAGTTATCTAAATCGTGTTTTCTCAATTTAATTAAAAAAAGAAGTTGTGTAGTGTTTACATTGTAAACAATTTGTTTTGTAAACAATCTGTAAAACAGTAGGCGATGATATTATCAACTCCTTTGTTTATTTTAAATGATGAATGAACAAAAATAAGATATTTTCATTAGTTTTGAGAAATGGTCTAGTGTATTACGTCAGTGTTGTGAAACAAAAATTCTAAACAATTTAAGAAAATTAATATTTTGACGGCATAGTTCTCAGGTAAGGAATACATGGATATCCTATTTGTTTACGGTAATGGTAATGCATCAAGAGCTCTCAATGGATATGAACGCAGATTACGAACGCATTTCGAATTGTCAAACATTAAAGAGGATATTGCGACCGATAAGAAAATAATGGAATCAATAATAATTCATTGAATTGAAACAGAATTTCATCTTTTGATTTGTTACCTGGATAGGCATCTATCGAGTGGGAGAAAGAAGATTATGTCGATAAACAATTAGAATGCTGCCTTGTCAATGTTATAGCACCCACAAACATGTATGCGAGCTTCCTCGTTTAATTTATATAAATCCAAGGTACGACAAATGTACCCTATACGGCTTTTGCCGCTCTTTGAGTTAAATCAAATAAATCGGCATTGATTCATTTTCATTTGGCAAAATTCACTTTAAATAATTCTGTGCTTGTAACCAATTATTGAAAAAATAATTACACATATCCAGAAAATGAGCTGTCTGTCATTTGCAACTATACTACAATATCGATTATTTGTCAATATTTATACGAGTATTATTAAAAGATTTTTTTGTTCTTTCGATAATTGGATGTAAGATTATAATTTTTTTTTCTTCGAAATATAAGCTAATTAAGGTTTCTTTTTAAATACGGTTATTCTATTAATTTTTTTGCATGTATAGAGAGATCGAAGAAAATTCTAATTCTCTGGAAATTTGATTTGCAAGAAGACAGTTAAAAAATCTACTTAAAGGATAGATATATTACGCTCTATATAGATAAAGTAAATGACTATATCCAAACTATTTTCTGCTCTATTTCTTTATGAATCATTTTTTCTAGTTGAATAACTCGAAGATATTTTACAAAAATATGTATCCAACCGCAAAAACTTTTTTCTTACAGCTTTACAATACCTAAATAAAAATATCTAAAGAGTTTGGGGTGCAAACAACGTATAACAATACAGTTCATGTATGACCGAGTTCATCTTCATTCAGAGAAACATCTAAAAATGTTTCGTTTGTCTTTTTATCATTCTTGTTAACTCTCTTAGTCGTTTTCTCAGTAGTTCTTTGGTTGAGTTACGAAAACAATATTATTTTGCCGTAAAATCTAATGAATCACGAACATTATAGAGAACTTCGGTTGGCCGAGCTACAGGTGACTCTAGGAATGGTAAAAGTTAGATCTATAAATAAATGGTTTGGTGAGGAGTGTCGTCTTGCTGTCGAGCAACAGAATATAGTCTATAAACTAGCGCGAATACGTTTTATAATCGCACGCGTCAACAAACCAGTCCTTGCTATAAGAATCTCCATTCGAATTTGTAAAAAGAAAAAGCGAGGATGGTACAAGGCTGAAGTCTTAACATTATAACAGGATGGAAAACTTGGAAGGAGCATTTCTATGATTTATTCAAACATCAGCAAGTGCTATATTTGAAAGTTGCCACTTTTACTAGTACTATGCCCTATCCTTAAAAAAAAGATCACTAAAAATACAAAAACTTTCGCGGGCTACCTCCCCTTTATTGTCTTACATAATATTAGAGAGAATCACTCCTTTGACGGAGGAATTTGTAGGTACCTATGTAGGTAAATTAGTTTTGGTGTATGGCAAGCAGATGCCCTGTCCCCGATACTCCTTAATCTTATGTTAGAATTTAACTTTCGTTAAAGCGAAATACCTCAAGACAACATCTTGTACCATCAATCCAACCAGGTTCTGGTATATGCAGATGTTATATCTGTAATTGGACTGAATGGCAATGGTGTTAAAGAACTACTGGGTCCACTTGTAAGATTCTTGGCTGCCGTTAGTCTCAAAATAACCAGTCCAAAACAAAACATTTAATTCCGGGTTTTAGTGACAAAGACATAAAAGACATAACCTTTGACAGAAGAGGCGCTATTTGTCAGGTGCAGCAGTCACTGTCGCTGAAGATGGCTCCTCGGGGTAAAACAATACGAAAAGCAAGCTCGGGATCGAATCCAATGGATTAAGACTGGGGTGCGATTATGTAAGCATTTTGAGTTTCGAAAAGATGGCCGATATTTTCAGAAAACATGAAAATTTGGATTGTCGGAATTGTGACAAGTTGTTGTTGTTTTACTCGAATAATTTTTAGGTTGCGACAGACATGTCGAAATGAGTAAAATAATTTTTTTTACTTAAAACTGGCCAAATTATCGACCTATTTCGACATGTCGAAACTCGAAATGCTTACATAATCGCACCCCTGTAAAGAATCCAAATATAAGAAGATTCCGTCTCACTTGCTCATTGGGTTAAAAACAAAATTATAAATCATAATTAACTTCATATTATTAGATCAATTTCTTTGTTTCTTAATATGGTGTGGCTCGGGTAGCCATTTTATTTGAGTAGTTCAAAATTAGGAGTGAGACAGGATAGACATAAAAGAAAAAAAATAAACGGAGGGGGGGAGGGTATACATTGTTTTTTGTAATTATTAAATTCGTTTACTACTGCCAGTAAATTTATATAATAAAAATATTTGAACTAAAAGAACAATAATTAACAATTAGTGTGTATTTATTTATTTATCCGTCGAACTCAGCCTGTTGGTTGGCGGTTTTAGTATCAAACATTTTACAAAAAACAATTACGGTAAAACAAAATGTTTCTAAAATTAATAACGGGAAACAGTGTAAAATAAAAAGAGAGTTATGGGAGAATATAATACATTTCCAAAATCAACGGTAACCTTACATTCCCTGGAAGAAACAAAGGGTATTTTCGACCCAATGGATCGATTTGATAGAGCTGCGCATTATGTACAGAATTTGATACAGAGGAAATGATCGATTGTGACAAATGTAAAAGATGGCATCATTTTGTTTGTGTAAGTGTCACAGCAAACATAAACCAAGTACCGTTATGGTATTGTCCAACGAGTGAATAGAAACGGTATATTGAAGAACGAAAGGCAAATGCAACGGTAGAAGAAATGAAAATACAATTACAATGCGTTGTATATTCAAACGGTTCCTATAATACAAAGTGTAGTGATAAATCATCAAAAAGAGGGTATCAGCACTATCCTGTTTGGTAGAACGTCGAGCATTAGAAAAGTTGCGGGCAAGTGAGGAAGCGGTCATTTTAGAAACAGCATTAGAAGTAAACATACAAAGATTACGTAAACAACATTTACTTGACAAAAAACATTTGGAGGGAAAACAAATGCTTTTAGAAATCTCAAGTCATGTAGCTGCTCTGAAGAAAATAATTCGAAACGAGTGCAGCAATAGATCAATAGCAAAGTGGTAGAAGAGGCAGATGTGCAGGATGTAAATAAAAATCAGAAGTCACTATCAATCGACTTTAGGACGTACGAAAATCCTTTCAGTGTTATTCAGGTGACACAGCAAACATCAATTAATCTGCAATTCATTCACGTGGCGTCTATCACCAGCAGAACTTAATAGTAATAAAGCTGACCAAACTGCCAATCCAAAGAAGAATACAACAACAATGAAACAAATCACCAAGAGCATGAAAAAGTGGGGTTTAAATCAAACCCAAAGACTTCTGAAAATGACAACAGGAATCAATATTCAATCCAGTGCAGTTAAGGATCGAGATCTGCGGCCAAATTACAAACTATAAATAGAAGTGTACCAACCTCAAAGTCAGGCCATATGGATTGAGAAGATCAACAAGAACTTACAACGAAACAGATGGCAATTAGGCAAATTATTTCAAAAGAGCTACCATACTTTGGTAGTGGCCAATGTTTAAGATAGTTGTGGGATATCAAACGACGAAAACTAGGGACGACTTAAGAAATGTTTGCGATGAGATGTAGGTTAAAGCGTACTTATATTTCCCCAATAATGTACGTCAGGTTATAAAAAACATTACGAATGCTTTTCGGTCATTCTGATCTCATACTCAACTCGATGATAGAGTGGGTTGAATCAATGCCAACTCACCCGGAAAATCTTGAAGCTTTAGTTAAATTTTCAATGTAGGTACGTAATCTTTGTACGACAACCGTATAGCGTATTAAAACGAGGAACATTTAAACAATCCAACACTTTTACGAAAAGTTGTTCAAAAATTACGATCACATTTAAAATTGCAATTGGCCGAATGTGTGTTTAATTTTCAAACGGCCAACCTACATAAGTTGCAGATAAGGCATTTAAATACTATAAGGCGACTAATAGCGATAATATCTGTGTGCTGAAGTGCAAATCTGTTCAAATATTAGCAGAAGGTCAGAAATTCAAAGATATGACAGGCAACGAAAGGTGAAAGGCAATACTTGCGAACGGTCCTTGTCGTCAAAAATATTTCAGAAAATAACGTTTCTGGACTTGTAAATTTAGTATAAAGTGTGAAATAGATGGATGTAAAATGAGCCACCACGCGCTGTTGCATATTCCATATTACACCGAAACAATCATTCAGGAAATAAGACAGCAGAGTCAACGAGCATCGGTGAGATCAACAAATACAAATGAGTACTTTACTGTTTCGAATAGTACCAGTGGTACTACATGGCCAAGAAAATATTGTCAAAAAATACGCTTTATTAAATGAAGAGTCAAGTGTAACATCGCTGGATGAGGAAGTGCCAAATAATTTGGAACTTAATGGTCCACAAAAGAATCTAGAGCTGAAATGAAAGGACAAGACAACACGTAGAGAAAAGCAATGCCGTTTAGTTGGTTTCAAGTTTTCGGACGTTTGAAGCAATGAGGTGTACAAAATGTCAAACGTCCACACGGTTGCATGCTTTGACCTTCCGATTCAAATAGAGAACATTGACAGTGTGAGTAGGCACCTCAGTAATTTACCGTTCAAAATGTTATTAGCACGGGAAACTTAATTTTGAAAGCCTTAATCACTTCCTAAATTAAAAAATACCAATTTGGTCAAGCGTAGCATGTTAATAGTTGCAGTTATTCAAATTGAAGGGGTTTTTGTAAATATTTTATGGGATTCTTGAATTTCAGTATGTTAATCCCTTACACTTTGACTGAGTGTCGTGTAAATAAGTCCTTGTCGTTTCTGTTAAAGATCAATAACTTAACGAAATTTAATTCATACTTAATTCAACAATATTATAAGCGTCTTAGAAATTCTATTCTGTTTTTGTTTTTTAACATGTTTCCATTAAGTTAACTTAACGAAAATTTTTAATTTTACGACCCGAACGAAATAACAAATACTTTTTTTACTGTGCTCAAAGAAATTAACGAGTATTTAACGAAGTATTAAATATTTTTAAAAGGTAAATTAAAATTTTTAATCGAAACAATTTTAAACTTCAAGTAATTTAGTTTAAGGCGTTCACAATTATTTGATAGATTTTCACCTCAAACTTTTTTTTCTCGGGACGCCTAATTTTATTAACAATTGTAGAGTCACGACCGATATCAGTGTAATCTTAATAGTTTTAAACTTTTTCTGTTTGAACCAAAAAGCCAAGACGATTTAAAAACGAACTTAACGAAAATAACTTATAGAAAGTTAGCAATTTAAACAATATTTAAACCATAGATTATTTATATCATTAGTTATTTATTTGAACGATTCAATTTGTTTACTTTCACAAAACATTGTTTCGTTAAATTAATTTGACGAAACTTTTCTAGTTTCTAGCAAACAAAACAAATAATTTTTATATTTTAACTATAACGTTATTTAAAAACGAACCAACAAAATTTAATTAAATTGTATTCAAATGACTTAACGAGTATTTAACGAAGCCTCTTAAAAATTCATTTTACAAGTTTTTGAAAGTAAATTAACGAGTTATCGGTTCAAATCACTTTTTACATTTCATGTATACTTAGTTAAAGGTGTGGAAAATCACCGCCAAATATTATTGGAGCTGGTAAAGTTTCTTCTACTATATATAATATAACGGTTGGTATAAAAATACAAACTAAAACTGATAAGTTTGAACACGCGTTAGAAATAAGTTTTAATAACTAATTTAAACGTGTTTTAGAAGGTAGTGATGGTTTTTAATGGCAATTGGAAATATTATTGTAACTTAACACTTTAATTAAACATTGAAAAACTTAACGAAACAAATAGTTTATTTAAATAACAGGTTATTATCTTAAATTTCGAAAGCTCCGGGCATATTGTAAGATTAATTAATAATTATAAAAGCTATGTGTAGTAGATAATACATTTTTAGCAAGGCTGAATTACTTGAAGACTGCGAAAATATTAATGTTTTTCGCTTTATGTAATATGCTTTTTATGTTTTTGTAATATGTTTTTTATTTGTGCCATTCAGGTAATAATGACCTAAAATCAAACTTAACGAAAATTATCAATGCCTATTAAAAACTTCATTCAAAAATTATTGGAATTTTAGTAATTCTTATCGGTTTTTTAACTGGTAAATTGACAAAATTTCTGTTAAATTAACGAAATTTTTTATGTTTAACGAAACTTAATATTGTTTACTTTCCACCTAGTCTCACATAATAGCTTAAATAGCTTTTAATAGCTTAAATTTGCGCCTGTATTCCAATATTTTGCCACTTTATAAACGGCACGTTATCAAACCCTTGTATTTCGTCTTTTTTAAGTATTTTCCATGTTCCCGACCCAGATACATTATTTAAAATTATTATTTTGATTTAAAATTATTAGGATAATTTTGGCGCCCGGTTTTACTGGACCATCTGCACCTATGAAAACACCGGCCTTATGTTCGGTACATTTTTTTATTTTTGAACTTCTACTCGTACTAAAATTAAAATATAAAATAATGATATTATGACACAAAAATATAGAATGTGTAAATAAACAGGAAATCAATGTCATGACCATTTTTCAGGGTGTTGATACTTAAAAATAGCTTCTACGTAATAGACTCTTAAACATTGTTAACTGTAAAATGATATTATGAAAGGACTAACACTTTTCGTATTATTCTTTTTTTACTATATACATATTAAACATTTTGTTTAACGAGTGTGTCTTCGCTTTAAATATTTATCTCTTTTTCGCTTAAGTTAGTGTTTTATGTTTTATCGCAATTTTGTTTAATCTTTTATGATTTATGTCATAAATTTTTATTTTATACACACACACCAACACCTATATACAAATAAAATAAATATTATTATAAATTGTAAAAACAAAAACTAACTAACAGTAAAAAATAGTAAAAATGTTAAAAATGGCATTCCAGAAAGAAATTCAACATAGGAAATAACTCACATATTTTATATTTTATAAAATATAATTTTATTTATTTTTTATTTTTTATTTATGTATTATATAAATTACATTATTTTTTATTTTTATTTTTTCCAGAAAATATGATGGGTCTATATGTTGTAAAATATTGTTGGAATATATCATAATGGAAGAGGATTAAAAGGTTAGTGCTTTTATAGTTATATAAATATATATTTATATATGAAAGTAAATAAAATAATATTTATATAAAAAAATGTGTTTTTGTGTTATTTTGTAGATTATTTTTGTGTATGTACATATATGTGTTTTTACCTATGTGTCAGATTATGTGCAAATTATAATTATCATTAAATTTTGTTTTTGGTTATTTATAAGTACATTGAATTATGTATAGACAGATGAAAATTGAAATTATATGTAAATATATATATATATATATATATATATATATATATATATATATATATATATATATATATATATATTTATATATATATATATATATATATATATATATATATATATATATATATATATATATATATATATATATATATATATATATATATATATATTTGCTTTTTAAAAGATGAATGAATAATTTTAAATTGAAAAGATAATAATTCAAAAAACATAAAAAAAAATATTATTAAATATGTTATTTACCTTTGATAATTTTTCTTCAGTCTTTGCTATAATCGTATCAAATGATTCACGATGTGTAAATACTTTTCTACTTTGAACTTTTCGATAAAATGAACGTTCCAATAAAGGTCGCGCCACCTGTTGAATAAATAAAAAAAAAGAACGAAGTAAAAAACATCTTTTCATCTTAATTATTTCTTTATCAATTCACTTAATTAAATTTTTGAAATGTTTTGTTCATAAATCAAGTAATGATTTGAATTTGCATGCGGTATTATAACTGAATTATAATGTTTTCAGTCTTCTGAGGTGTCAACATTCTAAATTATCATTTTCTCAATGATGGTTGATTGTTTTCAAAAATGAGTGACTATCTGTTGAAAGATATTACTAGGGCTACGTTTACAGAAAGACACATTACGCACCTGCTTAACGACTAACACAATCTAACGACCATTTCGTGAAAAATTGTAGTGAGTTTTCAAAGGATATCGTTCGAAGTCCGAAAACTTTAACTTCCGTAATGCAGAAGGATTACTTCATTAAAATCAACCCATCAAACAAGACAAATATATAGGAGTGCATTTAACACCATAAACAAGAACCGTGAAAAATTTCATCGTCATTGGTTTTGTGTAAACGCAAACTAATCAAAAAGTATACTACTATGTATACAAACTATTCTCTAGGAACAAAAGTTACATGACCCAACGAACTTACATTTGTAAAAATATTATGCAGAAACTATTGGGATATGTGAGCTCTTCGGAACATATGTCATCTATTTATTCTTTGATTTCCAAATCAAAACAAGTGGGTCGCATCGATTCACTTCCTAAAAGAGAAAGAGAAGTCCTTAAAAAGGGATAGTAGCAACCATTAAATTCCTTGATGCCAACGCACTTGGTTTTCGTGGGAAAAATCAAAAATGTAGTTAGTTAGTTAGTTTTAGGTGGCCGCCCAACAAAAGGACGAGGCACAGACACATATGGTCCATAGTCTTACCACAGAAATTGCTTCTCCGCACTTCCCTACTTTAACCAATTTGAGCTTCTCACGAATCAGTAGATATCTCTAACGCTCAATTTACTGAGATCCGTTAGATCGCACAGGACGTGAGCCCCCAAAAACTTGAGTCTGTTTTGAGACAGATTAGGACAGGTGCATAACAATTGAAGTATTGTTTCCTCCTTTTCTTCGTCCTTACAGCTTTGACCATAAACACGAAAGAAAGCACCAAGTCTACTGGCTTGCTTTCTAATAAAACAATGTCCAGTAATGACACACACAACCGTGTTAATATTATGCCGTTGCATAGATACTAGCTGATTAGACCTTTTTAAGTCCAATTTAGAAGAAATCTGCCTAGCAGCTTCTTTTTAAGGAGTAATTTGCATGTAGCAAGTAGTACTTCTATGTCCACCTTGCACGGTAAGATGAGGCAAGTAATATCTTGTCTCGCGAGTTCATCGGCTTTCACATTCCCCGTAATATTAAAATGTCCTGGCACCCATATAAGATGGATATTGAATTGTTCAGCGTTAAGAGATGAAAGACAACTCCGGGCTACTTTCGACGTGATAAAGCCTGATTGTAAAACTTTAATAGCAGCCTGACTGTCCATAAAAATGCCAGGGAGACGGAAAGAGAGATTTACATTTAGTTTTTCGCAGAAAACCCCTCCGCCGACCTTTCCATCAATTTTCGAGCCATCTTTAAAAAAGTTAATAAAGTCTGACTTTAAAACTGTTCCATTCACCTAGTCCCCTCTGGAAGGAATATCAGTTACAAATTTAACTTCGAGGTATGATGTTGAGATAGTGTAGTCGATAGATTTAGGGATTTCTTTGTTCGTTAGAATAGATGAGTGTCCCATAATGTTACAGGAAATTGATTTAAGCCTTATGGCTGTACTAGCAGCCACTGGCTTAGCCAGGATAACCAAAGGTAAGAGATGAAAGAAAATCTCCAGTGCTCTTGAGCAGGAGTGCTTCTTAGTGCACCACTAATACGCAAGGTAGCAGTTCTTTGCAGTTTCATGAGTAACTTTTGGTTCGCCACTATATTTAAAGCGGGCCACCAAACTGTAACTCCATACATTAGAACTGGTCTATAGAGGTATAAAGCCAATGCACAAGGTGAGGTTTAAGCCCCCATCTTTTTCCAATGATATTTTTTAAGGCTTCCAGCTTATTTTACTATCCAAAATAGGCCCAAGAATTTCACTTTATCTGCGATGTCCAAAACAACTCCATTGAGAGTTGAAGGGTCAAAGCGAGAAAGTTTGTATTTCCTGGAAAAAGAACCAACTCAGTTTTCAGTGGGTTAACACTAAGACCACAACTATTGGTCTATTGAGTTAGAATGCCAAGAGCAAATACAAGGATACAAGGATATTTACCGAAAGCGCCAATAGCAACATCATCTGCATAAGCCACCACTTTAAAGCCAGTCCCTTCCAGGTTTAGTAACAGGTCATTTATGACCAAATTCCAAAGAAGGTGGGATAATATACCACCTTGCGGTGTACCCTCTACTTACAAATCTACGGATGGATGATACACCTAGATTCACCATTATGACATCAGCTTACTGTAGTTATACGATAATACTTTAAAAGCATAGTATATACATATTTTCTATCATTTAGGCATGTTTCACATTGCAGCTAAGCTAAGCTAAGCAAAGCTAAGCAATGTGAAATACAGTAATCGCTCGAACTGCACGGTTTCTGACTGCGCAGTTTTGGAGTTGCGCGATTTGGTTTTTACCACTAAAATTGCGCATTGCATGGTAAAAAATTCGCAGAAACGCGTAAATATTTCGCCATTTCTCTTTTTCTCTTTTTTTTTCGCGCAATATACACATAACAGTTTAATTGTGTGTGTGTAGCGATGGTCGCTACAGTACTCTTCTGAGAGTGATTGTCTATCTTACTCCATTTATATTTGGTGCAAATCCATATAATTCACTAACGCTACATGTACACTTTACATAAATATATTTAGAGCGTAAAGTAGCAATTACACATAGCACTCGGTCGCCATGGCCTCATGACATGACAATTAATTTTTAACTAAATTCCTCATCAGATCGAAACTGAGCTTTGCTTCGCACACCATTTACATTTGAATAATTAAAATAACAGCACACACATCCGCCGTCTTTATAATGGTGACCCCGGTGTGATATGCAACACACAAACACAAAAATTATTCAGATTGGATGTTGTGCGATTGTATGTGTGCTCACGATAGATGGTGGACATTAAAGAGCATTGAAGATTCAAGAAGCTTTTAATGTGGGAAAGTTGACTAAGATGTTGAGGTAGCGATTAGAATGGAAACTAATGAGTTCTAACCGCTACAGAACTCCGCGATAAATGATTTCCCCCATAGCAATACGTACATGTTTGTGTATTCCTGAGCCTAAAGTTTGATCAATGGAACATAATATGCCATAAGCAGGTTTTAATCTGTCGATTGAAATGTTTTGATTTTTATCATTGATTGAAATGATGAAGTGCGTTCTTAGTCGTCTAATGATTTTGTCCTGTGCATACCTTGTCTCCCCTTACGAAAACAAGATCACAGTTGTCCAGAGATTCCAGGACACATTTGTCAATTTGCTTGGTTGTACGTGTGCTTGTGGGTATAAGGTTTTACATGGTAGTGCGAAGATGGTTGATAACTGTATCGCTGTCCCAATAAGGTGAAAGAGGATTACCGATAAAGAATTAACCAGGTAGCTTGATTGTCTGTCCATAGAAAAGTTTAGCTGGTGAGCACTTTAAATCTTCTTTACATTTGCTCGAATCCCAAGTAAAACAATTGGGACTTCGGAAGTCCAATGAATTGTATTGCCTCTGGCTTTAAGAGATGTTTTAAGCTGGAGGTGGAAAAGTTCCACCATTCTATTAGATTGTGGATGATAGAAAGTTGTGCGAATACGGTGTTAGCCCAGTAGCTTTGTCAGCTCTGAAAAGAGTTTGGACTCGAACTGGCTTCCTTGATCGGTAGTGATATTAACCGGTACTCCCAATCTAGATATGTAGTTTTCTACAAATGTTGTAGCAAATTTTAATACAGTAAGCCTCGAGCCATCGGGTAAAGCGATCGACACAAGTTAACAGATATGTACATCCATTAGTCGGAGAAAGTGGCCCTACGATGTCTAATTAATGAATGTGTTCGAATCGACCTGGTGGAATTGTCCATGTGGTGACTTTGTGTGTCTTTGTATTTTGCATGTATGGCAGGATAAACATGATTTCGCCCAACGGGTTACATCTTGATTTATACTAGGCCAAAAATATAGAGAAGTGATCAATTTACGTATAGCGAATTTATGAAATATTATGGAGTGTATCGAAAATAATTCGACGTAATGGTTCTGCAATGTAAGGACGATTGCTTCCAGTTGATACTTCGCAGTATATTTTTAAGCCTAGTTTCATAGACGAATTAGTGTGACATTCGGAACCAGAAAGTATATTCTGTAGTTATAGATCTGCTTTTTGTACCTAGATGATGGTATAATAGTCGAAGCCAGTTTTGACTGCGGCAGTTTCGTGATCTGATTTGTGAGATAGCGTATCAGCGACCACATTGTCTTTGCCGTGAATATGTTGAATATCCGTGGTAAATTGAGATATGAAATCCAAGTGACGTGATTGTCTTTGGTTTCTCTCAGTTTTTGACTGAATGGCTTTAGTAAGAGGTTTATGGTCAGTGCAAATGGTGAAATCCCGACCCGCGGCAAATATCTGAAATGTTTGATTGATTGATAAATTGCGAGTAATTCCCTGTCAAAAGCAGAATATTTCTTTTCAGCTTCTGACAATTTTTTTGAGTAAAATCCCAGTGGCTCCCAAACATTCTTATTATACTGTTTCAATACTGCTCCGATTGCAGTGTTCGATGCGTCAGCAGTTAAACTAAGCTTTGAGTCGTTCAGTGGATTAGCTAATAACGTAATGTTCCCCAATTTAGATTTTAATTTAGTGAATTCATTTTGACAGTCTTCAGGCCAAGGAAAATTCTTAGCGGTCTTGGGCAACTTAAGTAGGGCAGCTAAGGGTGAATGAATTGCGGCAAGCATTTCAGCAATGTTTAGTATAAATCGATGATAATAGTTTATCATGCCAATGAATTGCTGAATGCGTTTTATTGATTTTGGAGCTAGGAATTCCGTAATGGTATTAATTCATGCTTGAGAAGGCAGAATACCATTAGAAGTTATATGGTGGCTGAGGAAGTCAAGAGTGCTTACTCCGAAATTTAAATCTAAATTGGGAAACATTACGTTATTAGCTCATCCACTGAATGACTGAAAAATTATTCAGATTGGATGTTGTGCAATTGTATGTGCGCTCGCGATAGATGGTGATAGTGACATTGAAGAGCATTGAAGATTCAAGAAGCTTTTAATGTGTGAAAGTTGACTAAGATGTTTAGGTAGCGGTTAGAATGGAAACTAATGAGTTCTAACCGCTACAGTTCCCTATCAGTCTATTGGAAATCGATTAAGAAAGCTTTGATGACAGGTAAAACTTCCCAAGGTTGGTTTTTAAATTACTTTTGCGTAGATGCTGAGTATTATTGTTAAAGAGAAAACATTGCTTTCAAGATACTGCTCATTCTTGACAATGCACCAAGTCATCCAGCTCATTTGGCTGATTTTGGCCCCAACATGACCTTGTTAGTTCAACCCATGGACCATGGTGTCATTGCTGCATTTAAACTATATTATCTTAGAATAACGTATTTCCATCTAATTGATGATACAGATGGACCAGATAAACTCTCAATTCGTAACTATTGGCAACAATACAACATCTTAGACGCCGTACAAAATATTAAATTTGCTTGGGATGAGGTAAAAAGAACACAACTATAAATGCCGTTTTGAAAAAAATATGGCCTGAGTGCTGCATCAGGGAAGCAGGTGTGGATATGCCAGCACTAGTGGACATTGTGAAATGGGTAAAAAATTTGGTGGTGTAGGATTTGATGATATAGGAAGATATTTCTCAAGTTAATGAATGCAAAGAACTTTCATTTCTGTTGAAGAAATGGTGACTTATTTCGCAGATAATAATGTCGCAAATGAGGAAAGTGATGATGCAGAAATAGTCAAAGAAAAAAAATTAAGTAGCAAAGCACTGGCAGAATTTTTCAAAAATTGACAATAAACTTGGTGAAGAAGCCATTAACTTTGACCCTGATTTGGAACATGCCTTAATATTACGCAGACGTTTGAGCAAAGCTTTAGCGCCATATAAGGAATTTTATAATTCGAGAGGTAAAAAGCTATTACTATTAACAAGTTGTTTTACACCGAGCAAGTGGCGCAGTGGTTAAGCTGTGGTGTTTGGGACAGGAGGTACCGGGTTCGAATCTCAACGGAAGAGGGTTGTAAAAGGGATTTTGCATCACCTGATTATGATCAGTGATGACGATGAACATAATTATGACCCCATGTTGAAGTTGACTGGTTTGGAGAGCTTTGGCCCAGAAAAAATTGCAGGGTATAAACACAAAAAAAACTTTATTTGAACTATGTACTTAACATTAATAGTTTATATGAGAAACTTAGGATTTGGAACGTATTCCCAAAATTTAATACAAAAGTGGACCCACAGTGTGCGGTTTTGGTTTGGACACTGTTTTTTCAGAACGTAACTACCACGAAGATCGAGGGATTACTGCTAACAGGTTGCTGTATATTACGTATTTAAATGGATTGTTGCACACTTAAACTAAGCTATGCGAGATATATTTTTTGTTTCGAGCGATGAAAACTAACTTAGCTCAAGTTGCATTTCCTTTACTAATGTCAGCAATATTCCCCACAATCTCACACGTATACATTGAAATGTTTTTATAAAACAAAACCTACTATGTTAAAATACAATTGAAAGTTGTTTTTTAAAATGACAGTTTGTTTGTTAAAATGGATTCGGAATTGTTGCGTGTAACAAAATTACAAGAACGCAGTCAATGGATGTTATGAAAATTTCAAGTAAAGGTGTTTCGAATTCCATGGTGATTACAAAAATGTGGTTAGCTTTACCGAAGGATTTTGTCCACTTTTGAAAATGAAGGGTCTTTAAAAAACTTAATGTCTTGGTAATGCTTGAGGAATCACGTCTTCTCAAGATGAAAAAGAGTCAGGTGAAGCTTTTCTTGCAAAAAAGAGTGCGTACCGTAAATCACACAAAAAGAAACATAGTCAAAAAGTGCCAGGTAAATACTTTAGGTGTCATTTAATGCGTTAACCTCATTTGCACGTCAACTAGTTTTCACAAGGTCAAGCATTGAATAAAGGAGGCCAACTTCAGTCAAATAAAGAATGGTGTTAATTGATCAGAATTGTTTTCAAGAGATGATTGTTTGTTTGGTACACAACACTGATTTATTTAGTGATGAACGCGTGGAAGTAGTTGAAGTGAAATAATTCAAAATGAAGTCTGCGTGGCTTAATGCAACAACTTGTAGAACGTTCTTGAACGGTAGATTCATATACTTTGTTTTTTTTCAAGGATGTCCTCTCACATTATCGCAAGTCAAATAAATTAAAAATTCAAAGTTCGATTAATTGATAGCCTTTGATCAAAACGAAACGTGGGAATTAGTCGATTTGCTAAACAACAAGAAGTTAATTTAAATCCCTGGATTTTTAAATTACCTTAAAAAAGAGTGGCACAATCGAAAGGTCTTCGTTTGTTTTAAATGGATAAGAATTTTGGTAGCTCAAATACAAATTATTCGGAAGCAGTTTGACATAAAAACTGCATTTTGGCATGGATAAATATCTGGAAACATTTAAATGGATCAACCAAAGGCTATAATGATGGTTCGAGAAAAGTTGTTAAGCATCGCAAAAGTCTGTATGGTTTAAAAAAATGCTTCAGCATGAGAGCTTAAAATCGTGTAGTGTTCTTTTTTTGTAAAATATACATTTAATATGTAAATAAATTGCCATCCTTTATATATCGAGCATTAGAGCTAATCGCGTGAAATCAAGATATCAAATTTTAATTTGCTTTAGCAGAGTGCTAGTTGGACAACCTCCTCTTGGTGTTACCTGAAATTCAAAGGATCTCACTCTTCAAAAACAATCTTACTCAACCGTGCTAAAAAAGTTCTAACAGAAATTGATCGATACATTCTGGTTGTTAATAAAAGAAAAAGAAGTCCGTGTGGCAGAGATAGGTAGACCACAACTTCGTTACTTGCTACAACCTCATTACAGAAAGAAAGTGCAAAAATGGAATGGAACGAACCCTCCTTTCCCAATATGAGAGTTGTGCCTTACCCAGCAGTTCGGAGCTGACTAAGATTCAGTGGGCCAATCATTAACTAATCCGAATTCAAAAATTGATTATATAGAAACGAATACTAGAAAAAATAAGAAACACCGGCAAACAAAAATATCAACTCTTGGCTATCGAACACTAGCAGAAGCATCGAGACTAGCATAGTTATAGAGAAAGAAATGAAACATTACAAAATAGAAATTTTCGGAATCAGTGAAATGGAAGAACGCAGTGGTGAAATAGAAACAAGTAAAGGAAATCACCTGATATTCTCTGAATGATATGATATGTGTGGCTAGTAAATTTGGAGTCAGTAAATTTGCACCTAAAAATACTCACAAATACACATGGACATCACCTGCTGGCAAAACAAGGAACCAAATAGATCAGTATAGAACATCAGTATAGAACATCAGTATAGAACATCAGTGGAAACAAGTCGAAGAAGCCTATATCGAAATAGCTACTAACACTCTCGGGAACCAAAAATACAGTCAATAATATTTGGAAGACAATTCAAGCACGCCGACAACTCAATTGCAAATGTGCCAGCAAAACACGAGAACTGAAACGTCAATACGAGGATACGGCACGCGAATTCAAGAAAATGACACGGAATGATCGTAGACAACACACAGGAAGCATTCTTAAGGCAACAATGCGTACGACGGGCCATTGGATAATTTACCAATTTACCACCACTAAGGGATGAATCTGCTCAAATCTTAACAACTGATAAAGCACAATTGAAAAGATGGAAGGAATATTTAGGAGAGAACATCATCAATAATATACAATTCCGGTAAAATACCGCGACAATGTAAGGAATGCTTGACAATGACGAATGATGATCCCCAAGAAAGGTGACCTGAGATGCAAAAATTGGCGGGGTATATCCCTCCTCAAAACAAGAATATTGGCAATTACCATTCTGCACAGAATTTTACCGACAATTAACTCGAAACTTTGAAACGAGCAACCTGACTTCAAACCAGAACGAAGTTGCATCTACAATATCAATACGCAACACGCATCATCATAGAGCAATCTAATGAATGGAATTCAGCACTGTACCTACTCTTTATCGTCTTCGTGCTTGACACAATACACTGGAACGCAATACGGAAGGCACTTTATGAAATAGGCATCCTAAAGGAAATTAATCGAACTCATACAAGATAAGTGTGTTACGGCTACCGTAAGAATATGAACTCATCTTAGTTCATATTATTTGTTATTGTAAATTAATGTTAATTAAATAGTGCCATCTATGAAAGAGTAGTGGAAGATAAGTAGTATAAAACACGCTCATCCGTAGTTCCATTATTAAACGCACGGATGAGTGTGAATTGTAATAAAGAAAAAACATTTTTAATTCGGTAAGGGCAGAATCAATGTAAAGGGATGCAGATCGAGACAAACAAAGTATATGAATCCTACAAAGATACGTATTCTCGCCAAATCTGTTCCTAGTAGTATTAGATAATGTCTTGAAAAAATTAGACAGCACGTCCCCTAACGGCATCCAATGTGGATTAACGGAGAAACTCAATGATCTGGATTACGCATATGACATAGGTTAGCTAACTCATAAACACGCCGACATGCAACGAAAAGTGCAGAAGCTATCAGACCTAGCGAAAGAGGTTGACACCAAAATAAAATTCAAGAAACCCAAGGCGCATGAGGCTAACCACACCAATATCAACCAATAAAAAATAAAAGAGGTTAACGAATTTGAATACCTTGGTTGCACATTAGGAAAAACGGATGGAACAGATGAAGACATTAATAAACGGATCTACAAAGTCAGAACAACGTACAACACGGTACACAAAGTTTAGATCTTATCAGTCCTATCCCACAATACCAAACTGAAAATGTTCAATTCATGTGTGAAATCGGTGTTGCGCTATGGCCCGGAAGCATACGCAAAAAATACGCAAATAACAAGCTACAGGTGTTTCTAAACAAATGTCTTAGGAGAATACTGCGGTGCTTCAAACCTAATAAAATTACAAATGTTGAGCTTCGAAGGCAAACAAGTCAAATAGTCATTGAGACCGAAATTAGAAAACGCATTATAAAGTGTAAGGATCATTCCAGTTTGGAGCAAGAGAAACAAAACTACCGAGATTACACATCACGGTTTTTGAAGATAGCAAAGCAACAATCTCAAAGCTTCTTCGATTTGTTTAATAGTTCTGTGCATGAGAAGGCATCGCTTTCCGCCGCTCAAAAGCTGCAACAATTGAAAAGCTTTCAAAAAGAACCATTACTGTTGATTAAGGCACTTAAGCGTAACCGGCGCAAATTATATTGAAGGTTACCAAATATTGATCAAAAGGTAAGATAACAGAAGGAAACAATGAATACTTGTATCGACACGTTTTGTCATTTACAATGATTACCACATGTAATCATCAAGTATACAAAAATTAGCTAACACAACTGAAGAAATCGTCAGATGACTCAAAGCTATCGGACCCTTAAGGGGTCTTTAGGGATCGTTGGCTCATCTATAGCGTATAGTAAATAAATTAGATGATGAAAGTCGGTAATTTTTGCGGCAAAAACTGTCGAGTACTATTAAACTCTGAGTTCCAACCGCTATTCGCAACCGAAGCTTGTATTAAACGTTTTCGGTATACCTACGCGAAGGACAATCGTTCAAATTACTTGAGTTGGCTTGTCAAATGCGGAAACTGCAAAATGAATTACTAACTTGGAACCACATTCTCGAGTCCAACTAGATTACCAACTAAGTTCGCAAGGTTTTTACCAAAAATAGCAATGACACGACCCACAGTGAGATTCTACATGAAAGACTGTATCCACTCATGCTTGCTAACCCAAATTAAAACAAAACACCATTGATATACTAATCGATGCTGAGTATTATTTTGATTGAGGCAAGAAGTCTGGTCGTATTGGAGAACCAATAGCGCACAACAGTAGATTCTTGTGGGCTATATAGACGACAATATCACTGAAAACACTCAAAACCAACCGACTACTACTTTCCTCACGGAACTAGATATTAACGCATCACTTCAAAGTTATGTGATTCAGATGGAAGATTTATAGTTATAGTTTTACTTTCAAACTCACGAAAGCCACACTTGGAAATTGATTTAAAATGGCACTGCGGTGTTTTCTTTTTATATGGAGAACAAACTGCATAAGAACCTTGACCTAAAAGAGCCTTATATCTCATTTATGTGAGAATATATTTCACTAGACCATATGAAACTTATATCGAAAGAGGATACTAATGTAAATGAGGCTAATTCATTCTACTTGCCCCAACACACTAGACCAATTTTGCTAAGGTCCCTGATTGGAAGAAGAATCACACCACATAAAGGATACTTTGCAATCATTTGTTTCAGCAGCAAAGTCAAATACACATCGAATTGGTCAGCTATAAAATTATAGCGGCCTTGAAGCGCCTTATGTCCCGAAGAGGACTTAATGCCAGCGCAGATATGTTCAACGGTAACGGCACTAATTTTGTTGTCAAGAGTAGGTGTCAACTTTCGCTGAAGTTCAAAAGCTAATGACATTCAAAACCAATAATAATTATATTTCAAATTTCTTATTCGACTTTAACACTAAATAGCACTTTTGGCCTCTATATGCGCTCAGTTTCGGAGGTATTTTTGAGGCAGCTATTAAATTCATGAAGGCAACACCATATTAAGTTTTGAAGAAATGGCCACCTTCCACACACAAGTAGCAGCCATTCTAAACTCACGTCTGTTATGTTTATTATTTCCAAACGAAGAATATGCTTTATTACTGGGCAACCAATGACAATGCTTCCCGATCTAGATTGCAAACCATTATCTCAATCGCTTGTTGGCCTAACGAGTATACTTAATAACATAGTCGTACATAGTCGTAACAAATAGCAGCACAAAACTAAAAACTTGGCAATTAATGATATCGTCCTACTTATGAAAGATAATATGGCTCCAACAAGTTGGCTTCTGAGAAGAATCACCGAATTACATCCAGGCAACGACGGAATTTTACGAGTCGTAGCTTAACAAACAAAAGCTGGCACATTGAAACATCCCATCTCTGTGTTGTATTGTAACCAAAATATTGAACCAAATTGTTCAACGACGGCGGTATGTTGGAGTACAAACACTTTATGTAACAGTGCACGGCCATCTAAAAAGAGAGAAATTCGTCACAAAGTATCATATAAACGAAATTACAGTCCACGATAAATTTAGTGATCCGTCTAAAGAATGTTAAATCAGTTAGCTTATCGTGGTTGATTGGGAGAATCTCAAGTCTTACGTTAGACCACGAAGTCTTCTTTACAAAACTGTTATCATACCGATCTGGACGTGAGGCATTTGTAAAGATAGTTAACTATCTTTGACCCATATGATAGGCACACTAACATATAAAAAAACATTGGTCCTTCGAGTATAAATGAACCTCGGTATTGAATAGCATTACAGTCTATTAAAAAAAAAAAAAAAAAAAAAAAAAAACAACCAGTAGTGAAAACACATCCACACACCAAGCAGTAATATAACATAGAAAACATAGAAAAGAGGAAACAAGAAGTCACAGATAGAAGTCACAATATTCATAGTGATAACAGTATTAATTTTGTTGTAGCCCGAAACGAGCTAAACAGTAACGGTTGGTGTAATATTTTGGTGTGATACGCTAGTTGATAATTAAAGTGGGTACCATCTAAGAGTGCTTTTCTTTAATACTCTGTATCTTTGGATCAATTAAAATTTATATTACTGTAAAATTGTTTTTGTTTTGAAACAAAAAATTTGTTTTGATCAAACACTTTTGCTCATTTAATTAATTAATGATTGGGCTTTTTTGAATTGAATTTTTTACAACGCAAAAGTGTTTTACTTTTAGTTGGAAGATGGTTTAAGCCATTAATATGGCTTTTCAATAAATCAACTCCTTTCAGATGTCAGTAGTCTTGACTTAGCAATAACAGTTTAGCGGCAACAACTTTTTTCGCTATACTAAAACGAAATTTCAAAGGAAAGAAAACGAATATTTCATAAAAGCGAAGTACCATTTATACATTACAATCAAAAATCAAATTGATGTATAACAATACGTGTGCTTCAAAAAGGATCAACGCGCACTGTAGGGCTTTAATATACCTTAATAGCAACAAAATTAAAATTTCCAAAAACATCCTCTCTTCAACTACCTAACCTTTTCCTTACAAACAATTTATTCAATTTATCTAATAATAAAATCAATATTACATTCTCATCATACGTATCCACACAAACCAGCCAAAGGATATAAATTAAGTTAAGTCTAAATATTTTCCAAATATTCAACGAAATTATAACTAATATCTAATTCATATCACAATTGATATCTTTTTCATTATCTTTTTTTCCACAATCAATTTACCTTTTTTGCCCGGTCAGTAAAAAGGACATATTACAATGATACGAATTAAGAGCGGGAAAATCGTTTGTTTAGTATTATTGATCAAAAAAATATTTTATATCCTTATAATTTATAAATAAAGATAATTGAAATATTTAAAAACAAATGATATAATTATACAGTACGAAATTTATAATCAAGAAAATTGATAAAAACCAAAATATAGATGGCGGTAATAATAATTAGAAATTCGATGATTTTCGTAATTTGGCGGATAGATGCGTACTACAGCAGCTCGTCGCATAGAAATCCTTTTAAATATTGAAGCTTGTGTATTTTGGAAATTTTTTCTTCTATCAATCGACGCCTCGAATAAATCCCGAAAGGATGAAAATTCTGAATATTTTCCAGAAAATGGCGGTATATTTATTTGAGGTAGGCGTATTTCTGTTTCGCGTTTATTAATCATAGACATATCTTTTAAAAATGATTGTTGGTTTGCTACAAATTCTTCCATTTTGCCATTGAGCGATACATTTTCTTCGGAAACTTCACGATCTTTTACGGCTTGGCGGAGAATACGTTTTAAATTAAAATATAGGTCATCATACCCACAGCGGAAAGAAATTATGTTGAAGCATGGGCAAAAATTAAAGAATGCTACGATAAAAAGAAGCACATGGTTACACAATTAATCAAACAATTCATGGATAAACCGAATATCAATCAACCAACAGCAAGAACACTTCATCATATGTGTGATATATCGGACGAAATAATTCGTGGGTTAAAGGTAATAGACACTGAAGCAGAGCGACGTGACCCATGTGCATTACACAGCCGACAGTGATTTTCCAATGTTTGAAAAAATTTTAAAATTTTTAAACGGTGAAAGTGATGAACTTGAGAGTTGTAGTCCGCAAGTAAAATCGACTCATTGTACTTCGCGGGTTAGAGCAAATCATGCTCAAATAAATCTAATATCGTGTCCCAAATGTACGAATATTCACTCATAATAATGAGTTTTTAGCAATGAACATCAGTGATAGAAGAGCTTTAACTGCGAACTAAAAGCTCTTTTTTAATTGTTTATCGGCAACACACCAGGCAGGAGTATGTCGAGCAAAATTCCGTTATAGCACTTGCAATCGAAAACACCATTCCTTACTTCACATGAAAATGAATGTCGTATCACCAATATTAGCTGCTGTGGATTATAATTTATCATCTGACACGAAACAACAAACACCAATCGACACGACAACGAGATTGTGTACGGAAATTCCGGCAAACACAACGATCGCTGATAAATATCAATCGCTTCTTCCAACAGCAACAATAAACGTGAAAGGGATGGATGGTTCCTTCTTAAGATGCAGAGTTCTTTTGGATTCCGGATCGAAAGCCTCTTTTGTTTCAGAAGCTTGTATGCAGGCTCTTTGATTGCCTCGAGAATATATACAAATTGTGATCACAGGTCTAGCCACATCTACTATTACGATTAAGGGTGCCACAAAACTAGTATTGTCATAAGTTTACGGTAACTATCCATCAATAGATTTAGAAGCACTAATTGTTCAAAAATTACCGTCACAGCTACCAAGGCAATTAAGAAATATGCAAGACTGTGAATTATTTAAGAACTTACAACTAGCGGATCCTGACTTCCTTCATCCAAGAGGAATCGATATACTTATCGGTGGCGATAAGTTCTTCAGCATTCTGAAGAAGCATTCTGACTTAGACACTTTTGAGAACTTGAAGAAGTGGCAACCTGTGAACCATACTCGGCAAAAGAAAAGGAATGTGAGGAAAACTTTAAGTCTACACACAAAAGAAATGAAAATGGAAAATTTATTGTAAGGATTCCCTTTCAAAGAAATTCTCCAGATTTAGGAAATTCGATATCAACGGCGACAAAACGATTCTACAATTTGGAAAAGAAACTGCAATCAAACGATCAAACGGTTTTCATTTATGCAAATGGGAATCCAACAATCCAAAATTGTCAAATAATTTTGAAGTTAGGTCAAAAAATAAGGATTTTGAAGACGTAATTGACACTATCAAAATACTTGGTTTGCAATGGAATCCAGCTAAAGATTTCTTTACATTTAACGTAAAATTAGACGCAGAAACTAAAACGACCAAACGGCGAATATTGGCAGAAACATCGCGAATTTTTGATCCCCTTCGCCTTGAATCGCCTTCTATCATACAATTTAAAATATTTATGCAAAAACTGTGAATGTTGAAATTAAATTGGGACGAAGAGTTACCCCAAGAACTGTTTTTTCCAATTTTTGGGATTCAAATTCCAAGATACATTCCATATGAACAAGGTGAATACCATGGATTTTGTGACGCGAGCGAGCGAGCATATGCTGCTGTTATTTATTGTATATCGGTTGGAGAAAATGGAGAAATTTAAATGAATCTGATTACATCTAAAACAAAGGTTGCTCCAATCAAGCAGGTTACGATTGCAAGGCTAGAACTATGTAGGGCTCATTTGTTGGCGAAGTTATGGAAAACCACTAATATGAATGTACCGTCTTCTAGATTTTATACTTGGCAAATTTCACGATTGTTTTAAGATGGCTGTATGATTATCCAGCCTCTTGGAAAACATTTGTGGCGAATATGACATCTGTAATCGTAGAAGAAATACCACGAGTTTAATGGAATCACGTTTCATCCAACTATAATCCAGTGGATCATGCATCAAGAGGAGTGGTTGCTGGACAGTTACTTGATCTGGACCAATGGTTGAATGGACCACCATGTCTAATCAATGAGTCTATATCAACTGGCCCATAAAAATAGAGGAATGCCAGTATTTAGCTGGTGACGATATAAAATAAACATCTTGCAAACACACAGCACTGACGAAATACTGTCTGATTTAACACACAAGTATTCATCTTATAATAAAGTGATTATAGTACTAAGCTACGTAATGCGATTCAGTAGCAAACAACGGTTTATTGATAGGTTATTATTACTCAACCCTTTTCTAGATGATATTGGCATACTGAGAGTTGGGGGACGGCTTCACAATATGGACTGTCAATAGAACAGAAAACACCCAATCATTCGGCCCAATTCTCATCGATTGAGTAGGTTGATAATACATTTATTCCACTAAAAATTTCTCCATCCCGGACCTTCCTTAACTTCCCATCTAATAAAGTAAAGATTTTGGATTATAGGTAGCCGCAATCACATAAGACAACAACTGCAAAAATGTGTGAAGTATATGAGGTACCGGGCAGAAACATCAAAGCAAATCTTGGACAACCTACCAAAAGTGCGCGTTTCACTAGCTAGACCATTCAGCAAATGCTATGTTTTTTATGCAGGACCCATCCAACTAGCTTCCAAAAAAGTGAGGGGAAAGGATACATCGCAATTTTCGTATGTATGGTGATGAAAGCCTTACACTTATAAACCGTCAGTGATTTAATGTTCGAGGCATTCATAGCAACGATGAAGCGATTCACTTCCAGAAGAAATGTACCTACAGATGTATACAACGATAATGGTACTGCCTTTGTAGGTGCTCATCGAAAACTTAAAGACATCTATCATCTAATAAATTCACCGGAACAAAACAAGATGATTACGACATTCACAAGCGGAAATAGGATAAATTGGCATTTTATCCTACCAGCGGTACCTCATTTATAATTAAAGCAACAAACGAAATTAATTTAACGTTCGAAGAGATGAACACCTTATTATGTCAAATCGAATCGATATTAAATTCGAGACCACTATGCATGCTATCAAACGAAGATTCATTCTATGAGGCGCTCACACCACCCCATTTTTTGATTGGATCAGCAAACGGTCCGATTCCTGAAGATAATGTCAGTAGTATCCCTGAAGCACGGTTAAAAATATGGCAATTGGGGCAGCAACGGACACAGCATTTTTGGAAAAGGTTTTCCAATGAATACCCCAAGATAATACAACAACGCAACAAATGGAAAACTGGTAACGAAAACATAAAGGTTGACGATTTAATAATAGATAAAGAAGATAGCCTACCGCCATACAAATGGGCCCTTGCAAGAGTTACAGCAACTCACCCCGATGAAGACAATGTTGTTCGTGTAGTTATTGTGAGAACAGCCACATCCACATTAAAGAGAGCAATTACAAGGGTCTGCAAACTTCCAACAGATGGTCAAGGGACTATTAAAGGGGTGGAGAATGTTCAGTTAGCACAATTAAGAAATTTATAATCAAGAAAATTGAAAGAAACCAAAATATAGATGGCGATGTGTATTCAGATTGAAAACTCAACTCATATCGTTTAACGGTATGAGTTGAGATTTTAGCTTAAGTTTATGTCGATATTGAAACTTGACATATTTTATAATGACATTGCAAAGATAAAAAATCAGTATGTTGTTCTACTGTGATAGTCAAGGTATAAACATTGCGAAAGAAAAATTATCATAAAATAAAATTTATACTTTGAAATAAAGAATATTCAGCGACGATGAAGCTTGCGGTCGTTTCATTATAGTGAAACTAACTCCACAACATTTTCAGTATTTAATTTTATATTTTCTAATAAAATTCTTACCTGGCGCGATAATGAGCTAGCGACATCACTGGTTGATTGTGAATCAGCTTCAATCTCTTGTAAAAATGTTTCCCAAGCACTAAACAAACTTGAATGACATGCCGGCCTAAATATATATTAATAAAATATTTTATTTTTGAGTTATATGCAAATCAATATAATAATTATTGTACGTACCTTTCTTTTCTTAGCTCGCCATTCTTTTTTCGGTAATTTGACACTAATAGCTGCAATGCTTCAGCATGTTGCTCATATAATTGGGCAAGGGTCTCGGTGAAATCCGATACTGTAAACAAGAAAAAAAAATAAACCATTAAATCACATAATAGCATTAAATATAGATGGCGACACATATAATCGTAAATTAGCATAAATAAACATAAATCGAATAATTCTATGACAAACTATCATTTAAAATATTATTTCTGAGTATTAATAAATTTGTACTCAAAATAACTAATCGATAGTTAATATACATACATATCTACTTATATGTATGTATATTCAATAAATATTAGTCATTCGATTACATACATTTTGACATATATGTTGATGGGAGCATAAGCCATTGAACTGTTCATTGAAATGTGATCAAAAAGAGTAGACCAAACGTCTCTGCCCATACTATCTATTATAATGATTTAGTTTAGATTTATAGTCTGAATATTGTACTGTTGCTCAATAGAAACACCCGTTGCATCGTACACAACATAACAATTTGGATCGATGGTGTACATTAGATAATGATAAAATGACAATGGAACACACATGTGTTATGTGTATGTATGACGACGAACAGCCAAACAAAAAAGTTGTACTTTGTCATATGATTAAATTATTATAGTACTACAAATTGTACAAGAATATGTATAGTACATGTAATAATAAAGTAATTTGAATTTATTGTCTTTGTTGTTTTATGGTTATGTACATAATATTATAGTACAATGTCCTCCGCAATTACGCTTATATGAATTTGTATTATATTTTTTATAAATAAATGTTATTTTTACTGATATTTATATTTAACTCCTACTACCCAGCTGATTTTATAATGTTATATGCATTCACATAAATGTATTAGTAATAGTATAAAAAAATCTAATTAATGTAATTATTTAATTAAAATATGGGTGACATTTTATGTATGTATCTATTTTTAATATTATTGTGAATTTTAAATTTACTTTTGTGTAAACAGCTGGTTTTACTATAAAATATCATCGCCACCCACTCGAAACTGCTGATTTCGTACGTATGCGTGAATACCTTGATTAAAATATAAATATTACATCATTGTATGTAGATGTCATTTGTTCTCTTCGGTCGCAAAGTTTTGAACAATAAAACGATTATACGATTTAAATTTCGACCACAAATTTTACTCGATTGTTTTTAAGTCTAGTACGTTACATGTTTGGTAAAGATTTTTTCAATTTTGTTTTAGTCGAAAACACAATGTTGGATAAAGGACAGTGCAGTGTCTCGTGAATATTGTGAATATATAATAGCAATAAACATAACCGTAGTTTGTAACAACCTGTACGTATACACATGATCGTCACTTATGTTTATACATACTAATGTATTATAGAGAGACAAAATCATCGTGATTTAATAAAACGTAAATCATCTCACACGCAATTATTTTCGTCTAAACATTAGACGTGCTGAATACAAAAAAAACGCTTGTCACCACATATCAATAAAATCGTGAACTAATACATACATGAATGAAAAAGTATGATAATCGCATTGTGGTTGGCCAATCCAACTAAGTATTTTTTTTTTTTATAACATTTTTCAATTATTTTTAAAATAAAGTTGGTGGTTTAAAATGTTATTGTGTTAGTGAAAATGTACAACTAAATAAAAACGAGTCGTTAAGTGAACAATAACTACATAATATTCTCTGATATAGACAACGTACGTAAACAAGGCGTGGGCAAATTAACAACTGCTAAAGCGAAAAAAGTATTGATGGAATGGACTTCAATAACCAAAGCAAAAAGAAACACGACATTCATTCAGGGCTTTGTTCGAACCGAAGATACAGAAGAATCAACTAGTGTATTTTATTGGGCACTGGAATAAGAATTAAAATGAAAAATTGCCCCTTTTTTAATATAAAACCAACAAAAAGTTGAACCAATTAACGAAATACGAAGTATAAGAAATACTCTAATCAACAATAGCAAGAACGCACGAAAGCGTATCTCAATTGTTTTGACTACTTATTTAACCAAAAATGTGATTATTTTTAATTTTGCGCCATTTTTTGTGTTAATTGCAAACATTGAGGTATTGATAGTAAACATCGATTTGACGCCGGTTAAATCTTTTTTTTGAGCTTTTTTTAACAAAAGGTGTATACCAATAACTCAAGAACGATACCAGAATTGATAGACGAGATTCGTCGCAATATTGGTTAAATTGCACACTAAACATCTACATTTTACTTCCATGTTATACGTTACCTGATTCTTGTTGAATTTTTGCTACTATAAATAAAAAATATTCTTAGAAGGAAAATCGTATACTGACGACTAATGGGTGACATTTAATTTCACGCGCCTACATTAGGGGGTTGCGTGAATCCACAAAAACGGTTACTGGACGATTAACAGAAGCATTCACACTAAATAAAGAAAAGTGTGAGTACGAAAAATCAGCAATATAATTTTTAGGACATATCTTCACAGAAAGGGGATATGAAGCGGATAAAGATAAAGTTAGGGCAATCAACCAATTAAAAACGCCGACATGTGTCAAAGAATTGCAGAGAATATTGGGCATGGTAAATTACCTTGGCAAATTTATCAGCAACCTGTCAGAATTAACAGAACCATTGCGGAAATTGCTACATAAAGTAGCAGCTTGGTGTTGGGAAACAGAGCACACCAGTGCATTCGAAAAAATAAAAAAGGTATTGATAAGCACACCGGTACTAGTGTATTACGACGTAAATGAGCCGGTAAAGCTATCTGTAGACACGAGCAGTAAGTCTATGGGTGCTTTTTAAATGCAGTAGGAAAACCCGTAACATATGCCCAAAGGGCAAATACAAAAAGCCTTTATTATTGCGAGATATACCTGAATACCCATTCCAACTGGTATCTACGGGCATATTCAAGTTCAAGGGGGACGATTACATACTGTTGGCGGACCATTACTCCGGATTTTCTGATTTTAGAAAATTAAAATCATTAACGTCGGCAGAGGTAATATTACTACTAAGCCAGTGGTTCTCAGTCCATGGAATACCCGAAATATTGGAATCGGACGGTGGACCTCTAATAATTTATTAGTAATTGGGGATATTAACATTGATATTTTGAAGTGTTCTCCTTTGGTAGATAAATATCTTCTTCTTATGTTTAGTTTTGGATTAGTTTCAAATATGAATATTCCAACTAGGATTTCAAAAAATTCGTCAACGTGTATTGATCACGTATGGCGTAGATGTTCTAACATTAAGGTAAATTGTTCAGTCGAAAATACTCATTTAACCGATCATTGTACTATTTTGGTTAATCTCAATTTTAAAAATGATGTTCCAAAATTAAGAACGAAGCTAACTCCAGAAAACCAAATGGTCCGTATCAATATTGAAAAATTAGTTTTTTAAATAGTTGCAATTATTTTAGTCATTCCCAATTTGGATTCAGAACTGGTTTAGGAACCGAGGATGCACTGATTGAATTGATGAATTCTCTTTACAGAAGTCTTAATGACTCCCACACGACATCGGCTCTATTTGTTGATATTACAAGGGCTTTGATATGATTGATCATGATATCCTATTGAGTAAACTTTGGAATATTGGTTTCCATGATATTAGGTTTATGTGGTTCAAATCATCTATTGTAAACCGGTCTTAACAAGTTAAATATGATAATAAGCTGAGTAACACGGTAATATTGAAGGCACGTGTCCCGCAGGGATCGGTTTTGGGGCCAATTTTATTTCTAATTTATATTAATTCAATAAGCAGGATTTTCATGGAAAATTAATTGCCTTTGCTGATGATTTAGCTTTTGCCTATTCTAGTGGGACTTACTCATCTGCAGTATTACAAACTAATTGTGACTTAGCAATCTTAAGTAAGTTGTTTATTATGCATAAGTTATTGCTTAGCTCTAAAACTAAAAGCATATTAATTTATCATTATTATAGTTGTTTAAGAAATAATTCCTGTTCTCAAAATTGCTTGAATATTGAATCAGTTAAATCAGAATATTGAATCAGTAGAGGAAAATTTTAAATTAAATATTTAATTGAATAATCTCTTCGCCGTACGCCCTGGACAGCTATGGCAGCCAAACGGTCAGGATAGCTATGGAAACATGGTGAACTTCTGGCATAGTAGGCACCTAGTTGACGAACGACAGCAGCTTAATAAAATCCATGAAGCGTCTGTCTTACAATGAGCGGCTCTTCGGTCTGCGTCTGCACCGAATCGGTCGGCAGTATTTAAAGTCTGACCGTAGACTAAAAAGGCTGTGGGAAGGATACCCTTAAAATAAACCAGCAATGAATAAAACATCAGGAAATAATACCCCAGGTGGCAGACCTGCACTGCAGGAAAATCCACTCTCTACGGAGGTTGACCCCATGGATTCTGGGGAGGGTCAATCATTGCAAAACAAGCATGACGCCATTGGCTCAGACAATTTCATGAGCGGAAGTACTAGTGACAACCCATTCAGAATGGGCAAGCTAATGATGAGATCTTTTATAAGGCCACGAAGTATCTCTGTGGAAAATTTAGCAAAAAGTAATGATCCTCGGCAGATGAGTTACAGTAGTTCTCAACAAATATCTGAGTGATTCAAATGATAAAATAATCAAAACATTACAAGCTGAATTAAAGGAAGCACGAAATAAGATCCAAAAATTAAAACTGATGATAGAACAGAGTCAGCCACAAAAAAATAATTATACTATACCTGATTCGAGTGAAGAAGAAGACATAAGAAGCACAAGAAACAGCATGGCTATTACCAAAATCCAAAAAAAGGAAGCGTTCGTCAGAAAAAGGTAATTAAGCAGGTACTGCATCAGACAAAACGGATAACCATCTAAATCCAAAAACAAAATCTCAGCCTGAAAAAAATAACACACCAGGAAAGCATACAACTTTTCAAAAAACTAAGGAACCTAAAAAAAGCAAACAAAATCCTCCCCCCATAATACTTAGTAATATGACAAACTATTCAGTCATTAACAAGTCATTACAGGATAACAGCATCAATTTTCAAGCTAGAATGATGAACAACAACCAACTGAAAATAAATGTAGACACCGAGACAGATTATAGAAATCTAACAGAATATTTAAACGGTTCGCAGCAACAGTGGCATTCATATGAAAATAAGCAGACGCGACCGACAAGGCTTATTGTTAGAAATTTACACCAATCATGCAACCCAGAAGACATTAAAAGTGAACGGGGTTTTAAAATCCTTGATGTCGTCAATAAAATTAAAAAGTCTAAGAAACGGGATGAAGAAATAAGAATTCCTCTTCCATTATTCATGCTAACCTTCGATAACAAAGAAGATATAAGAAAAATTTACGAAATAAAACATATGTGCCATATGGAAGTAAAGATCGAGGTGGTTAGAAGTAATCATATAATTCCGCAATGTAAACGTTGTCAGCGATATGGGCACACTCAAAAGTTCTGCCAACACGAACCTAGATGTGTTAAATGTGCTGAGAAACATTTAACTATTGCTTGTGAGAAACCTAGGACAACCGCGGCAAAGTGTTCAAACTGTGCACAGGCCCACCCTGCAAGCTACCGAGGATGCCTGGTAGCGAAAGAACTCCAAAAAAGAAGAAATAATCGAAATAATCAAAACAAACCAATGAGTTTACAAAAGAGTCAATCAACAGAATCCTTTAGTCATCATGTCAGAGGTGATATATCTTATGCACAGGTGGCTGCGACAGGAAATGTCAGCTCAGCATCAGTGTTGAACCCTACACATTCGAATAGTCTGATGGAAATGATGCAGTATGTTTCGAATGCCATAAGCAACCTTTCTGAAAGGCTACAAAGTTTGGATGGAGCAGGGCAATCTAGGCTTACAACAACCAAAGGTAACGAACTAAAAAATGCAATAAATGAAATGGAATGTAACATACATCCCACTGGCAAGCCGACATATTGGCCTACGGACGCAGTTAAAACTTCTGATCTACTGGATTTCTTTATATCAAAACAAGTTTCATCAAATTTTATTGAAGTAGAGGATAATTCAGATGTGGTCTCTGATCATTCTGCAGTGATACTTATCATAAGCGACAAGATAATTAGGAAGAAAACTAGACCAACTCTTGTTAATAATACAACTGACTGGGTTAGCTTCAGATCTGAATTAGAAAGCATCATTAACCTACAAACACGATTAAAAACGGTAACGGAGTTAGAGGAAGAGGTTGAAACTTCACAAATATCATTCAATTAGCCGCGTGGAAAAAAGGAAAGTTAGGAAAAAATGGCAACAAACGAGGAGTCCATCTGACAAGACGATCCTAAATAACAGCAGCTTGAGCGAGAAATTCAGAAGCTAAATAAAAAATCGTTTTCTTCGTTTCTTGGAAAGTTACTCAGAGAGAAAGACTACTCATTATGGAAGGCAACCAAAAGAATGAAAACCCCAATCATGCAGATCCCTCCTATTAAGCGAAGTGATGGCTCGTGGGCCAGGAATAACAAATCAAAAGCTGAAGTGTTTGCTGATCACCTGGCTGGTATTTTCCAACCGAATGAGACCGAATCGGATATTATAATTGAAAGTGGAAGCAAAATTATAATTGAAAGTGGAAGTTAATAGGGAAATTAAATGCAATCTGAATACCGGAAAGGCTCCTGGATATGATCTTTTAACAGGAGAAGTTCTAAAGAAACTACCAAAGAAAGCTATTGTCCAACTAACCCATTTGTTTAATGTTGCTATTAGATTACGGCATGTTTCTTCCGCCTGGAAAGTTGCAGAAGTTATTATGCTACCGAAACCAGGTAAACCGCCAAATGAAGCTCAATCATATCGTCCGATATCCCAGCTTTCTATCATCTCAAAGCTAATGGAGAGACTTTTTCTGAGAAGAATGACACCAATAATAGTTCTACTAATAATAATTTGTTCTACCTTATTTCTGGACGTGGCAGCAGCTTTTGATAAGGTATGGTATGAGGGATTAATGCATAAACTAAAAGTTATGCTTCCGGGACCATATGTTGACCTTCTGGAGTCGTACTTATCTGAAAGACTTTTCAGAGTAAGATAAGAAGGTGAGTATTCTGAACTGAGAGAGGTAAGGCCAGGAGTCCCACAAGGCAGTGTTCTGGGTCCACTCCTATATCTACTTTATACAAGTGATATAGCACAGTCCGATCATGTAAGCATAGTAACGTTTGCTGACGACACCGCTATACTAGCAACAGCGAAAACTGTCGAAGAGGTGGTGAATAAACTTCCATATGCAAGTGAAGAAATTCACCAGTGGACCAAGCAATGGAAAATCAAACTAAATTAATTAAAATCTGGGCATGTCAACTTTACGAACAAACTATTGGTTAATACCCCGGCAATCAGCATAAACGATGTCATGGTGCCATATGAGAACTCCGCCAAATACTAGGGTATGACACTGGATGTTAAGCTCAAATGGAAAGAGCATGTGAAGAAGAAAAGAAAGAAGCTTGATCTTAAATATAGACAATCAAATCCTAAAACCGGCCTGGCTATATGGTATTCAGCTTTGGGGCTGTACTAAAAATGCTAACATCAAAACTATACAAAACTTCCAGAATAAGGTACTTCGGAGTATAGTCAATGCACCCTGGTACATTCGTAATAAGGATTTGCATCGAGATTTGGGGATACCGGATGTAAAACATGAAATAAAAAGATTTGCAATGAAGCATGAATCGAGGCTATTGCAACATGTTAATGCGGAAGCCTCTCGGCTACTGGATAATGAACACTTGGTTAGAAGACTAAAGTGAACCAAACTCTTCGAGCTCGTCAGTATGTGAGCAGCTACCTATTAACGAATAGGCATTGGAGCATCGCTGAATCAACAGTGTCTCATTATAGTTTAGTTTTTAAAAATTCAGATATAAATTGATGGTTAGTCTGAAAAGACTAGTTTCAGATTAGATTAGAAATGCTTTACATCTGAATTAAAAGGATCACTCTACTCAAGTATACGGAAAATGTACCTTTTGCGTTCCTATTGTTCGTTTGATGTTCTTAAACTTTTTTATTTTGCGTTAGTAGAATTTAAATTACGTTATGGTATCTGTTGTTGGGAGGGGGGTACATATTTTAGAACCAAAAAACCGCTAGTTATTGCTCAAAAGCATGTTATCCGTGTAATGCATTTTAAGGATAGATGTAGCTCATCTTGGCCATTGTTTAAAAAAGCTGCATTTTACCATTAAAGCATTTGTATGTTTTTAAAGTACTAAATAAATATTTCTAAATTAGTGGAAACCGGCATTTAACATGTCATAGATATTCCCTGCGTTTAAATTCAAATCACGTTAGAGTTATTCCTAGATTTGTAAAAACCCATTTTTATAATTACTTTTTAGTGACAGCTCCTACTGTGTTTAATTAACTTCCACTCGATATTCGATCTTTGGAACGTAAATTAAAATTTATGGTCTCTGGACCATAAATTGGATTTCCCATTTCGAAAATCTCGATATCATGCAAATGGGATTTGATGAAATATACGACTATTATAAAAAAAAGTAATATCTGATCACATCAAACTAAAAAAAAACATTCAAATCATGCAATTTTCGGGCAAATTGTACATTTAACAGTTCCACATTTTTTTTTTTTTTATAACTTTTTATTTTTTATTTTAAAAAGATTTTTTACAAAGTAACTAGTCATTTTTGACTACAGCGTTTGATTCTAATAATATAATAATAAAGCCACATCTATGTATTCTTTCCACAAAGTGTTTTTTTGGTTGATTTTGCATTATGCGCACTACTCAGGTAACTCAAAAGATTTTAGTCTTTTGAGTCTTCTTATAATACCCTCTTGATGAAGTAGTCTTACAGCTTCAATATAAGGGTGATGATGGAGCCTCTCATGGTGTTTTTGAGCACATTTCTTGATTTCACTTGCGACTGTGTCTATTCCGAGATCTCTATGAAGGTCACTATTACGAGTGTACCAAGGAGCGTTTACAATCCCTCTAAGAACTTTATTTTGGAATCGTTGAACTATCTGTTGATTGCTGGTTTTGGTGCATCCCCATAGTTTGATACCATAAGTCCAGACCGGCTTGAGCACTTGTTTATAAAGCATAAGTTTATTATGAATGGATAACTGAGAGTTTCTTCCAATTAACCAGTACATTTTTCTATATTTTAACTGAAGCTCTTCTGCTTTCTTTTTCACATGTACTTTCCACTTTAACTTTGAATCAAGGTTCATACCAAGGTATTTTGCTTGATTTGCATGTGGTACATGGATATTATTGAGAGTCACAGGTAGTGGTTCTATTGACCTATTAGTGAAGTTAATGTGTGTAGACTTTGATTCATTCACTTTAATTCTCCACTTAGTTAGCCAATCTTGTATATTATTTATGGCTATTTGTAGTTTGAATGAGACTTCACCGATTGTGTCACCAACAGCTAGAATTGCAGTGTCATCGGCAAACGTGGCGGTAGTTGTATTGCTCGTCTGTGGTAAGTCGCTTGTAAACAGTACGAAAAGGAGTGGCCCTAAGACACTGCCCTGCGGGCTCCTGATTTAGCTTCTTTTATGCTGGAGTAAGTTCCTTCTTGTTTAACTCTAAAGTATCTTCTTTTGAGGTATGACTTTAACAGCTCGCAATACTCAAATGGCATTTAAATTGGAGTTTTCTCCAATTTAAATATTAAACCATCTAGACTTTGTCAAATGCTATATCCAGAAATATGGCTGAACAAATTTTTTTTTCCTCTAAGGATTTTTCTATTAAATCTATTATTCTGTGGACTTGATCTATTGTGGAGTGTTTTTCTCTAAATCCAAACTGATGGGATGGAACAGCTCCTGATTTTATAATTTCTGGTTTAATTCGTTTTAATAATAGTTTCTCAAACAGTTTTGACATGATGGGAAGAAGTGATATTAGCCTGTACGAGGTTAATTCACTTGGTGGCTTACTTGGTTTAGGTATCATTATCACTTCTGCAAATTTCCAAGATAGAGGGACATAACGTAGTCTGAAGGAAGCATTAATCATGTCCGATATTTTTTTAATAGCTTTATTATGTAGTTGATTAAGAATCTCTCCAGTTATCAAGTCATATCCTGGTGATTTTTTAAGTACTACATGATTCTTTATTTCTTGCTTCACTTCTTTAGCATTGGTTAATGGGATTTCCTGTCTCAAGATGGTTGTATGGTTTTCAATCAGTATATCCTGTTGATTAAGTGTTGTTAAATTGGGGTGAAAGGTACTCTCGAAATGATCAGCGAAACATTCTGCTTTTTCTTCTTTGGTTTTAGCCAGGCGACCATTATTTGTTCTTATTGGAGGTATGTGCATAACTGGCCTTTTCAGATATTTGGTTGCTTTCCACAATGAATAGTCACTGTCTTTATCATAGGTGAGAGATTGTAGGTATGAATTTATTGATTTATTTTTAAATTCCCGTATTTCTCTGCGTAATCTTTGTGTTAAATTATTTAATCTATTTTTGGCAACTGGGTCTCGTGTACGTTGCCATTCCCTTCGGGCACTTCTTTTCTCTAAAACTAGTGATTTAATTTCCATTGGGTAGCATTTGCCAGCTATTTTTATGTTCGTTGTATTAGTGCTTTTCCACGCTGCTTGCTGTATATCTTTGACGAGCTTCTCCACCTCTTGTTCTAATGTTTCTTCTGATGAAAGTTTTGTGTTTAAAATGATTCTATTGTTTAGTTCATTCCTAAAATTTTTCCAGTCAGTATATTTATTTGTTAACATTGGCTGCTTGTCATTTGTAATTATTGTATCACTTATTATCATTAAAATAGAGGAATGGTCAGATGTGGAGTCAAATCCTTCCTGCACTTGTATATAAGCAACCGGGATTTTTCTTGTTATAAAAAAGTCAATAAGATCAGGTGTTTTATTTTGATCGCTGGGCCAATAGGTTGGTTTCCCAGTAGAATGCCAGTTGCAGTTGTATTTAATTATTGCTTGATGTAGCTCTTTCCCTTTAGGTGTTGTTAGTCTTGATCCCCAGTCTGTATGTTTAGCGTTGAAGTCACCCCCGATTATGAATTTTTCACCTAGCTGTTTAAAGAAGTGTGTATAAACATTCTCTTTGATGCTGTATCTAGGTGGGCAATATATTGCAGCTACCACTACTTTGTGGTTGCGGGTATTAATGCTAACGCTAATTGCTTGTATTTCATCACTTTCAAGTTTTAGTTGTAGATCGTATTTAATATCCTTTTTTAAAATCACGGCACTGCCCCCTCGTGCATTATTATTAGGATGTACTGCTGAGTGAACTTCGTAGCCACGGAGTTTTATATGACTCTGAGTAGTAAGGTGTGTTTCAGATAATAAGCATATATCTATTTTTTCTAAATCAAGTAATAGATGTATTTCATTTTGTCGTTGCAATATACCATTGCAGTTCCATGCAAGAATTTTTAAATTATTGGCCATGTTAATTAGCAAAGAGAGGCTACCTCTGATGCTGTTTGACTTTTTTCGAGTAAAGTGAGCCTTTGCATGATTGATATGAGGGCTCTTTCTTGCTTTTCTTCTTGTGAAGTAAGTCTATTGAGAATATCTTGTAGTATTTTATTTGTTTGGTTATTATTTGAATCATTAACTGAAGCAGAACTATATTGCCTTTTCGAGCTTCCAATAGTGAGGGCATCAGCAAATGTTACATTTGGATTAGTTCTTGATAATTTGCTTAATGTTTCGTGTGTCCTTGACTTTGTGGATATTCTTGTTGAGGCTGAGTTGATTTCCAGCCTGGTACTTTCTAAAGTTTTCCTTGTTTTGTTGCGAATTTTTTGCAGCTCTCTTATAACAATGCAACCTCTGTAGTTGGCTGGATGTGCCTCTCCACAGTTGACACATTTTAGTGGGGTGTCTTTTTGTTTCATACATTCAGCCGTACGGTGTTTTCCTATACACTTCACGCATCTAGGGTCTTTATTACAAAAGTTTTGCGTGTGTCCGTAGACTTGGCATTTTTTGCATTGGGGAATCAATTTAGATTTTTTAACTGCTTCTATTTGGACTTTCATATGGAGTATTTCGCTGATTGCATAAATATTTTTAATGTCTTCTGTTCTTTCAAAAGATAGCATATATAATGGAAGCGGTGTTTTGTCACCTCTTTTTAGCAACTGTGTAACTTCTTGTATTTTATATTGTTTCTCCAAAAGATAGTCTTTTATCTCTTCTGGTTTGCATGAAGCGTGTAGTTTTTTAACAATGACTTTGGTTTGTCTTGTCAGCTTATCTTCATAAGAATACCATGTTGTTTTGTTTTCATTAAGAGCTCCTGTTAACTTTCTGTAGCTATCACTGTCTGGGACATTTATTTTGATATCACCACTATTTAGAGCTGTAGCTTGAAATTCTATCCGATTGTTGTTCATGATATTTCTAATACTTTGATAATTATCGCAATTGGATATTATAACTGGAGGTGGCCGTGGCACGTTTTTCTCCAGTTGCATATTCTTCCTTCCGGTTGAGAGTTCTTTACTTGATCGTTCCTGTTCCGCTGAAACCTGAGCTTTTTCCTCCTGTGGTACATTCCTACTTCCGGTTGGAAGCTGCTCAATTGATTGTTTCAGTTCGGGTGAAACTTGTGGTGATTTATTCATCTTGCGTTTCTAATTTTTTTTGTTACGGTTCAGGATCCATCCCGTTTCTCTGTTCAGCTCTTATTCGTCTGTTTCATATATAACCTTTATATGATCATTGGTATCGTGTTTTTCCTGCAGCTTGGAGGTTTCTTTCTCAGATATTACTGCATTTAGAGCAACTTTTAACTCCTTGTTTTCTCGCTTTAAGCTTTCGAGGTCTTTGTTTAGATTTAACGTTAACTTTTCTATTTCGTAAATCTTATTGCGCAGTTCTGCGTTATCCCTTTCCAAGGTGTTCGCTAATGGTGGTGGTGATCTACCCACCCTGGGTTTTTGTCCAAATGGGTTGAGTTGCCTAAGAGGGCTGTTAAACAATGATTGGCTCACCCCAGACTCCGTTGAGCAAGCCTCGTTAGAGGGTGGATTTGCCAGCTGCTTAGCTGGTTTACCACATGGGGTACAATTATCTGAATTAGTTGTACTCATTGTTTATTTTACTGGTCATGGAGCATCTACCACTCTGACCAGTACGAGTTAGTAGTGGGTCTGGTTTGAAAACTTCATTTACTAAGTTCTCGATAGTCGGTTATACCGCCGTGTTTCGGTCGCCAGAGCCTCGTTAGTTGCCTAGCTCAGTTCCACATAACAGTAAGTTAACGTTTTAAAATTATTAAACTTATAATTATTACTTATAAAGGTGGACTAAATGCTCTTATACATATTTTCTAAAACACGCATTTAAAATGTTGAGAAAACACCAAAATCAAAAATCAAAATAACCCTAAAAAAGAAAAATTACTACTTTTTCAAGTTAAAGGAATTTACTACTAAATGTCAAAAGTGTTTCCACGGGATGGTTAAATTTAAGTAAAGCCCTAGCGTGTACTTTGGAGACTTGGCCAGCAATTTAATTATATTTACTTCATAAAGGGGAAGAAAACTATGATAGGTATATAAAATCATAGCAGCATGAATTAGAAGACGGCTTGAGAACTGTGTCAATTCCAGAGATGTCCATCTATTTTGTGTCTCATTTTTTAAACTTCATGTGCAGTTCACTGCTAACGGTAGAGAGTGAACAAATTTCAGCAACTGTACTACACGATATTATGTTTTCTTTAAAGTTAAAATTAGAAAAAAAGTTACATCTCAATACGAAATCAGTATTTTGGAGTCAAAGTCAAAGATTTTTTGTCTACATAAACGTTGAATGACTAAAGAAAGTTTATAAAATCTACCACACATGCATATACTTGAGCAAAAAGTTGGTTGTTTTTTTTACATCGCACCTCACACGGATAGTATACATTCTCAAAAAAATTGCGTCTCAACACAAAATTTATTACCTATACACATGCAAACAAAAAACAACCGATTTGTAGAAAAAACAACCGATTTGTACTAATGAAGAGAACTTTTGCTGTTGCTTTGTTTTACATTGGTACTAAAATATAAAATTTCCTCTAGGAAATTTTATGGACAACCCTTCATTTATTTGAAAAATGTCATTATCATGTATTTTTGTTGCGATTCAAATTTAAATAAAAGTTATTTCTTTCTTTAAAACACAATAAATTTTTATGAAAAAAATCAACGTTAAAATTCAAATATTTAAATTTATTATTCTAATACCTAGAATTTCAATACACATACATAAAAAAAAATATTTCCCTTTGTAAAAAAAACAACCGATTTCTCGGTCGAAACCAAGACTTAGAGTATATTTCAAAATATTATTACTTTAAAGGCGCGTTTAAACATTTTTCATATTTAAATCTTTATTTAAACCTTTTATAATGTTCCAGAATTATGAGAGAAAATAATAAGGACTGATCTTGCTAAAGCTGAACATGTACGAGAGTAAATATTGAGATGTACAACGAATACAACTTTAAGAAATCTAAATCGATTTAAATTGTATAATAGTTTTTATTATAAAACATGGTCTCTGTAGTTGGGGGCACTCCCATTTTTGCACAAAATGGGATACCCTTTGACAGTCTAATGTATCGTTCGATAACCATAAAATTTACAATGTGATCAATACATAATAATATATAATATGAAATCAAATCGGCACCATCAACAAAACGTCATAAATCAACACAAATATCAAATGGTATAGGATTTGTGTAACTACCCAATATCATAAAATATATATGTTTATACATAAACCAACTCACCAGTCGAAAGTAAGAAAGAAAACCAAAAATTATTTGTACTTCTTGATAATAAGATAATTTATTACCTTAATATTAATAAAATAAAAATGTTATCATGATATTTTTGTGTGATAACCAAGAGATGAGCATCATATAAAAATCATCAGAAAAACAGAGCACAGGAGGGTAAACAAAATAATAAATTAAAGTACCCTATATATGCTCGTGCCGCATATTAAAGTACGCCAGAACGTTAATAAAGATTCAACTTTTAATTTTTATTTTATGTTTATTTTTACTCATTATTTATTCCCTTAATGTTATCATTTTAACATTTAATTATAATAATTTATATTACATGGCGTATACCTTTCACTATACGCTACACATGTATGTACCTCGATTTCGTTTATTTGGTACGAAGTAATAGATACAATATGTGGGTAATTTGATATGGCTTACATATGAATATGTTACAAATTGTTCGTTGAATCTTCATTTTGGTTATTTTAGTGTTTTGCAGACGTTTGCATGCGTATGTATGGACTATGTGGACATTCCTATAATTAATGGACGATTCTAGAGATGATTTATGATTTATATAATACGTATATGTATATAACTATGGTATAGAATTTCGAAAAACCACAATTTGTTCTTTTATGGATTTCTCAAGTTCGTATTATCCCCAGGTATCTTAAATTTTTCTTAACTAAACCACACCAATACCATTGCCCGATGTAAAACGCCATATCCTGCCAAATGCAAGCACAACTTGCACTTACATCAGAAGCATAAATTCAGGCATAAATAAAACGATAAAAACTGTGTCCTCACTACGACAACCCAAAGAAAACAAAATCATGGTGACCTTTTGGCAACATCGCAGCCAACTTGAAAATCGCACCTACTGCTACCCCAGTACTTGGAAAAGTACTTGCGTTCTTGAAAACACACGATTGAGAAGTTTTATCCAACTCGCCGTATTCACTAGACATTGTTTCGTCGGATCGATGATGAATGGCCTGTCTGAGCAGCACTTCACTTATTATGAAGATACCTAAAATTACATCGATTAGTTTGAAACTGTTCTTCCAACGTGGTATTTTTTTGCTGCCCCAGAAAAGTGAGAAAACGAAATGGCTAGTGATGGAGATTACTTTGAGTAAACTACCGTTTTTTTTTTTTTTTTTAAATGAGATGTCATTATAATATGCGATATTAAAATGTCGCTTACAACCGGGCTCATGTATCTTTAATGTGGGTACCGGTCGAAACTGGATATTTTACAACTGGATTTGACGAAACAGGATAATTTAAAACTGGATATTTTAAAACGAGATAAGGCACAAAACTGGATATTTCAAAACAGGATATTTCGACATGTGATTTAAACTTAAAATGATTTTTTAGGAAAGTTCTGGAATATGGCCAATTAGGAAGGAACTCAGTGATTTCTTAACCGATTTTGATGAAATTCGATATGTAACATGAAAATGGGATTTTAAAATGATTTTTTAGGAAAGTTCTGGAATATGGCCAATTAGGAAGGAACTCGGTGATTTCTTAACCGATTATGATGAAATTCTATATGTAGGATAAAAATGTTGATGAAAATTAATTAATTTTTCTCACACTGATTCTCTAAAGTGAAGAAAAGTTATATTAAGTAGAAGAATAAAAAATAGATGAAGATATATTTTACTGACAGTAAACTCGATCAAGTCAATGATTATTTGAATAAGATGAGAAAAGCAGCAATTAAAAAAAGTATTAAGTGAACGAAAATTCTATTTCTCTCCTTAGAAATATTCAAGTATGGAACCTTACCTGCCTTATTCTAGAACTTTTCCAACAAATCATTTTAAAATCCCATTTTCATCCTACATATCGAATTTCATCAAAATCGGTTAAGAAATCACCGAGTTCCTTCCTAACTGGCCATATTCCTGAACTTTCCCAAAAAATCATTTTAAAATCCCGAATTTCATCTAAATCGGTTAAGAACTCGCCGAGTTCCTTCCTAATTGGCCATATTCCAGAACTTTCCTAAATAATCATTTTAAGTTTAAATCACATGTCGAAATATCCTGTTTTGAAATATCCAGTTTTGTACCATATCCCGTTTTGTCAAATCCTATTTTGAAATATCCAGTTTTAAACTGTCCAGTTCTGAGCGGTTCCCTTTTAAATTACGCGGTGTAGAATTGAGATATGCGGCAAGAAGTTTGTCAGATCGTATTATATTAAATTTTAAAGCTATAGTGATGGTTGGCTTTAGCGGTTTCACAGACTGGAATTTTAAATAAAAGTACCAATGGAGATCTATTAAGTCTGATAAAATTACACATTTTCGGAAGTAAATTCGAAGCTTAATGAAAGTCGGAAATATAAGCCACATTATTATAATGCCGATGAAACTGGCTTGTTTTGGAGTTTGCTCATAAATTTTCTTTGCTTTCCAAATTTTGACCTTGCTTTGCATTAGTGCAGATGGATTACATCGACTAACTGACACTATATCTGGCAAATTACGACAAACGAAAATTGTTGAATCACCTACTTCGGCCATGCACTACAGCTGCAGTTCAAGCTATTCGAACAAACAATAAAGTTTCAAAAAGGGCCGCTCTTCTAATGATGCTGAAGAAGACATGATAAAAATCTTCTATATGACACAACAAAGGATATTCGAGTAAAATTGTAAATTTGACCATTTATACAAATCCGAGCTGTTGTGCTACTCCATGATCAATATCTGATATTCTTATTATGTTTTTTGTTTTATAACTTAATCATATACCTACTCCAAAAAAGAGTTAGAGCCCCAATTTAAGTTATAAAATAAAATTAAAATTGAATAAAATAAATGTATTATATTCACTGAATATTTTATATAGATGACTACCTTGTTATAGGCACCCAACATGAATTCTTGCTAAAAACTTTTTTACCGGAATTTAATTTTACATACATATATCACAACATGCAATTAAATTAATTACATTTAACGTTCCTCGATTGGGTCGATTCGTATACAGTGTTCAATCCAATAAATTCATTAGATATTCTCATGATATTGTTTTATTTAATTGATTTAATTTATATATATATATATATATATATATATATATATATATATATATATATATATATATATATATATATACGGAAAAAAATTATCAATTGAAAATCACAGATGGACTTTTGTTTATTGATTTTTATGTTAAACAATTTTTTTTTTGTGAAATTAACAATTTTTTTCATTATAATGACAAAACTCATTTTACTGATTTTTCTATAATTGTTATTATCAGTAAACCACTTACAATGAAATTCAATACTGCAATTTTTCAGAGTTTTATGTAAAACAACAAAAAATTTACTGAATTTAACAATACATTTTTTAATGAATTGATTTCAGTAGTGAAATAATAGTTGTTAATTAAATTTTATGATAAACATTCAAATTTTTGTGAAATTAACAAAGTCTTATGTTAATAAAATAGTGATTTATAAATGACTATTTTAATTAACATCGGACTTTGTTAAATTCACAAAAATTTTAATGTTTATCATAAAATTTTGTTTATCGTAAATTAGTTATAACTATTTTCAATATTATATACTGGTATGGGCATTATGCAGGGTTGGGCGTTTTACATGTAAAAAACGTTTTCTCCATTTTACATGTAAATAACGTAAATTACAAAAAAAAATGTGTATTTTACAAAAATATGTAAATTATATTTAAAAAACGAGAATCCGTCCAGAAATAATTTAAAATATTGAATAAATGATACAAACATTTGTTTATAAGAATAACTTGCATTAGAAAATCCAATTAAACATTTTATTTAAATGGTTAATCATAATTATTTTCAACTTTTAGTTATCTACATTGAGACTATAAAAATCACCTATCCTTCTACAATGCCATCTGTTTACGTCTTAAACTAGTTTTTATATTCGACAAAATAAACAACTAGTGACATAGTGCCATCTAGCTACATTTGAATAAACTAAAATAAAATATTTTTAAGAGAGCATATTTCTTTCGATATGTAGCGGAAAACTAATTGCAATTTGACGTTTAATCATAAATAAAATAATTCTCTGCAGTGAAATGAATGAAGTGAATCTATACTCGTTTGACTGGATTTTAAATTTAAATCTTTATTAATTTCAAACAGGACAAAATCAACCAAATTATCACTACCCGTCTCACCCTCATCAAATAAATGTATGCCTGAAATTACTAGCCCTATTCTATCCATTCGATAAAATGCCTATGCATTATGCCTTTGATGTCCAGTGTAGTAAAGAGGTAGCGAATATGATTATCGAATTTAAGCGTGGAACTGTAGTGAATTTTATTAATTCAATTTAATTTTTCTTACTCTAATTACAATTACTACTTTTTCATAACCTAAGTTTGCAGCAATACCATTATACTAACCTTACCATAGAATTAATACTAGATAAATTAATTAATACATTAATAATTAAATTTGGGAAAAATATTATTTTTGAAACCCAGCAGTTACTATTCAAGGAATTCCATATGCTAACTCCTCTCACGAAAAACGAAGCGTTCATCAAATTACATTTATTGATAGCAGGTGTCAAGATTTCATTGTCAAAATATTTCTTATCATAGGAAAGTTGCACTTTATTTTACATTTATACATATGTACAAATATCACAATAAATAAACACAAATACACTACACTGTAGTATATAGTCAATTTTTCTTTAATTAAGAGATTTGGTAACAGATGGCGATAATTGTAATAAAAAAGTTGATTTATATTTTACAGTATGTATAAAATAATCGTTTACATTTTACATATATTTTACATGTAAAAAACCCAGTAAATTAAATTTTGTAATTTACACGCTCAACTGTGGAATTTCAAGAAATCCTTCGAGGCTGCACCAAGCTTGTTGTGTCCACATATGGCATTTAATTTCCTTCGTACCTTGTTCGCACAATTTTTGTTGGACCTCCGCTTTGAAATCATCAAACTTTGTATTGCAAACAGACTATATATTTGAGCGGCACTCATAATTTTCAACATTGCACATTGAATATTTTAAAACTTCTTTGGTATCACTTTGTCGTTCTAAATTGGAAACAGCTGAGTACATTAAATTTGAATTTTGATGTGTAATGCAAACACACACTGAATGTGCCCCTGAAGCACAACGATTTAAGGGACTGGTCACGAATGTCGTAATCTCCTTTCTCTTTTTGTAATCCATTATACATTTCTGCAAATGCTCTGGATCGAATAGAGCGCACAATCATCGTAAGGCCTTGGTCTATTTCTTGTACTGTCAACGATCCAGTGCTTTTGACAGTGATTTTGCTTGTATTGTTGAGGAATCGAGCTACATACGCCATTGAATTAAGGACCCGGTTGTATGATTTTTTGCATGAATACGATCTAGGGGTTTTTCTACGTCTCCCGTAAGTATGCATACAATAGCCTTCTCGTTCCGTTACTCTGGAATATTAATACCTTGACCAAATTTAAAAGTATCATTGTTTCAACGTTCATCAGAGGATTTTAAAAATGTAGATCCATACCACCACAGTTCGGATGACATTAATGCCTTGGGAATGACGCCTCAAGAGACTAAATCTGCTGGATTTGATTTGGACTCTACGTGTAACCAATTCTTTGACTTAGATTGTGCCTGTGTGGTTGATACCCGATTTGCCACATATGTTTTCCGCCTAGTGGGTGGTGGAGCTACTCGAGATTTTGAACACAACAGTGTAGAATGATGGTTGTTGGAGTCTTGATACCTCGAGTATACAACTGCACCGTAGGCCTTTTCGCTAGCATCTGCAAAACCATGCAACTGAATGTTTTGTGGAGATTGGCTTACATTAAAGGTATGTCGAGGGATTTTTAGTTTATTTGATAAACTGAATCCAATAAGTATGATAAACCATTTGGAGACTTTAATCCAAATGACCCTTTAATGACCACAACTTTTGTAGAAGAATTTTCCCTAATACTATGACTGGCGCGATTAGACCATTTGGATCAAAAATATTAGCAAGCTGAGAGGTAATTATTCGTTTGGTGATTCTCTTGAATTCCGATATAGACAAATTTACCTGAACGACAAAATGATCTAGAGTAGGCTGCCAGTATATGCCTAATGCTTTTACACAATGGTCATCATTAATTTTCGCCAACGTTTCGCTATCTTCGATTGGGGTGTCTTGCAATAGACTGTCATGATTGCAGCATCATTTGCGTAAAGTCATTCCCGCAGAAAGCAAAATGTTTGACAGATATATCTTTAGTCTAGCTGCCTCACCAGCATAATTTGATCCGGACAACAGATCATCAACATAGACGTCATGTTGAAGAACTGCACTTGCTAATGGATCGTTAGCTTCGTTCTCGAGTGTAGTTCCATATGTGAAGGTCTTGAGTTTATAAATGCACTCAACGCATATTTCTGTGACCTAAATCGAATGAGTACTGTAAAAAGTTCGTGTTGTACCACTGGACCCGTCATTAAAATATCGTTTAAAGAGTGCCCAGTTGACGTCTTCGCAAAACCGTCAAAGACTACTCTCAATTTTGTAGAAGAGGATTCAGGCTTAACAACGCTGTGATGCGGTAAAAAATAATGTGGACTTTCGACTTGTTTTACTAGCTCCATATGGCCTAATTGTTCGTAATAATGCATAAATTCGTTATAAGCTGCACGCAATTCAGGATCTCGGTCTAGCTTACCTTCCATGTTGAGAAACCTTTTTTTTGCTCGTAGAGGTGAATCACATAATAGTGCTGGGGACTTGGAGAACGGTAACCTAACAACAAACCTTCCCAAATCGCATAGTGAGAATGCTTCTGTAAAATGACGCTCACACTCATTTTCATGCAGCGATGTGAAATTGGTGGTTTCACCGTGGTCATATTCCCACATCCTCTCCAACAATTCATCTAAGCGTTGTGTTTCGAAACATGGGTATACTTCACTATAACAACCATGAGCGGTTACTGTCGTAGCACCCATTACGACACAACCTAAGATGGTATTTTGTAATATTGGTAGATTTTGGCCTAACTGAATTTGCCCAACTGCTTGTAATTCACCATAGAGGTCCACTCCAAGAAGAAGATCAATTGGTCAAGATACGAAAAACTGAAAATCTGCCAATTTGATATTGGCTGGGATTGACCAACATGAATTTTCCAAGTAAAAGGACGGTTGGTATGTTGAAATATTTTTTAAAATATGAGCTTCGATTACTGTAGAAAACTCGCATATGCACAACTGAACATTTATCATGGCGCAACGTGAAAATGTTGCTGGAGTGCCGCCGATACCACTAATACTCAAATGTGAGGAGGTAGTTTTGATGCCCAGACGATTAGCTAGTGATTGCGTCATTAGATTTATTTGGGACCCTGAATCTAATAGAACTCTCGTCGTGATTTTCCTACCTTGGTTATCTAAAATATCCACTAATGCGGTGGCTAAAAATACAAATTTCGTTGCTTGTTGGCCCAACTTGCGTCAAATTCACTGGTAATGTCACATGACCTTTAGTACCGGCTTGAGAAGTTGTAGATTGTGACTGCGTTTCTTGTAAACGACTCGAGTGATCTTGAAGGTTTGAATTTATGTGCAGAAGCGTGTGATGGCCGTTTTGGCATTTCCGACAACGCTCCTGAGTAGGACATTGTTTTGAACTGTGTAATGATCGCAGACAATTAGTGCATAGATTGAGAGTTACCGCATTCTATCTGCGCTCGTCGACAGACATTGCTAAAAATTCATAGCATCGCATAATTGAGTGTCCTGATTTCTTACAGAATTCACACAAATAACTTTTGGTAACAGTGAACGTATAAGCCTTTCGTTGGAATCTATTTGATGCACGTGCAATTTGAATTGGTACTTTAGAGAGACAAGCAAACGGTAATGGGTCATTGTCAGCCTTGTTGCAACTATCTCTTCGATGACTGCGAACTTGTATAAATTCACATAAGACTTTAAATGTAGGCAGATCATTTCGAGGAGCTTCCTCTCTTCATTTCACCATGGTATCAGCATCTAGCTTGGTACACATCAAAAGACCAGTAGATCTTCCCAGTAATGTCCCGGACGTTCAAGTGTATTTAGAGACCTAATATGTGAATTGAACCATCAACGAGGTTAAATAACTTGCTTGAAGTTGCCTTGTCTAGTGATTTGATTGAGAATAAAGCGTTAATGTGCTCTTCAACTATTTGATTTGGTTTATCAAACCTGTCGAACAATAACCGTCGCGCTTCTGCATAATTTGCAGCAACGATATTCAAATTCTCAAATGTCCTCAAATGCAGCACTGCCCTTAACGGAATGTTTGAGATACTGCAATTTTGTTAAGTCATTGAGCGTTGGGTTGATATGCACGTGGTTATCGAATGATTCAATAAACCCTGGTTGCTGGCTTGATATCAGCAGGTGTACCTTTTACTTTTTTAAGCTCTTCGAGTCTCTCCTCTAATGCAGGCCTTAACTTGTAGTAATGTCGAGTGACGACGGTTCGAATGCCCGAAGCTGCTTGACCATCTTTGAGAGTTTCCAACTCTAATTGATTTTTAAGGAAGGTGTTATATTTACTGAATAAGCTTGCAAGACGCAATTTAACTTGAGCGATAGATGGTGAACTCAGCTTCTTCGTCTTGAATTCCGATAATTCATTTAACGATTCTACAAACGCTTTATTTAATTGATTCATTCGCTTAATTTGAGTGCCCATGATGAACGATTAGAACAATAATTTATAATACCGAACAAAGATACAGAATTTACTGTATCAGAACAACTGTATCGATTAACGGAATTGATTTACGGACACGTGTTTTCACAATGCAATAAACTACACTCAAATAAGATATTCAATCGAAATGTAATCTTAACTTTTGGTTTCGACCAAAAAATCGGTTGTGTTTTTACAAAGGGAAATATTTTAATCTTTTTTATGTATATGTATGTCATAAAAAATTTAAATATTTGAATTTTAACGTTGATTTTTTTCATAAAAATTTATTGTCCTAAAGGAAATTTTATATTATAGTACCAATGTAAAAAAAAACAATAACAAAAGTTCTCTTCATTAGTAAAAATCAGTTGTTTTTTCTACAAATCGGATGTTTTTTATTTGCATGTGTAGGTAATAAATTTTGTGTTGAGACGCAATTTTTTTGAGAATGTATACTATTCGTGTGAGGTGCGATGTAAAAAAAAACAACGAATGGTGGAAACGTACACTAAGAATATGGTCAATGTATATATACAATTTTAAACCAGAAGCTAAGCCTGGTTATTGAAAAAAAACTTACTGTTGCATGCGGATGATATTCTACTAGAAAACTCGTGAAAAATCTAGATGATTGAAATGATGATATTGTTCTAAAAATACTGATTATGCGTTCATATCTTTGTACAAGGCTTATGTATAGTCTTATAATTATAGTACTAATTCTTAGTACTAAACTATTACAATATTCTATTTTAGTCAGTTGCTTTACTACTCTGTCATAGTCAAGACGCTACAACACAATTAAATCTAATTTAATTAAAATAAAAATAAATTTATAAAATCTAAAACTTCGTTTTTACACAATTGGAAAATCTCAAAATCCGATTTTACACAATTGGAAAATCAAAATCCGCATACACCGCAATATTAGAAAATCAAAATCCGCATACACCGCAACATTGGTCCTTCGAGCCGGATTAAAACAAAAAAGTGTTTTAACAAAGTACGCCATTTTGTCTATAAAAAGAAAGACCACGAAAACGTGGTAATATAACAAAGAAACATCTGCTTTCTCTATACACCGCTCCTCGCTATTGGCGCTCATCAAACAAAATATATAAGATAGGAAGCATTTTTATCTACACACCGCAAAACGCTATAGAAGCTAATATTTAAAAAGAACACATCATCTTTAACCACATCAACAACATTTATGATAGAAATCATTTTTCAACAAAGCTCTGAATTATTTAAATCAACTGCTTATTATTAATTGTTCAAGTAAGTCAACACCAACCATTTTATTATTTCAATTTAGTATATTCATTATTCGTTAAACATTATGATCGACCAAGATAAAATTGAATCTTATAAGCGGTCAATAAAAGCCTATAAAGGATATATAACTAGATATAAAAATATAGTAAGCGATACAACGACCATTCAAACAAAAGGAGATCTAGAATCACTTTTAAATAGAGTAATATCATTATACGATAAGTTTGAAAATGTACAATCAAGTTTGGAAGATGTGGATCCCACCGCCATTGAAAATTCAGAAATAGAACGCTCAGACTTCGAATCAAAATGTAGATCGGTCGAATCTTTAATTAGGAACTTATTGGAAACAATTCAATATAACCAAACTAATGAGAAACCACCTGAACAGAAATTTCATCATCCGCTTTCACTTCCGTTACCAGAAATTCCGCTTCCCAAATTTGATGTCAGTTTCACGTCATGGATTGAATTCCGAGAAACTTTCATACAAAGGGTTCATGATGAAACTCGATTAAATTCTATATTAAAATTTACATGTTTACAAAATTGCCTTAAAGGTGGTACCGCTTATCATTTCATTCAAACTATTCCCAACACTGAAGCAAATTATAAACAGGTTTGGGAATCTCTATTTAACCACTATGAAAATGAACCGAGAATTAAATACATCCATATGTTCAACCTATATCATTTAAAATCTGTCCGCAAGGAAAATTGTCCTATCGCACTTCGAGAATTTATAGATAGTTTTTGGAAACAATACAATTCATTAAAGGCCTTACAAATTCCAGTCGAATCTTGGGATTTAATTTTAACGTTACATATATCAGAATTAGTTGATTTAACTTCACGCCAGCAGATTGAAACAAAAAAACCAAAATACAGGATCCCTTCCACAAAAGAAGTTATGGATATACTGTCTGAGAGAGCACGCATTCTCGAAGCGATATCATCACATACTAATACTTATATTTCGAAAGCTGGGCACTACAATAAGCCTAAACAAGCCCAATCTCTCATTGCAACGGAAAATGCAAAACAAGTAATATGCAGTTATTGCAAGAAATCACACTCCATATTTAAATGCCATGTATTTCTTGAAATGTCCATATTTGATAGGAACAAGTGGGTTCAAAATAATAAATTATGTCATAACTGCATAGGATCGCATCACATTAGCAAATGTCAATCGACAGTTAAATGTCATCAATGTAAAGGTAAACATCATACCCTATTGCATATAAATTATGCTAATGTGGCTAATAGTAATCAGGTATATTCAGATGTAAAGGACAACAGCTTAAGTTCCGATTCAAAACCTTATTCCAGGAATAATCAATTTAATTTACCATTAGCTGATCAGTCTAACACTGACAGAAATAAATCATCCTGTGGTGCCGAAACTTGTGAATCATCAATTCCAAATTATTCCGTGTAAATGCAACTCCTCTTAGTGTCTTCTACCCAACCACATTCCGATACGTTTAAATGCAATCAAAATCAAAGAGTTTCTCATTTTGCTTCACAAAAACAAATTTTATTATCCACTGTAATCATCTGGGTACAGGGCCCAACAGGGGCAAAATATTCATGTCGTGCACTGCTAGACAGTGGTTCACAGTGTAATTTTGTTACTGGAGATTTCATTCAAACCTTTCAAATACCTAAAAGGCCAGTAAGTACATCCATTTTAGGAATTAACCAGAAGTCATTGGAAATGAAGCACAAAGCACATTTAAGTATTGGTTCAAGGATAAATAGTTACCAAGTTCATTTAGATTTCCTTATATTGAAAAATGCATTTAGTCAGTTACCATTGCAAAAAATAGATGTAGATCTTTCAAAAATTCCATCATCCATCCAATTAGCTGATCCAACTTTTTACAATCCACAAAAAGTTGATATGTTATTAGGAGCCGAAATATACTTCGATATAATGGGTAATGAAAAGATTATTCTACATAAAGAACTTCCACCATTCTTTAAATCTGTGTTTGGATACATAGTTTGTGGGTCAATAAATCAAAAGACCAAAATTCAGAAAATATCAATGTTTTGTTGCGACGTAGATCAACTTCGGAAGGAAATTCAAGAATTTGCTAAAATAGAAGACGTGAAAGTGAAAAATAATTTCTCTATCGAGGAAAAGTCATGCGAGTTACACTATGTCGATAATGTCAAACGTGACAGTACAGGTAGATATAGTGTTGCGCTACCTACAAAATCAAACATTAATTCTCTTTGCAATAATCGAGAAAATGCATTAAGCCAATTCTTTTCTTTAGAGAAGAAACTCAATGCAAATCCACAACTTCAAATTGACTATATAAAGTTTATGCAAGAGTACATTCCATTAAAACAAATGGAACTAGTCGAAGAAGCTATTCCAAATTTGTCATATTTTTTACCGCATCATCCTGTTTTTAAAGAGAGTTCTACAACAACCAAAATTCGAGCTGTGTTCAATGGGTCTTCAAAATCAGCATCTGGTCTGTCTCTGAATGATACACTTATGACAGGACCCACAATTCAAAACGATTTACTATCCGTTATCCTCCGCTTCCGTATATTTCCCATAGTTTTGACCGCTGATATTACTAAAATGTATCGCCAAATTAATATACATCCTAACGATAGATTTTTGCAACTTATATTTTGGCGTAAATCTTCTAATGAACCTATTTCCATATATAAATTAAATACAGTGACATATGGCACAACAAGTGCACCATTTCTTGCCATTAGAACGCTTAAACAGTTGGCATCAGACGAATATTCCAAATATCCGAATGCATCTAAAACTCTTTTAGAGGGAATGTACGTTGATGATTTAGTTTCTGGTGCAGAGACCGCTAAAGAGGCTGAATCAATAAAAGACGAATTAATAAAATTACTAGCCTCAGGATGTTTTGAACTAAGAAAATGGGCTTCCAACGATAAAACTGTAATCCCTTTAGGTGCAAATAATATTACTGATAATATTGTTAACATTTTAGGTTTGACATGGAATTGTCAAATTGATGTTATCAACATCTCTCTAGTTAAATTTGGTGCACAAGCTGTAATTAAAAAACGTACTATATTATCTGATATTGCTAAATTATATGATCCTTTAGGACTTTGTGCTCTTGTTATATTTACCGCCAAACGTTTTATGCAGCAACTGTGGGCTATTCCAAATTTAGGTTGGGACGATGAAATTCAAGAGCCGCTTAATACATTGTGGATTGAATTCTCTACTGAAATAAATCTCTTACCGGTCATTCAAGTTCTCAGGTTCATTACATATCCTAGATGCGATACACATTCCATAGAACTTCATGGTTTTGGTGATGCATCGGAGAAAGGCTATGGGTGTTGTATATATATCCGCACCATTACTAAAACCAACCAATACAAATGTCATCTACTGTGTGCAAAATCAAAAGTTGCACCTCTGAAGGGTCAAACCATACCAAGGTTGGAGTTATGTGCCTCTCTTTTATTAGCTCAGTTATACGAAAAGGTTGTTACTGCATTAAAAATAAAATTCACTCGAACTATTCTGTGGACAGACTCAGAAGTAACTCTGCACAGAATTAATTCAACTCCCGCAAGATATGCTACTTTCGTAGCTAACCGCGTATCCCAAATCCAAGAAATAACTCCTCCAGAAATATGGGCTCATATTCCTTCGGAAAAAAATCCCGCTGATTTAGTGTCACGAGGATTAATGCCATCACAATTAACAAACTGTAATTTATGGTGGCACGGACCTCATTTTTTATCTAACCCACACGATGATTGGCCTCAAATAAAAAAATATGGATCAAATGATAAAGATCCAGAAAGTAGTAAATCGCCAATAATATTAAACGTTGTAAATCAAAATAAAAACTCGATTTTCGAACATGCAGAAAATTATGATGAAATCTTGCGTCTTTCTGCAATCTCTCATCGTTTTCTTAAATACTTATCAAATAAGACACGTGGACTCGAAAATACATCTTGGAATGATCAATTAACTTCACAAGAAATTGAAGACTCGTTATTAGGTTTAATTAAATCTGCACAGTCGGAATATTACACCACAGAAATTAAACAAATAAATGACAAGAAATTCAATTATAAAACAAATTGTTTAAAAAAATTGAGTCCGTTTCTTGATGAGAAAGGCCTACTGCGAGTTGGTGGCCGATTAAATAAATCACAGGTTTTAACATACGACCAAAAGCATCCTTTGTTATTGCCAATTAAACATCCAATCACCAGTATGATAGTCAAAAAAGAACATCAACGCAATTTGCATGCAGGTCCTCAAAGTTTGCTAAGTTTTGTCAGGCAAACATTTTGGATACCAGGAGGTTTATCTCTTTGCAAACAGATCGTCCATAAATGTTTAATTTGTTTTCGAAACAAACCAAAGTCGATTACCCAACTCTTGGGACAATTACCAGTCGAAAGAATACAGCCAAGTCGCCCGTTTGAAAACACTGGAATTGACTATGCAGGCCCATTCAATGTAAATTACAAAATTAGATCGAATGTGATTTGGAAGGCGTATCTTGTCATATTCATTTGTTTCTCAACCAAAGCTACTCACATTGAAGTTGTTCAAGATCTCACAACGCAAGCATTTATCTCTGCATTAAGACGGTTCGTATCTCGACGAGGTCGTTGCACTAATATATATTCTGATAATGCTACTAATTTTATTGGGGCAAAATCAGAATTATTGAAACTTCAAGAATTATTCAATACAGAAACTAACAAAAACGAAATTCTGAAACACTGTCACGAAGAAGGCATTCGCTGGCATACAATCCCACCTCGCTCTCCACACTTTGGCGGGCTGTGAGAAGCCGCTGTTAAAAGTGCAAAACATCATTTTAAAAGGGTACTAGGAGACAAAATCTGTTCTTACGAAGAACTTGCCACCATTTCTGCTCAAATCGAAGCGATTCTTAATTCTAGACCCCTCAGTGCAATGTCAAACGACCCTTCAGATCTCTCTCCTTTAACTCCTGGTCATTTTTTAATAGGCCATCCAGTCAATTTAATTCCTGAACCATCCCTATCACACTTAAATTTTAACCGTTTATCTCGTTACCAACGACTCCAATCCATGATGCAACACTTCTGGAAAAGCTGGTCAAATGAATATTTGTGTGAGTTACAACAGCGTCACAAATGGACCAACCCCAGTGAAAATATTCAAGTCGGGTCATTGGTTCTGTTAAAAGAAGATAACGTTTCCCCTACCAAGTGGATCATTGGTCGCGTAATTAAAACGAATCCGGATGGTGAAGGTTTGGTTCGCGTGGTTTCAGTAAAAACCAAATCCGGTATATTTAAAAGAGCGATTACAAAAATTTGTGTTTTGCCTATTGAAATAGAAAATAGCTCATAATCTATATATATGGATATTTCAAGGTGGCCGATATGTTCTAAAAATACTGATTATGCGTTCATATCTTTGTACAAGGCTTATGTATAGTCTTATAATTATAGTACTAATTCTTAGTACTAAACTATTACAATATTCTATTTTAGTCAGTTGCTTTACTACTCTGTCATAGTCAAGACGCTACAACACAATTAAATCTAATTTAATTAAAATAAAAATAAATTTATAAAATCTAAAACTTCGTTTTTACACAATTGGAAAATCTCAAAATCCGATTTTACACAATTGGAAAATCAAAATCCGCATACACCGCAACATTAGAAAATCAAAATCCGCATACACCGCAACAGATATTATGGTTTATTTAAATTGTATTATTCTATTTTTTCGTGTGTTCTGCCGCGTACAAACTGGAGAAGACTGAATCAAGGCTGACTCATAACAAAAACATTTTATTTTATTTTTATTGTGTAGAATGTTGGCCATCTGCCAACAGGTATGTAACATAAAATTTGTAGAATAACAGAGCTGCATTAGTGACTTGAAGTATTGAAGTGAAGATTGAATAGAAGATTAAACATCATGCATTGGTGGTTAACAAATAGTTTTGAACAAAAAAAGGAGAGGCTAAATTAATTTTATTTAATTTTAATTTTTATTTTTTTAAATATACAGGTAACCCTTGAATTATGTAGGTTTAATTAGTGTGATTTTAGTTTTATTTTCGAAACTGTTCTACCTTTAGGTGATTTGTGGACAGTAAGTATCAGTGGAGTTTATTCACAATCCAGTGATAAAAACAGGCAATAGGCAAAAACATAAAATGTAAAGTCCAAAAATCATATCAGTTCGGATTTCATCGCACTGTACTGTATTACAAACCTGAAATAATATAAATCCTCCAACGTCCTATAACCTCAAATACAAAAAAAAAATACATTCAACACCCTAACATAGAATTTTCACATGACATACTTCGAAATTTTTATTAAAATATGCGTTTATATTTCAGCATCGTCCAATAATTCAGTAGTACACAACCTTTTTTCGTTACCTTCTTCGTTTTTTACTTTATTATTGGAATAACAAAAGAACGAAGCATATTAAAATATGTATATATGTAGTAGCAAAATAAATTTCTGGAAAAATCTCTGATTTACGTCAAATCTAATTATTTTTCTATATTTTTTATTATTGTTTTTTTTTGTTGTTTGTGTCTATTATTTTCCAATTTTCTATTAAATAAATACACTCAGGTAGAAAATGAACATAAATCTAAATTGTGATACGGTAATGGAAATATTTATAGCGGATAAGTTGCGTTTATATACAAATATGCAATTACTAAATATTATATGATAGATACGTCTATAGAGTGTAGGCGGCTTTTGCGTACATTATGCAAATTGTGATTGATAATGACACAAATTGATATTTATCAATATTTGCGTAAAATTGATAAACAAAACAAAAAATACTGGCAAAATAATTAATAACGAAATGACAAAAATTTCATCTTGAATCACGTATTTGACATATACAGATATTTCGTCGATTGTTAAGATACTTGGAAATAGCGGAGGAATATGAGTACGAGTGTTGTTATATAGGTTTGTGTAATGTAAACACGTTTTATCCATTTCGATAAATACTATATTTGGTTTTGTAATATTTAATCCATTCTAAAGTATGTAGATACATATATTATGTACGTACGTCTGTAGACGTACATTTATTAAATTCAAAACATATGATTAAATTGATATGTGTGTGTGTACGTATGATAAGATTTACCGAAGGTAGTGAAGATTATTGTACTTTTTTACTTGCATATTGAAAATATCGATTTAACATGTCCAAGCAAATAATTTTAAAACTAATATCATTTTATTCGTCCTTAAATTGGAAAACCATGATCGAACGAGTTACAAACATGGTAAAAAAATGTCAACTTGAATAACTTAAATTTCCATGTCTTTTGCCATAAGGATACAATAAAATAAAATAAATTACGGAAAACAGGTAGACAAAATAAGAAGGGTAGGTATTTTGAAAAAGGGTTTTGTATTTTCTATAAAGTTTGTAGTAGCTTTATTTATTTTTTTTTTTAACAAATGTGGGAAAGGTGCGGTACCGCATAATAATTTTGTTTCTATGTTGAGAATAACTTTTGAGGTCGGTTTATACACGTAGATTTTATGAATAAAAGTTGAGTACGACTCGATTTTTTTTTCGAGGTTCGAGAAAGGTCTTATTTTATAATATGTATATGTATAAAAGTTTATACAAATTTATTCATGCTATTTAATATGTCGTCTTAGAGAGTGTAAAACTGTGAACTAGCATATAAACATTAAATCATGGTGTATATAGATCGTGCACAGATAAGCTACCTCATCAATATGTTAAGTATATATTATGCAAGTTGTTGTACTTAATTCCAATTTTATCAAACGATTTACGATAATATTTATCCATTTCGTGACTTAAACATAATCTTGTCTAGACGATGTAGAGTGGATGCCAAATGTAGGAAAACTAGATAAATCATTAAAACAGTAAGACACGCGAACTTTGTTGGTATAAACTTAAAAAAAAAACTTGTTGTAATGATTAATAATGGAGTGACCTATATACTAAAGCAAAACTAATCTTTTTGTAATTTAATACTTTGTTGTATTTGGTTTGGGGTGAGTTAAATTGGGGTAATTACTCAATATACAGTGAATTAAATTCAGCAAAACCTTGAACAAAATCGAATGAGGCAAATTGGATGCTAGAAAATCTTGAATTTAGGTTTTTATTGGTCGCTGGCAAAATACAATTGCAAAGCGATTAGCTAACGAGTAGTTCCTATTCCAGGATGAGAAATTCTGTGAAAATTTTGGAAGATCCTTTTCTCAATTTCTCTTGTGGTTTTTTCGTGAAAATCTCTCTCTGGACATCTTTCGTAGACTGGGAAGGAATGAACAAGTTCTTTCAAGAGTTCGAATGGTACTCTTGTTTTGCCTTCGGTAATATTGACAATGCAACCATTCTGGTTTCGACTGTCATTCTCACGGGAATGGAACAGTTCATTCCTTCCAGTCCTTTTAAGCCAAATAAAAAAAAATCAGGTAATCTTTGGCATAATCATGACTGTAGAACAACAACCGCCAACAAAGAAGCCTTTCACCGCAAATATGTTAAGAACCCGTCAAATGAAAATTTAGCTATATTTATGGCGGCTAGAAATCTGGCAACGCAAACAATGTCCCTAGCTAAAAAAAATATCAAAAAAAAAGTTCGAGAAGAGTTGCGGCAGGTCTTAAAGCAGGGCAATAGCAATCGGACCTTTTGGTCCTTTGCCCGCAAAGTAGAGGAAAACTTCTTGAACAGTAGGAAATCATCAATACCACCTCTGACAGATGGGAACTATATTTTTTCTACAGCTCAAGAAAAATCTAATCTCTTCGCCCGAAAATTTGCAGCAAACTTTAATTTACCTGATTTTAACTTAATACCTCCGATTATCTCTATAGCCAGTTCATCGATGCGTCGCATTAGATTTAGGTCTAGGGTTGTCGCTAAAGTCCTTGCAAACATTAACACCAACAAGTCAGCCGGTCCGGATTGTATTCCCCCAATTGTCCTCAAATATTGCCCTGTCTAAGCCACTATCATGTCTGTTTCACCGATCTATGTCTTCTGGAATTTTCCCTTCAATCTGGAAAACTGCTAACATACATCCTGTGCCAAAAAAGGGCAGTAAATCGGACCCTTCGAATTATCGCCCAATCGCTATCGGCTCGGTGCTTTCTAAAGGTCTTGAGACCACAATCAACTTCCAGCTGATGAAATATCTGGAAACTCAGTATGGTTTTTGCGGAGGGCGTTCAGCAGGTGATTTAATTAATGTTGTTACTGAACAATGGAACAGAAGAATTCATCAATCTAGTGAATCTCAAGTCATTGCACTCGATATCTCAAAAGTATTTGATCGCATGTGGCACAAGGGTTTGCTCTCTTCTTTGTTGCAAAATCCAAGTGGTGGTGGATGGTGTAACATCTTATAAACGCTGGTGTTCCTCAGGGATCCGTTCTTTTTCCAACCCTTTTTCTATTTTTCATCAATGATCTTCTATCAGCAACTCTCAATCCAATATGCTCCTATGCTGATGGCAGCTCACTTTCCACCTCTTACAGTTTACCTTCTTCTTCATCGCGAAACGATGTTCTCGCAGAAAGAAAGGCTATGAATGATCGCCTTACGCGAGATCTTAATTTCATTCTTAAATGGGGTGAATCCAACAGAGTTGGATTTAATCCCAACAAATTTCAATCCCGTATTTTTTCTGGTCGAAGTGATGGTTATTCACCGTCTTTTCTGACTGGTGAATCCAGCTTGGCTACGTCTGACTTATTTGAGATTCTCGGTTTAATTATATCAAAGAGAATATCTTGGGCTAAACAAATAAACAAAGCAGCGATTGGTGCAGACAAATGTCTTGGATTTCTAGGACGATGTAAGTTTTACTTTAATCCATCCGAAATACTTACAATATATAAGACCTAGATAAGACCCATGTTGGAGTATAATTCTTATATTTGGGCTGGAGTACCGAAAACTTTATTTAACTGTACTCGATCGGGTCCAAAACCGAGCATCTCGAACGATTGAAGACGTAAAATTATTATCTGATCTTGATTCTCTTTCCCATAGACGTAATGTGGGAGCCTTATGCGTGTTTTACAAGTACTTTCATGGTCATTATTCATCGGAACTTTATGATTAAGACGCCTGGTACATTGATACAATCTGGAAATTAAATTCGCGAAGACCAATAAATTTAAAAACTCATTTTTTGTTAAGAGTACGCGAATGTGGAATAAACTGAACGACGAGACGTTTCCCTTAGAATACAATTTACAGAGATTCAAACTTAATTTCAAAAGTAAACAACTAGTAGACTGCACACCTTTATTCCTTTTATTCCTCTCTTACCTTTTTGCCTCCTAATCGTTCCTTTTACCTTTTGCAGTAGTGCTGCGTGTTTGTTTCTAAAACTTTCATATAAAGGATATACATACCTATATCCTAAGTGCTCTGAACATTTATATCTCACACCATAGATTGTCCATTGTAACTTTACTTTACATCCTAACTTTACTTGTTTTAACCTAGCTCTCTGTTATTAATTTCGCTATAGTTTCCCATTGTCTCATCTTTCCCTTTGACGAACCTAATATCTTTGGTGAATTAGGAGACGCAGTCAAGATGACGCGAGTTTCGAAGACTTAGCTCAGTTTTTTAGGATATATAGCATAGACTAGTGACATGTGGTCCATAAACACTGTGATCATCTAAGAAATGTCGAAAGTATTTTATGGCCAAATAAATCACCAAAATATTTTTGTTCAATCAAAATCGGTCGTCAAGCTTTACTCAGCATCTTCATCTGGGTAGACCAAAAGCGTTTTTATAGCCAACTCCATTTTTGCTTTCTCAAAATTCTCTTGGCATATATTTTCAAGTGAAAATTTTTGTTTTTGGGTTTTTAGGCAACGTGGCCAAATGCGAAGGGATTAGGGCACGTATTTCTGCGAGCTTTGGTACGGATTAATGGTAGTAGTTAACCATGCCTATGAACCATTGAATCTGATGACAGGTCGTGGGTGTTGGAAAAGTTAGTATGGTTTTATGTCTATCTTCTGATAGGTGGATTCCTTGTGGGTAATAGGTATGCCCTCATTATGACCAGACTCAGTTCATAAATCTTTGGAAGGTTTGGCCTGGATGATGCAATCCAAACAGCATTCTTACAAATTTTACAGGCCAAATGGTGTCGTAATGGTAGTTTTGGAAATATCCTTTTCTGCAACGGGTATGTGGAGGTAGGCCACTACTAAATCAATTTTTGAAAAACTTGTGCAACCGTCAAGTTGATTCGAAAATGTTTGTATGTGCGGTATAAGGTACCGGTCGAGTACGGTCACGGCATTCAGAAGCCAGCAACCCCCACAAAACCGCCAATGTTTGTCCTTTTTGGCTACTATATGCAAGAGAGATGACACAATAAACAAGAAGCGTGATGATCGAACACTGTTGTTGGCCGCTTTATCAACTGGGTTGGCTAGTTTTTTGTTGAGGATCTTGGAATCCCTTGCCGTGAGAAGCACTACCATCGGTGCAAACTCAAACTCAGTATAGCGGAGAGCATAGAAATAACCCATCATGCCATGATAGACTTAATTGGTCCAGATAGGAAACTAAAACTTTTCATTCTACTTATATCTTGAAATCATTTGGAGGGATTATTGGCAACGGCAGTTTGAAAGAACTAAGTGCTACCATTCAGACAAATAATGAAATTATGACCAATAATCCCAATATTCGGATTACACTTAAGAGTTGGACTCTGTTAACAACATGAACCTAAGGGTATTACATCTCAACCCTATGCAATGCTGGTCAATCTAATTAACTAAATCCAAACATATTCGCTGAACCAGAAGAAAATCGGTTAAAGGTAACAAACAGCACTAAACCAGTATACTCTCGACCATACCATTACCCTATACGTCTTAAAGACGAAGTCTAAAAACAAATCCATCAACTATTGATAGACGAAGTAATTAGACCTTTCAAATCACTTCATAACTCCCCAGTTTGGGTCGCACCTGATACTTGGTGAATTATGGAAACTAAGAGGAAGTCAAATTTCTAGGGTTCTTCATCACCAAAGACGCAAAAAAAGTAAACAAAAAAATGGTAAAGGCTGTAGCAGAATTCCCTGCACCTAAAACGATGAAAGAAGTTATATCCCTTTTAGGAATGGCTATGGATTCAATCGCCATTTCATTAAAGAATTCTCTAAACTCGCTAAACCCTTGTGGTGCTACGTAAACTATAAACTATATTTGCAAATAAAAACCTATGTATCACATTGCACATCAACACCATAAGTGCTGGAAGTCATTAAAGAACACAAAGTTATATGATGGAAAAATCAACAAACTCATTAATCGAATCAGGTTCTCAGACATTATTGTCACACACAAAGAAGAGACAGATCAATATCAAAATAGCTTGGATTGGTGGGTAGGTAAGCTGAACAGTCACACGGTAGAATTATAGTTATGTTTAAAATTCCAAACATACTTTAAAATCTAATTTGATGCAATGGTGGTTAAAATATTCAAGTGCTATGTGCCAGAAATCGACCACAATATCAACAAATGGGCATTCCTAAAATACTAACAACTTGCAGATTTAACAACTATTCCTTGATTATAAACAACACTACCTATACAACTAAGGGCCACCAGCAAGTCCTAATCGCTGAAGAAACTAAACTTGGTTGAATCATAATAGGAAGTACTGGATATGCAATTAAAATTTGCTCATTAAAAGAAGAAGCGAGCGAAAGGCATTTCAATGGAACAACAAAACGATGGCTAGAAAGAAGGTACAAGGTACAACTCCCGCTTAAGATGTAAACTGGTAAGTTTGACAAATCTAGAAAAAGTGCGGTGGCGCAATTACTATTGGTTAAGAAAATGTTCCTGAAAGATAAAACATTTGCTAATCGTTACCATGACGTCCTGGAAGGGTAACAACGGCTAGGTCACACCAAAACTTGCAGTACGGAGACAAGACCCCTCCCAACAAATTGAAGAATATAAATTAAAGCCGGGCACTTATGGAACGACTACCGCTACGTCCCTAGCTGCAAAAACACTAATGCAATTAGCTTCTGATGAGAGGAAAACATCCAATAGCAGCAATAATCATGAAGTCCGATTGTTACATAAACGATCTATTGACCGGTAAAGCCACTATTGAAGAAGTGACAACCATTTAATTATCGATAAAGATACTTGCATAAATAGTGGAAGGTTTCCACTACACAAATGGGCAGCACACTCAGTTTAATAATCTTAGAAAATATTCCTTATTGTCTAAGGGCAAAGAACTGATTCATTTCCAAGCCAACGATATTATCAAAGCATTAGCTATGATATATAACCCGAAGTCTGGCAGTTTCGAATTTGATATGACAAAACTTAATACTATCGGCCGGTTGCTAAAAAAAACGTTAAAACCAAAACTGATAACTGAAGCAATGGCACAGAGATTCATTTGTTACGTTATTTGTTAGCTTCTGCACACGAAATTGCACAATAGACTGACAAAAATTGATTATTTGAAACAAATGTTAGAACAAAACGCAGTTAAAATTCACGGTCTGCCGGTAAATGCGAATGAAAATATTGAAAAAGAGGTTATGAATAAACTGAACAAAGTGACTGATTGCAAAATACAAACCTCCGATATAGATGTTTGCTACCGAAAACAGAATAAACCCAATCAACCATCTTCTCGTTTGCCTCTAATTTATGTTTAATTCACAGGAAGAAATACAAAGGGGCGGATATTAGCAGCCAAGAAAACAATTACTAATTCATATTTGGATATGCCAGCGTCATCTGTTAACAATAAAATTTACATAAATGAAAGTTTATCATACACCAAACGTAAGCTGTTGCATAAAGCCAAGTTGGTAAAATTAGAGTTAAATTTTAAATATATATGGACCCGCAACGGTAATATATTTTTGAGGCGGTTTGATGGCAGTGAAATATTTAAAGTTAATACGATAAACGACCTTGATTTGATAAAAGATAAATTCAAAATTTAAAGTTTTTTTTATTTTTTTTAATTTAATTCTAAATTTCAGTTCAAATGAACTATAATGTCACGGTACCACCTAGCGTGCGATAGCACAAGTCCAAATATATGAAGATTTCTCTAGGCTTAACCCTAAAGAAATCTTTTAGGTATCGATAGTACTGGTCGTACTAAAAATTGAGCAAATGAAATGTGGTAGTGACATCTCGATAGAAGTAGAAAGTTCGAGATATTTTAATTTGTGTATATAAATAAGCGAATCGATGTTGTATGCGAGTAATAGTTGCACTTGAAATACGAAAGCGATAACAAGCGGTTAAAATGCGGTTAAAAGTGATAGTAAGTGATAGTAAGTGATAGTAAGTGATAGTAACTGATAGTAAGTGATAGTAAGTGATAGTAAGTGATAGTAAGTGATAGTAAGTGATAGTAAGTGATAGTAAGTGATAGTAAGTGATAGTAAGTGATAGTAAGTGATAGTAAGTGATAGTAAGTGATAGTAAGTGATAGTAAGTGATAGTAAGTGATAGTAAGTGATAGTAAGTGCTAGTAAGCGATAGTAAGTGATAGTAAGTGATAGTAAGTGATAGTAAGTGATAGTAAGTGATAGTAAGTGATAGTAAGTGATAGTAAGTGATAGTAAGTGATAGCAAGTGATAGTAAGTGATGGTAAGTGATAGTAAGTGATAGTAAGGTATAGTAAGTGATAGTAAGTGATAGTAAGTGATAGTAAGTGATAGTAAGTGATAGTAAGTGATAGTAAGTGATAGTAAGTGATAGTAAGTGATAGTAAGTGATAGTAAGTGATAGTAAGTGATAGTAAGTGATAGTAAGTGATAGTAAGTGATAGTAAGTGATAGTAAGTGATAGTAAGTGATAGTAAGTGATAGTAAGTGATAGTAAGTGATAGTAAGTGATAGTAAGTGATAGTAAGTGATAGTAAGTGATAGTAAGTGATAGTAAGTGATAGTAAGAGCTAGTAAGTGATAGTAAGTGATAGTAAGTGATAGTAAGTGATAGTAAGTGATAGTAAGTGATAGTAAGCGATAGTAAGTGATAGTAAGTGATAGTAAGTGATAGTAAGTGATAGTAAGTGATAGTAAGTGCTAGTAAGCGATAGTAAGTGATAGTAAGTGATAGTAAGTGATAGTAAGTGATAGTAAGTGATAGTAAGTGATAGTAAGTGATAGTAAGTGATAGTAAGTGATAGTAAGTGATAGTAAGTGATAGTAAGTGATAGTAAGTGATAGTAAGTGATAGTAAGTGATAGTAAGTGATAGTAAGTGATAGTAAGTGATAGTAAGTGATAGTAAGTGATAGTAAGTGATAGTAAGTGATAGTAAGTGATAGTAAGTGATAGTAAGTGATAGTAAGTGATAGTAAGTGATAGTAAGTGATACTAAGTGATTTTTGTGAAATAAAAAATTAGTAAGAGAACTAAGTTGTGAATAATTGTGTTTTATTGAGGCAATTATTGTCTGTGAACGTGAACAGTGTCTAAAGTGGAACTTGTGTAGTTTTTGTGAAATTTGGTAGTGAACAGTGTTATTCGGGTAGTTATTCACAATCCAGAGACGCGAACCTTAAATGACAAGGCAAGAACGTAGCAATACTATGATTATTTTCGAACAGTTTGATCTTGTATATTATTGTAGTGAGATTCTCGTATGTAGAATAGAAACAGTTCGATTAACATGGCATATAGGGAAATAGATGTTGAGTGGAGATCACAACCAATATTAACCACTATAAGTTCTATAACCCAATATGCAACTCATACGGATTTCCGTTCAATTTCCTGTGCGAAAAACATGCTGTTACAATAAAAATTAACATTAAAAGTACACGGAAAAACGTACTACTCGCCAAAGAAAAGTGTCTCAAAATGTACAATGTTTACATGGATGAGATTTTTTATGCGACTACTGGGTAATTATAAAGCCACCAATTTTTGTTGATTTTTTGTTCATTAGGCATACAGCATAATAGGAAAAATATTAATTTTGTTTTGTGTACATATATTGTTTTGTGTATATATCAAGGGAGGAAAGGGAAAAAAGAGTAGGATTTATAATAGGTGTCGCGTATTACAGTTAATTTTTATGTAGCTATTTTTGTTTGCATTCGACGATGACGAGAAATAAATAGTCTGTTGCGGTGAATTTATCTGGGTTCCGTCAGCAAACGTTGGTATTGTGTTTTGTCGGTGTCTTGATCTTTTGATGTACTTCCGTTGTTATCTAAATTTGGAAGATTGTTTCCATATTTTGAAGCAACAGGTTTAAAGTAATCAAGATCATTTCGATAGTCATATCGCGACTTGTGTGCACTATTTGAATGACTTGATTCGGAATGAATTGTCTGGTCCGTTTGGGTTGATTTTCTCGTTTTTAATTTATGTTTATTGTTATGGTTATTATTAGTCATTGGTTTTGTAGGATTTAGGCTGTAGTTTGATGGGAGTGTAGTGGGTGGCTGCAGGATTTGGCTTTTGGTTGTATGTTTCTGTGTCTACGAGGGTATTTCTAGTTTTGATTAGTGGAGTAGGTATTAGTGGTTTGTTCTTGGTGATTTATGAATTTTTGGCCTGTGAGTGTTGTGGCTGGATGGTTCTTATATTATCCAGGCCATGTTTCCGTGAACATGGTTGTTCTTGGCTGATGGGCTTGTTACCGCTCTTGCGTTGAGTTTGATGATTTTGTTATTCTGACGAGTTTTTCAGGTTTGCCGGTGGTGTCCTTGATGTTCGGGATTAGCGGGAGTTCTTGTGTTGGTGCCTTGGGTGTTGTCAGGGGTGTTTTTAGTGGTCGGCTTGCATATTGTAGGGTTGCTGCTGCTAGATTTTATGGAAGTTTTGCTTTGTGATCCACACTTCTCTTGAAGTTTCTTTATATTCGTTGCTCCTATGGCGGGATACGAGGCAGGGTGTAAAAAAATTGATGTTGTTTTGCGGATGGCGCTGTGGCAAGTTTCACCGACTCTACTTCGGTGTGGTGTAGGTCGGGTCTGGCGGTAGTGAAGTCCGGTTAGTCTTCGTAGATAAACAAGTAGGGTTGGTGTTAGAGTCATTGCAAATGTCGCTGATGATGGTTTTAATCTTTTGCTTTTGAACTTTCGCTACGATTAGTAATTTTGGTCTTGCAGTGTTTGATGCCGGTTGGGCTCATGTGTTTGGTGAGGAACGACTCCACTTACTGTATTTTGAAATTCTCAGTAATGAACTTGTTTTATCTGGTCAACGGGCTATATAAATCGGGCGTTGTTTGGCGGATCAGAGTAACAGTCGGTGAAAACGGTTTTTTCGAAAGAGATTTTTAGCGGCACCAGTAATGATGTTCGATTCTAGTCTCTTCTTCTTCTTGTTAAACACAACTTATAATTTGTTTTAATTTATTTTCCTTTTTTTGTATCTTTAATGTGTGTAATTTGGGGTAAAGTAAATAAAATAAATAAAATAAATAAAATTATTAAAAAAAAAATTATTATAATGTTATTATGTCGTTATATTGTTGAATTATTGCTTTCTTGTACTGTTATAATATTATGTTATTTATATTATTTATTATTTATGAGTTTATATTACTTACTTCGTAATACTCATTATAATATTATATTTTTATATTTTAATATTTTAATGTTTTAAATTTACAGCCTAGGGCTTGCAGACATTTTATATGTTTTTTATATTTTTATATTATATTTTTATATTTTAATATTTAATTGAAAATTTCAATCGAAAACTAATTCAAATATATTACAGCCTACGGCTTGCAGAAATTAGCCCAATAATAGTTTTTTTTTGCAGAGAAACACTGCAAGATTACAGAAAAAATGGTTCCAGATTGGAGTTGCTGATGAGATATAGCAAAATGCAGAGCAGTTTATTTTAATTGTGATTGTCTTGTGCTAAGTAACAGTAGTTTGAATATTGGCTACCGGGAAACCGGACCAATTCTGTCATTACTGACTTACCCTTCTTTTTTCTTCGCCACAAAAAAAAATACTAACTATCGATCGTTTAGGTGTCTGCAACCGGGTCGAGTCTGTCATTACTAACATTCCATCCACTCCTTCGGTTTTGTTATATGTAACACGGGTGTACGGTGGTGCCGGCATTCCGGGAGTTCCTGGTTCGTCCTTGGCCGTACACTCTAATCAATCAATCAATCAATACTAATTCACTTCTTTAACTGCCTTTAAATGGCCATCCCGTGGCATTTGCTGATGATTTGGCAATATCATACTCAAATCAAAACCAACGAGACATCTTTAATGCAATGAGTCATGATTTAGTTTTGTTACGCAAATGGTTTGATTTGCATTTTATATTAATGAGTGACAAATCAAAAGCAATGTGCTTTGTAAGTACCACTTCAATTGATAATGAGGTTAATAACCTATATGGGCACTCTTTGTCCGAATTATGGAAATTTTGATTTACTAACCGATAAATATGTTTAAATACCTGTATTAAAATTGAATTTGTGAATAACTTAAAATATCTTGTATTGATTATAGATAATAGATTAACATTTAAAGCTCACATTAGTAAACTACAAAACCACCTAATCATTAGTAACCCCAGTCTGTATAAATTACGTTCGCTATGCTCTAAAGCTACATTAATGAAGTTATACTTCGCTCTGGTGCATTCACGACTTACCTATGGGATTATCATTTGGGCGGAATTTACTTTGCAAACATCAAACCTATTCTTCTATCACAAAAGTTTATTATGCGCACAATTTACAATGTTTCTAGGCTTAAATCGTCTAAACCGCTGTTTAAAAAATCAAAAGTTTTAACAGTCAGAAATCTCTACATCTACAGGGTATTAAAACTATTCTATCTTCGTAGTGGTAACCGTAATATTAAAACATCAAAATATTTCCTACGAATAAAATGCCTGGCTCCTGCATCTAATAAAGAGTATTTTAGAAGATTCTATAGTTACACAGCACCTACATTTTTCAACCAATTAAAGTAACTTAATGTACCCCTCCCAAACACTATGTTAACCACATCTTTAATTTAGACGGAGGTTCCAAAAATTGTCCATTCTGTTTAATATTGGAATCCCCTAGTTTCATTTTCAAAAAACTGTATCTGCTTTTTTTCACTTAATAAGTTATTACTCTGTATTTTAATTATAAGTAAGTTTTATTTTACTATATTGGATTGAATTTTCAACATAAATTATTTACTTATATCTTGTACTGTAGCGGTTATTTATTAAAAAAAAAAAAAAACCAAACAAATAATTTTTATTGCAAAACAAAAGGACATTAAATTCTATTTATGTTTTTACTTTCTCAAGAGCGCAACTTCAACTAAAACATAATATGCACTAGTCGTGCTACACACCAAAACGGAAAAAAAAGAAAACAGGGTTGCCGCTACAGTACGTTAAGTTTTTTTAAGCAAAATACTGTAATTATATAATAGAGCACCTGAAAATGAAATAAAAAAAAAAAAGAAAAAAGAAAGATAAAACTAGTATTAAGGCTAGACGAACCCCCCAACAATAAAATGTGGAGTTAAATGGATTGGAGGCATCGCATTTTTACTCTATGCTGCACCTCATTTGCGTAGATATGTGAGGGGCAGGTATGAAATTAGTAAAGACATACAAGAAAAAGTTTTTAGGGGATTTTAGTGCTTTTTAATAGGTGGGCCTATAAAAATGATTCCTGAACCTAATGAGGATATCTATTCACTAAGGTCCAAATGAGGTTCAAAACATAGTGATCGACTTTTGGAAAAGATGGTCCAATCAGTACCTACACCTGTTGCAGCAACAAACAAAATGGTGCCAAAACAACACAAAATTAAGTGTTGGGGTGGTCATTTTAATAAAAAAGGCACGTGACCTCCCCTCGCGATAGAAAATGGGAATGAACTCTCCCCGAAAGGAAGTTCATGCGGACGCAGGTGGCTTGACTTGAATTTCCTTCATAAAATGCGAATAATATATATATAAAAGAGCTTAATTCTTTTTGCTACCACAGGAAGGGGATGAACCACCAGAAATAAACATATTAAGGGAGCTGAAGCAGACAACATGATCAACAACATCCAAAGCAGAGCACAACCACCCAGAAAATCAAAGGGAGGAATACACTTGGCATTATTAGCATTACTTCCATTTACCCGTAAAAATCATAACATATAACTGAATGTTTTTTCAGACTCGTCGAAGTGTGTCTATAGTGTTAAGTTAAGTGGAATGGACCTGACTGGCTACATCTAAAGATGAACCTAAAGAAACCTGTCTAATTTGTCATCCAGTATCTCAGTCTGTAAAAAATAAAGCAAAATAAATATCCTTTTTCAATAATAGGGTATTTTGTCATCTCAAAAAAACATTTTTTCCCAAACGCCAGAATACACTTTGGGAAAAAAATACAAGACTTCTGAAAAATTAAAAATTTCGATTCTTCGGGAATTCCCAGAATATATAGTGCCACTGGAAGTTATAGCAGACGTTAAATTTTTTAATGAGGATGTCTATATAGGGTTTTATGTCCCATTAAATTTTCAACCTTTCTAATATTATGCATTTGTGTATATTACATATATTATATATATATATATATATATATATATATATATATATATATATATATATATATATATATATTTTCCAAACATTTTATCGAAATTATATTTTTATTTACCATTTGGGAAATTGAGTACAGTGGAATTCGTAATGTTCGATCGATCGATAAATATAATATACCCTACGGTATAAGCATGACAAAAACAGTCGATTATAGTAAAACATTTTTATGCTGAACACACAGCATTACATTTATTTTAGTCTCTTTTGCGTTTTTTTTTTAATCATTCATCTTATAAAAGTTACGAAAATGATTTGATAATAGGATGTAATTTTTGTGAAATTTTTAAAAATTTAATAATAAATATATGTCAGGATTATGGTAAAGGTCAAACTAGTTTTTTAATATAAGCACCTCTGTATATTTTTAAGTAGCTTAAAAATATACTTAACATTATTGCTTAATACTTTGAAAAAACTGTACGTTTTTTATTTCAAACTTTTTGCTTTAAAGGTCAATATCCTTGGTACATTGATAAAAATTGTCAGGTAAAATTTTTTAAATACTTTATAATATTAAATAAAATAATATTAATAAGTAATATTATAAGTAAATGTCGATTCAAAACTAAATCAAAATGTATCTCATATTATTGTGTTATGAATCTGTGAATTTACTTTATATTTAAAAAAGGAAATAAGCAAAAGCACTAACACAATCTTGCTAACATCAATATGTATTGAATAGAGAAATACCAAAGCCTTTTTCCATCGCGTACAGGAAGCCTAACATTATTCTTACATAAGCTGTAGAAAAATGAGAAAAAACAACCTGTCAAAATGTATTTGTGAGATTATATCACGTCTATATACGATTGTGAATACAGTCGAAAAAATAACAAAACGGCACACTAGTCAAACTAAAGAGGGAATAAAACAAAAGATTGAGCGAACTATTTGTTTTTATATTTGTTTATATTTCTTTTGTTTTTATACTACAACAGTTAATATGTTGTATTTTTTAATATAGCATCTGCGTTGATTGAAGACGGCTTTGAGAAATATGCATACGAAAACAAATAACCTTCATTACACAGTAACCAAGAAAAATGGTTTCTTCTTTTTATTTTTACTTTCTCTACAATTATTTCTAGATATACATTTGTATATCTAGTTGCTTGTGTATGGGCCATCTTTATTATATCTTGATCTTTGACTAAACTCAATTGAATAAAAATATAAAAAGTGGACAAAAAGTGATAGGCAATGAAATAGTGACATTCAAGCTGGATAGTGCGGATATTAATTGTTTTTGCTTTGATTTTAATAAACTCAAATATGCGGATTTAAATTCAAAAATAGAACGCTCGGCAGAATGTTTTTCATGGTTTGATAAATTCCCAGGAACGTTTTTATTTGCATTAAAAGAAGATTCGAAATAATAATAAAATAATAATAATAATAATATGCCATTGTAAAACGAATCTTTTCGGTACTTGATCAGGTGCCGTAGTTTTTGGAATATAGAATTGGAAAAAGAAATCTCAAAATTAACAACATGATTGTGTGATTCCCTTCGACCGATTAAACTTTAATAGTGTGCCAGTTGGCCTTAACTGAGCACCATAAATATTTCAACGGGAAATGATTAAAATTTTTGAAGATTTACGGGGAGTCATTTTTTATTTTTAAGAAGTAGCTATTTGTGTGGAAAGTGAAGAAAGTAAAGTCAATGGGATATATTCTGTCGGATAGAGAAATTAAACCGGATTTTAAATATCATAAAAAAATTCAAAGGAATGGCACCATTCCTAAATCATTGCCATATCAACTGCTCGATCATAGATTATCAAAGATAATTTTGGAATAAATTTGAGACGCATGAATTGCATTTTTGTTGCTATAAGACTAGAAATAAGGATTTTAATGCCATAGAAATATGTTATATGAAGAAAACATTCAAAGCAATTTTCGGGACCCGTTAAAAGAAATTCAAATTATTGCTCTTGAGGTAGAGGGATGAAACAAAGTAAACGTGAACTCGGCAATAGTGGAGATCTTATCTAATAATAATGAGGAACAAGTGCCGTCAACTGAAAATAATTAACTACTAGAAAAATTACTACTAGAAGTGGTCGTACTGTGAAAGCTTATGTCATCATACGTCACTTTTTTTCATTAAGTGCTACTATATTTCTTAATAACAATAATACGCCTAAGAAGCTTTTTACAAGACAGTAGTAGGATTAATACCGATCTCGTATTAATCCTACTACTGGATACCGATCTCGTATTAATCTTAATACTCTCGTACTAATCCTACTCACAACCATTAATACATATGGTACTAAACTACTTCAAATATATATCCAATGAAAGTCATTAAGTTTTGGCTTATTCAGTTATAAATCATTTATTTAGTCTAATATTTCAAACAAAACTTTATACTTATTGATTGATTGATTAGAGTGTACAGCCAAGGACGAACCAGGAACTCCCGGAACGCCGGGCACTACCGTACACATATGTTACATAAGAGTAGTTAGCACAAGACAACCACAATTATAATGAACTGCTCTGCATTTTGTCATATCTTATCAGGAACTCCAATCTGCAACCATTTTTCGGTAACCTTGCAGTGTTTCCCTGAAAAAAAATCTATTAATGGGCTAATTTCTGCAAGCCGTAGGCTGTAATAAATTGAATTAGTTTTCGATTGAAATTTACAATTAAATTATAAAAATATAAAAAAAATAAAATAACAAATAAAAAATATTAAAATAAAATATACCAAAATATAGTAAATTTAATAATATAAAAAATATATATAATAATATATAATACACCATTTAAAAAATATAAAATATAAAATATATGAAAATACAAAAAATACAAAAAATATAAAAATATAAAAAATATAAAAAATATAAAAAATATAAAAAAATTAAAAAATATAAAAAATATAAAAAATTTAAAAAATGTAAAAATGTAAAAATGTCTGCTCCACGTCCAGAAAAAATCACTCACAACAAAAGAAATAATTAGCATTTTCGTAATGTAGAAAAAATATGCCAAAATTCCAAAACGTTTCCAATATCCACGATATTCAAACGACTCAAATCCGAAAACCCATCCTAATTCCAGACAAACAACGCTAACAAAACACACCATTCGAACCACTCCTCAACCGATTACGAATATCTACAAACATTTACAACCAATAACAAAAAGCCGATCAAAAATGTAGTCTTTTGGCGAACCGCCTCCCGATCGCGAAACTGAATAATCCAAATCAACCATACGACCAGCCAGCGATATTCATGTCCATACGCCTCGTTAGCACGTATGGCGGCTATTTTAATCGTTTACTTAATTAAAAGACAATAATTTTATGAAAAGTAATTTTATATTATATTATATTATACTACATTGTATTTCAATAATTACGTGACTTATTTGGATTTGACATAAGTCAAATATTCTTAAACACAAAAATATTAATTAAAACAAATAAATATAATATGTTTCATTAAAAGCTTTGAATTACCAAAATATAGATTCAAACTATTCCAAAATCTAACATGTCTGCTAACATGACTTACTCATTCACAATGTTTGCTTCGGTTTGTTTCATTTTTTCACTTGCGAAACAACTAATATTCTTTGTTGTATCTATCAACAGACATTATTAAAATTAATTTACCAATTGCTTCTGAAGATTTATTTAATATTTGTATGGAGATGCTTGAATCTAATTCTGCGTTCATTTTTACGATGACTTATTGTGTAATGACAAAATAAACTAAATTAAAAACAAAACAAATCTAGGTAACCTGATCTTATTAATCGCCTGCTTTATTTTTTCTTTAAATTAATTGTGATATGTATTATGTGTTTGTATACATTTTTTTATCAAAATATTAGAATTAATTATAAATATAAATACGTGGAACCTCTTTTATCCGAAATTCTACTAACCGGACATAAGACATAAATGTGGTAATTTTAGCTAATCTGCATATAAACAAAATGTTGTTTGTGTGGGAACTCTCGGATCTTATTAAAATCTGTTGGATTTTTAAATTTTTTTTTTAATTATTATTTTTCTAAAATTCACTCATTTACATTTAGTTTAGTTTAGATCTACCTCTAAATTATAAAATTAAATCTTACTTGCTCCAATGGTTATAATTTGATAGCATCCATTGAGCTTATTAATCCATAAGTTGGTTTTATTCGATCAAGCGAAATTGATTGATGCTTGCCTTTAATATTTATTATAAATTGTTAAATTTCTTAATTACCGAATCAATTTATATGGACCGTTATATGGAGGTCTAAGCCCGGTGCGAACTTTATCTACGCGAACAAAAACGTAGTCGCAAGTCTCTAGTGACCGGTAAAAATATCTTACTGTTACTCGCGCTAGGCGGAGTTAGAATGATAACATGCATACTGATCTTAAACAATCGACTACTGTGTCGATCGACAACTGGGTTGGCAAGGGAGTTTGGGGATTATCATCCAGAAATTCGCCTTGTAATTTTTGGGTTTGTACGTAGATAAGCTCTGCCGGTGAACACTTAATGTCCTCCTTGCTCAAATCCCTAAATGAACTAGTGGAACTTCAGAGTTCCAATTATTTGTACTTCCACGAGCCATTAATGCGGCTTTAAGTTGTCGTAGCTGCGATGATATGACGTAGTGCAAATTAGATGTGAACCTAATAACTTGGTTAGCTCAGCAAATATTGTTGGCTCAAATCCGTCGAAGATTACGATTGATCAGGGTAGTCAACCCTGATAAGTCGAAATATTCTACGGTATTCCGAATCTTGAAATGTAATTGATAACGAACGTTGAGGCTATAGTTGTAGTATTTATATTTACCATAGGGTACCGTGTGCATCTATCGACTCAGGTTAATAAGTATGCTGATCCATTTGAAAATGGTAACCGGTCAACAATCCATATGGATGGATATGTTCAAATCAGCCCGCTGGAATCTCAAATTGAGCTGAAAGCGACTTAGTGTGTCTTTAAACCTTAGCTTTCTGGCAAAGGCAAACAAGACTGTGCTAACTGAGCTAACTGAGCTTCAAATATATGTTTGCTCATTGTTCGTGGTATGTAAGGATGATTTACTCCTGTAAACTTCACAATACACTTCGAACCCAACTAATTTGAATAATTCAAGGTGGTAACTCGTCGCATGACGCCTAGAACCAGAAAGAAAATTCTGCAGATCATCGTCTTTTTTTTGTGCATTAATAATATTCGATTTTTGTTTCGACTTCCTGGATGTTGATCGAAATCGTATCGTGACATAGCATCTGCTACAACGTTGTTGAGAGACATATGACGCTTATGATAGTTATAAATAGTAAAATCCCGACCTGCTAAAAAATATCTGTAATATTTAATGGCTAGATAAATTGCCAATAATTCTCTTGTCGAATGCTGAATATTTTCTTTCGGCATCTGTTAATTTCTTTGAAAAGAATCCTAATGACTTCCAGCAGTTCTTATTATATTGTTGAAGCATTGCTCCGACTGCAACTAAAATTTTTAGGATTTTTGGCCGCTTTTGCAATTGCGCTAATTGCACGTGCTCTTGGGCTAGTAATTCAACTAGGTTCGGGATGAACTTGTGGTAATAATTAACCAAGCCGACATATTGTTGAATCTTCGTGATTGTTTCAGGAGCGGGAAGTTTTTTAATTGCATTAATTCTTTAGGCAGAATATCTTTAGCTGTAATTTGATGGCTTAAAAAGACTAGAGAATTTGCGCCAAAATCGTACTTAAGACTCTTAATATGCACACTTAATTCAGGTAATCTTTTAAATAGCTATTCTAAATGTAATTTATGCTGAGCATCATCGGAAGATGATACTAAAATATAGTCAATATAGACGAAGACAACGTCTAAATTCCTAACTAATTTGTTCATAAACCATTGAAAGGTTTGTGCGGCATTTCACAAACCAAATGGCATACGCGTAAATTCAAATAACCCAAATGAGGTATTTATTGCCGGCTAATAAAGGTCTTCCGATGCTACGGGAATCAAATGATATTCGCTCTGACTAAATCTATTTTTGAAAAAATCTTACATCCATGCAAATTCATGGAAAAATTTTGGATATGCGGAATTGGATGTCTATCCGTAATTGTAATCTCATATTAATGGCATAAGAGAAAACCTAGTTCCGTCAGTTTTTTCATAAAATTAAATACTGAATGGTGTTTATTAACAAAAAAAGGGTTAACAAAAGTCTACGCCTTTGATTTGCTCTATAAATAAAACTTCTAACCATTTATTCGGAAATATTATTACCAAAAATTAAGTGGTTACCAAAAAGCTGTTCCAAAATATATATATATATATATATATATATATATATATATATATATATATATATATATATATATATATATATATATATATATATATATATATATATATATATATATATATATATATATATATATATATATATATATATATATATATATATATATATATATATCAAATTATGAAGGATTAAAAAGTAACCTAATTTAGTATCTCACAAGAGACGTATAGTATAATTACCACATACCATAATTATAATTACTGTAAATTTCATATTAATGTATGTATATAGGAAATCCCACGATACTCCATTTGATTAGCATTTTTGTAAATTTATATAATATTCAGTTCTATAGGCATTAAGAACCATTCTGTTATGGATTACAGACGGCGACTTCAGTGGTTGATGAATTAACTACAGAACGATTTTGTTTTCCCCTTTCGTTTTATGTTTGTAATCGCTTTTGTTTTTTAATTTCATCTCTTTTATAAAATATTATGTTAATAATATTATTAATATTAATAAGTCCCGCCATGTTCGTTAAGTTGAAAAGTTAGATTTACACCATCTTTATAAAAAACTGTAGAAGAAAAAATTTGTATTTCTATGGAAGATCTCAAACAACCTGGGCTACAAATATAAAATTCAGCAAATATTTTCAAAAGAGAGAATACCAAAGAAGAAACTTGATTTAAAGTTATTAAAAGAGTTCTTCCATCCGATTTTGTTTTAACGATGTGATATGACGTTTTATGGTATGATATTTTGTAAGACTGGCTATTGGCTTATGAAGTACAAGTAACAAAATCTAAAATTGTATGGTTACAACAGCTATACCTGCAACTTCTATTATGCAACAAATCAAAAAATTCGTTTTAAAAATATTGTCCTCAACTATTTTCGCATCTCATATAAAGTGAATAACACATTTTATTGTGTTAATTATAAATTTCTAGGTGAATGCCAAATTTATCTTGTTTAATTAAATTAAGATTTTTTAAAGGTCACATACATGTATTTAAGATTTGTGGTGATTTTTTTTCTTTATAACGAAAAACGTCACATTTATTTAAGAAATATTCTAGGTCTCCTATAATAATAAACAATTGATGAGTCAAATATTTAAATTTTCCTCAATGTCTAATAATTAATTGTTGACTATATAGTTTAAATTTAACAGTATGTATGCGTGGGATTAAACACTTACTATAAAATTGGCAAATGGTTATTTTAGTTTATTATGTTTAAAATGCTGCTATAAGTAAAATATTCTGCAACAAAATAAAGTGCTACAAGAAGATTTAAAATTTAAGAGCACTAATTTAATATTGTTTTTTATTATTAGTACCAAATGGCGAACTTTACCAAATGATTGAGTAAATGTATTTTTGAACAGACTTTTTTCGGCCTGGTACCTAATTTGCAGAATTATCCCAGTACAGTACAGATGTTCTAAAATCAAATTGAACTAAGTGCCACCTGTTATTTAGTATTATAAACAATATATATTGTGTAGCGTTAAACATTTTTGTAGAATATTCATTGCTTTCAGAATAATGCATTTGTTTTTGCAATAAGGAAAGAAACAAAAAATATATAATACATTGTTTTATTTAATAAAGAAAAGCACACATATATAAACGTTTGGTGACTTTGTTATTGTTTTTTGTGTGATGTACAATGACTTCCTAACTAAGGCTGTGTCCGAAAACCATGATTCTTATTTGTGAATACAATTTTTGATATTTATTTGATAAATATTCCCCTAAATTCACAATTTTTTATTATACGTTGTCCGCAAAGTATGATAATTGATTGAAATATTTTCCCGCCTTATATGTTTTTGAATTCTCTTTTTGTGAGGTAGTCGTATAAAAACTATGAAGAAAATTACATTTAATTGACGGTTGGAAATAGAAAAATAGCGCCTCTCATGGGCACAAGTCATACCAAATAGCATATATAAAAATCTGACGTAACTGTTGTCACATAACAAACCATAAGAACTATATCAGTAAGAAAATCTTTAACCAAAGCTACCTATTTTTTCGTGTTACGTTCATTGTAGGATTAAAAAATTTAAATAATTTAACGTTTATTATAATCAATTTAAATTTAATTTAAATTAATTTACATAATACAAAACTTTAATTGTTGTTCATATATTTTTTTATATATGTATATGTACTAACACATATCGCAATGGGAGATGCAAATGCCGCCAGTTCCAGCGATAATCCTCAACATGATTTTAATAAAAATATTATAATTACACCGCTCGATATTTTCGAATATTTTCAAATAGAACGAGGCCGATTCATGACGATACGGAGCTACTTAATGCTGGCTGGGTTACTGCCATTGGAATTGTTCCATCTCTGGTTGAAGATCGCGTTATCGGTCAGGTTATGCAGACATCTTCCATCTTTGGTAGTCCCCACGAGGTGACAATGCATTTTTTGAAAAAAGGGTTTCAACATTATAAATGCATCTGTACTTCCAAAGCTGGAGTTGAGAAATGCAAGCATATTGCTGCTTATCCGAATCTTAGTGCCATAAGTTGCACTAAAGTTAAACAGAAATGGGGAAAACTGGCTAATCAGTTGCCAAAACATTTAGCTCAGAGACTATTGCTGAGCTGTGCCATGTCCGCAAAGCAAAATATATGATTGATGACATAATAACCGAGGATGGGCAATATAGGTTTGCCCTTACTTTGCTTAAAGGTAAAACTTTTTCTGAATCTATGTGGTTATTTAATAAATTATAATAATGATTTCTTTTAGTTATCCCATAAGGTGAACTTAATAAACTGTTAGGCGGTGGTCGCTCAAAAATTTCCTTACTGAAACAACGATAAATAAGGACAAAGATATTGAATTTTACAAGTTGAAAGCTACTCGAAATTAAATGTCCCGTAGAAGGCAAAGAAGTTCCCGCTGTCGATATTTAAAAAAATTTAAGACATAATTATTATGGCCAAGTTCAACTAGGATTAGCTGTGACAAATCTAGAAAACTGTGATTTTATTATTTTTAGTATGTTCGATAAAAGTATTGAAATAATAAAAGTACCAAGAGACTGTGATTTTTTTAAAAAACCAATCGAAACGTTAACAATTGTTTATTTAAAATATGTAATGCCATAAGTTTAAAAAAAACACATAACCGCGATTTAATCTGTGATTTACTTTGTGATGGAATAATGTAACTTATTTTTTTATTATTTAGTTATTTTATTTGTGAAATTAAGTTATTTTTTGAATTATTTATTTTTGCATTTTGTTATAGAATTATATTTATGAATTATTTTTGCATAATATATATATATATATATATATATATATATATATATATATATATATATATATCATGGTTGCCACCTGTCCTCGTTTGACTGTTTTGTCCTCGCATCCTCGTCGAGACGGAAAAATCCTCTTTGTCTAAATGTCTAAAAACATTTAAAAAATTGTTTTCTTGTTGAATATAAAAATCAAAATGAGCAATAAATTATAGATTTAAACAGACTATAATATTCAAATTCCGTCAATATTGCTAGTTGGGATGAAAAAATTAATAAATTATGTAGTTTTCCTTTCTTTTTTTGGAATGAAAAGAAAAGTAATAGACACAAAACCAATAAAATAAAAAAAACACTCAAACAAAACCAATAAAACAAAAAAAAAACTAATAAACAATAATACCAATTACCAACCAAAAAAAAACAAAAGATTCGTGTTTTTGTACAACACAAACATTGCAGTATTTTTTGTTTCACATTTTTTTTAAATGCTGCCTTGCATTCACGCAGGCAGATGAAAATATGCAGCTCAGTTAATCGAATCACACAAACGCTAGAACAAAATGATGTTTAGATATAAATTTCTCATCTCTGGTTATAATATAATTATAATATATTTAACTATGTCCAATTATTATGATCCATTTTATTTGTATATATTTTTTTAAATAGAATTTGCGGATTAGTTATTTTCGTTTACTGGCGTCTTTAAATTTGACATTAATTTTTCTAGTGGTAGCGATTGTTTTACTAACGGATTTTATCGAATTCATGTTGTTTTGCAGTAGGCAACAATTTTATTTTATTTAATCGTAAAATTAAATTCGTAAATTCTTTTTATTGTGTTGTGTTTTATGAGAGATCAGTGGTGCTATTCTTGAACCATTACGAATATTTTCGGTACCGAGTTAGTGTCAAAGTATTACGAAAATCATAAAACGGTATTCTTGAAATCGGATTACGAAAATTTTCGCAACAGAACGTTACGAAAATTTCCGTAATGGTATTTTGGTTCCTTATTTCATTTTCGTAATGAAATTGCATGTAATAATTTTATTTTTCAAGAATAAGAGTAAGATATATTATATCAAAATTAGAGAAAACGATAATAAATTTGGTAAACAATAATTAATTTATGTGTCTTCACTTTTAAATTAATTGATACATTAAAAGATGATAATAATTGCACAGTATAGATCCATTTTTGCTTGCATTAAGATTTTTTTATGTTAACGCGATAACCAAACAAACGTAAAAAAATTCATGTGCTTTGTAAAATTAATATCTTTAGAAGAAAAACATAATTTATATAGTAATTATTAAATTAATTAATTAATTAATTGTTAGTAATATAATTATTCGAAACGCATCCTCTTATGCACAGAAAAAATTAACATAGATTATTTTTTCTGTGTCTTATGTCATTAATTTAGTTCGTCAATCGTCATCGATGTTAAAAATATCGCAACACAAAAATTTAAATAATAATTGTTTTGTTGGAAATTGTTAAATATGAGGTGGCCATTTTGACCGTATACTTTCTTGACACTGGGACACCGAGGTCGATATTGGAATTATTTACAAATTAGTTAATAAAAACATAAAATATGAATTAAATAAATTCCTTGTTCGCAATCCAAATTTTTCTTTTTTAAATTACAACTAAAAGAAGTTCATTTTGTTTAAATAATCACTTGGTTTCACGTAATAAACTTACGATAATTTAAGTATCAATCATTTAAAATTCAATTTTATCCTTCTAATTAATAAAGAAATACAAATAAACATTTTTTTTAAACTTTTTTTCATATAAAACACAAATTTCCATTTATGTCAAAATCGAACAATTTTTTCTGTCAAAAAATGAACTATTCCATAATTTTTATTCACCACGGGTTTGTTTCCGTAATAGTTTCAAGAATATCAATTAATGATTTTTCCATTACGATTACGAAAACAGCGTTACGAAAATTTAAGATACCGAAAATTTTCGTCATAGTTCAAGAATAGCACCCCAGGTCATAATTTGGGAATTAATTGTTTTATTGACGTTCAAAGTTATCCGAAAGTAATATGAATATTTGATTTTTAGAATACATATTGTTAAAAATTCTTCATTTTTTTTAGGAAGTATAATGTCATTAAATTCAAATGAACCTGAAAAAAAATGAAATCGAACGAGTAAATTTAAAGATTCCTGGGTGCAACTGATAAGTTGGTTTAAAAAACTTCAAGTGATAAGGGTTACTGTAATTTATGTAGTGTGGAAATATCAGTTTCTAATAAGGGATTTCGAGCCATAGAAGACCACGAAAGAACAAAAAATTACCAGACAAAATTGACGGTTACCGGTTGCAGACTTCACTACTTTTTCCAATGTTAAAGATTCAACCGATGAAGATTTAACTACAGCAGCAGCACTTACCCATATTTATCATATGGATCTTAAAGGTAAGACTCCGATCAAAACTTTTAGAGTATGAGTTCCCTTATAATGTGAGTACGTACAGGTTCTGCACTTCAAACATTGAAATGTCACTCTCCGCATTTCCATACAATCTAAAATTGGGAAGTCTTTGAAACATAACGGAAGGTTAGCGTCATTTTGCTCCTTCGATTGCCAAATGATCAATTTAAAAATAATCTTGGCTAAAATAAAGCTTTGTTGTTTTATCACTTAGGTCGAAGTCTATTGCTACATTAGCAAAAGTACAATTCGATTTCAGCTTATCCATAGTTAACAAGATTCGGTCTCTCATTGACATTGTACTGCTGTCTTTCTTACTCACCCCTTCACTAATTTCCGTTATAGTATTTAAAAGATCTATCGTTGGAATTGCCGTCTTTGTATTCATTAATGTTAAAAAATATTTAAAATAAAATGGTTCTACTTTATGTTGTTTTACAATATTCAAACCATGGCGCCGTTCCGATTGCTGCAGATCTTATCTTTGAACGATTTAAATTTCTTTTATTGGGAGCCATTTTAGTATCTACTGAAGATTTTGGAAGATTTTTCGTTGGAAACGCACCGTTCAATAATTGGACCCTAAACTGTTTTTGGGGTGCTTAGGATGGTTTTAGCAAATTTTTCATTGAAATGTCCCCATTTTTAGAGCTGTTGTCCACCTTAGCAGTTCGGGTTTCAACTGTAAAACTTGCATAGGCAATTTATGCAGCGATATATTATCATTTTTATAAGAGTTACATTGTGGTACCCCACAGTGCCCCAAAGCTTTACCGCTTTTCTTATCCATGATTTATTTCAGGCAATAAAAAAAAGTAAAATTTTGCTAATATTATTATACTCAGCTATCAATATATATGAAAAATTGATTATTGGTTTTAGCAAACGTCAAATCATTTAAATTTTTTAATCCTACAATGAACATAACACGAAAAAGTAGGTATCATTGTTCTAAGATTTTCTTGCTGGTATGGTTACAAAAGCACATAACAAAAGTTATTTATTTATAATTTACACATTTATTTTTTAACGGCACTAGTTATATATTTCTAACGCGTAATTTTCATTTAAAAATTGTATACAAAACTTTCACTTGCAAATTGCAATTAGTACTGGAAACACATAGAGACATCGAGCTATCATATTTTTATATATGCTATTTGGTATCGCTATTTGCTATCAGAAATACATTCCAATTGTCAATTGTGTGTATTGTTTATTGAAATTGTCATAGCAACGAAAAAGTTCAAATTTTTCTTATATGGTTTTTGAATGGTACTACATATTACAAAACCACACTATTATCCGAGTGTGCTACGCAATAAGTTTGGGTTTTATTATAGAAAGTTTTGGTATTTGTCAAAAATTATCATAGCAACTGATGTTATTTTAAGTGTCGTTTTTATCAAATAAATGTCAAAAATTTGTATTTACAAATATTTATAATGGGTTTCGGACATAGTCTAAGTATATATTAAAATCGTTTGTTTCTATGTTCGTCTTTCTGTAACGCATTAGATTGCTAGATCAAAACAAAAAATTTGTCAAACTATATAAAAAAAAAATGTGACGAATTGAATTTTTGTTTTTAAACAAAATTGGTTTGCAAAATTTTATCCGTCCAAGTACGGATAAATATTCAACGAGTAACGTTTAACAATGGGAATGAACATAAAAGGCGAAACCATGGAAACCATAGAGGTGTGAATAATTTCTAACAATAATTGCCAACTAATATTGTGCGTCAAAATAACGCTAAGTAGGTGGTTTAAGTGTTTTAAGGACGAACATTTCAATCGAGCGTGTCCTGGTAAGAATAAACTTAAGGTGATGCATGCTCATGGTGACACTCATCGAAAGTATGTATTTAAAATATGCGGTCATTTTTGAAAGTGTACTCTACTTTCATGGATTTAGGCAGCAGTTGCACTCTTACGGAGTAGCAAACTAAACAAACTTTCGGGTTATGATGGTAGGTGCGTCCAACCTATCGGTTAAAACTGAGTTACACATATTAATAAACGATTATAAAGATCTTGTTCGGAAAATGCATCAGGGCTGAAAAATTTAGATAAAGTCATCTTTTATCGTCTATATAGAATGAGTTATAGTGAGGGGAAGTTAGTTTCAGATATAGTCAGTGATTTAAAAAATGCGAGCCCTGGTATTCTAGTTATGAAGAAAACTTTATGGTTGTAGTGGCGTATCTCGACGATCTGCTTATTTATAACGAGACAAAGGAAAAGGGTTTAGCCTAACCTTAGAACGATTTTATTCGAACCAACACCAGTAGATATCAAAGGTGTAAGTACAATTTTAGGCTAAACGAGTTATTTTAGACATTTCGTGAATCATTACTAGCACGACCACTTGTTTCTGGACCACTTTTGGACCACTTGTAGGACCCAAATTTCTTAACAGAAATTCATACGGTTGCGAATTTGCTGGGATTTTGCTGGGTACTTCTTCAATGGCAAATGGACTAAGAAATGGATCTAATTGCTTTCTGTAGTAGAAAAACTACCCTATAGAAGTTTGGAACCATCTTTCAGAGGGCCGTATCAAATTCAATAAAGTTTTGGATTATGATAGATTTAAAGTTAAAAATAGCAATGGAGAGTTACAGTCAAGTAGGCAGTATACATTTTAATGGGAAAATGGTTAAAGTTAAAGTTATTAATTTGAAATGATTTTAGCCAATTTGACTTTTTTTAATTTTTTGTTAAGTTAAATTTAAGATACTATTGACATTTGTTAATTTAGTTCTTTGAAAATTTATTCTAAAAATCTACCTTTCACCCATTATTCCACATGTTCTAATAAATTCATACCTTTATTAGCTTCTGCTTTCATCAAACTTATTAGGTTCCTTTTATTCTAAAGGATATTGATTTTACATCTACACTGATGGTATTTGGAACATATCAGTATCATTTGTTCATTATTCTATTCATGCAAACACCACTTACACAACTTATATTCACTCAAACGTCCTTTCCACATACGCACTTTCCAATTACCGTTTTTCCATTAAGTTCCTTAAAAAGCGATAGAAAATCATTTTCCATATAGAAAATCAGTTTTTTTCATTACTTTTGATCTGCCTTTTAGATTGTATTCATTGAAAGGGTTTCCATACCCTGACAAAATCGAACAATCATTCTTGGAATCAGAAAATATCACAATTTTTCGATTATATATATTTACGTTCATTAAAAAAAAATTCAATTGAAAAATAAAATTCAATATTCACACTTGTCATACTGCTATAAATACCTCCAATCTCACTCACAGCATCGGTCTATACTTTTTGTGTTGTAAACAAAACTTCCTATATTATAGATAGGAGGTTTTGGTGGTAAACATCGGTAAATGACTGTACAAACGTAGTTTTGGCTATTGTTCAGTTTTTCAGTATAATCCTCCGAAGATACGGATTACGGCCCATATTACTTAAAACATATCAATTTTTCCAAAGGCCATGCTAGCTTTATATGTGGTTTTTATTTACCGGCCTATCTAAAAGCGTTAAAAATCCATTGCCATAAAGATACCGATTATTCTCTAAAAACACTAAAAATACCAAATGATAAAATATCATCAACGAAAAAGGATGGATGAAAGAAATTAGCTAACTAAAAATGCTAACCAAAAGACAGAACTAGAAAGAGGTCTTTCCACCACACGTAAAGCATTCAGCGGAAGAAAATATAATTCTAGTATATAAGGAGGATTATAGAAAAATACTACGGGAGTTGAAAGACGAAAATAATCAAAACCTAAATACAAAAATATAATGATTTTATTACAGCTGAAATAGTAAAAAGCACTTGCTAAAAAAGGAATATCAAAACTTCTTCATATAATCAACGCATCCTTCGACTGAAATGTGTACCTTAGCAATAGAGTGTAGTAGAAATTTGTATGATACCGAACCAAACAAGTCTCTTAATGATAAAAAATCATATAATTGGCAATGTTCCTGCTTCCAGTTTTCTCCTAAATCTTTGAGAAATTTTGCTGCTCAAAAGAATAAAACCTATAATAATGGAAAAAAATCAAACACAGCTCCATCTATTTGGATTTCGGGAAAATCTTTCTACAATTGAACAAGTTCACAGGATTACGAACATCATAGAAGATGAATTGAAAATAAGAAAATTTATGTTCCGCAACCTTTCTGGGTGAAGTTTAAGCCTTCGATAAAGTATCGAGACTTACCAAAAGAATACTCTCAAATTTAGATATCCTATATTGCTAACCGTTATTTTCGCATTGAATATGACGATAAAGTTTCTGAGCTAGATCTAATAATAGCAAGGGTTTTACAAGGTAACGGCCTATGATCAGTATTCTATTTACTTTATACAAGTGACTTTGCTATTTGCCAACAGATACTTTCGAGGATGTCACTGCAACTCTAGCAACCGATGGTAACGTAGAAGAGGCAACCAGAAAAATACAAAAGACTACAAACCTTGTAAGTAAATAAACTAAAAAGTGGTGAATTGTCCTAAATGAAGGAATGTTAATGCTAATTTCACTATTCAAAAAGTTAACTGGATTTGTATAGAGCATAAATCCAAATGCGTACACAGCTAAATATTTTACCATGACTCTTGATGCTTAAAATGAAAACAGCATGTCAAAAAGAAAAAAATGAACTCAACATTAAATATAGAAACATAGAATGGCTTATCGGAAGATATTAATAGCTGTCAGCTTTGGAGCTTTTCTAAGAAAACTAATATTAAAATAATACAAGCCTTCAAAATAAAGTGTTATGTGAACGCTTCTATGGAATAAGCCAGTGAAGAAATTATCAATCATGCGAGGATACACCTACAGCATCTCGGACAACACGAACATTTTGAGATTCGTGGTACGTTTTTGTTAGTAATATTTTTATTTCAATTATTTATTTTGTTGTGAACGCGCCTTGTTAAAAGAATTAAGTCACTATGAACGCCTCTTCTGCAAAATGATTTTATTGAATTATTTACCGGTATTTTTTCTCTTGTTTTTTTTTATATTATTCTCAACGTGTAATGTAATAAACTTATATCAAGCATAAAACTATCGTTTATTTTCATCACCATCACGCAATAAATTGACTGCTGATTATTCTTTTCCAATCAAGTTATGAGCCCAGGACAAGTGTAAATAAAAATTTCTTGGAAATTGTTATTATTTTGTGGATTTGAGTGTATTACCGAAGTGAGAAAATGACGATTACGAAACTGAATAATTTGAACTGCTTTGTATGGAAATTCCGTATGAAGCTAACAAAGGAAAATGTATGGGAGTGTAAGTCAAGGGATGCACCGGATCCCTTGGACGATTGGAATAAGAAAGATTCGACAGCTTATTCTTTAATCAGGCTCAACATGGAGGATGACCAATTGATCCACATTCGGGAGTCAAAAACGGCAAAGGAAGCTTGGAATTCTTTGAAGCACTATCACAAGAAAAGTACAGCTAACGGTTCGAATTATGACGCAAATTATGCGTTTGAGGCTAGAAGAGGACGGTGACATGGATTTGCATATTGGTCGTATAAATGAGCTGTTTCTACAAATGTTTTACTATGGGTCAGAAATAAATTCGAGTGACTGGAAGGCTGCAAAAATGTTGAGAAGTTTACCGGATAGTTATGACAAGCTAGTAACTACATTGAAGTCGCGATATGAAGGTGAATTGACACCTGGTGTAGTACAAACAAAGCTTATTGAGGAATACAAACGTCGAATGGATAGACGCATGTCAGTAATGGCGGAGTAGCTTTGAATGTAAATAACCAAAAGTATAAGACAAAAGATGGCAAGAGCTATTATTTCTGTTATAAAGAGGGACATGTGAAACATAGGAAATTGCGAGAAGTTTAAAGAATGGTTGAAAAAAAATACATCAGGAAAAATCACCGAAAAAGAAGAAGTGAATTTAATAAAAAAAGCGGTTCTATAGAATTTTTATTTGTAACCTCAAAATTGAAAGATGTTTGGATAATCGACTCCTGTGCCTCCTTACTTCAAACAAGAATATATTTACCGAGTTTGATTCAAATTATCGTGAAAAAATATTTGTTGTTAATGCACAGCAAGTAAATGCCAACGGAAAAGGATCGGTTTCTATTGAGGTTATTAATTGGATAGGTGAAAAGAATAAAGTGACAATCCATTATGGGTCCCATAAATAAGTGGAAATTTACTTTCAGTTCACAAGTTAATTGAAATTGGTTTTGGATCAAAGCAAGTGGCAATTGGAGAGATGTTATCACTTGTACATTCTAAAGGAAGTTGAACGAGCATATAAGGTTGATGAACATCAGGAGAAATGAGCATATTATTGGCACAAAATTGTCGGTGATATCAAAGTCGTGAAATCATTGGGATCTTTTGGATTGTTCAAGTGCATTGAATTTTCAGCATGTGGTGGTAATTGCAATAAGGACTTGTGCCAAATATGTCTTGAAGGAAGAATGACGCGCATAAAATTTCCATCGAAAACGAAAAATCGTGCAAAAGCTGTTCTAGATTTGGTTCATTCAGATGTTTGCGGGCCAATGCAGATACAAACGCCATCTGGCAAGTGATATATTTTGACGTTTATAGATGATCAGTCAAGGTACAGTCTGTTCTATCTTCAAAAAATAAAAATGAAGTATTTGGAATATGTACGGAATATGTTGCAATGGCGCAAAATATGTTAGGCCACAAAGTAAAGGTTCTACGAATGATCGAGGTGGTGAATACATCAATCAAGATTTAATGAAATCTATGGCGAAAGAGGGAATCCAATGTCAAAAAACAGCGCCATTTACGCCACAACAAAATGGTGAAGCAGAGAGAAAAACCGCACTCTAGTTGAGATGGCAACTAGAAATTTTGTGGTGAAGCGATTACCAAGTATACTCAGAACCTTTTGCCAGAAAAAGGTTACGAAAAGACATCATTTGAAAATTGGTATAGTAAAAAACCAAGTGTTTCACATTTTAAGAAATTTGGTACAATTTGTTATGTCCACGTGCCAGACGAGAAGCGACGAAAAGAAGATTTGAAGGCTTTTAGAGCCATTTTAGTTAGGTTCGAGGAATGTTCGAAAGCGTTCAGATATTATAATCATTCAAATGGAAAGGTTGTTATCAGCCGTGACATAAAATTTGTCGAAAAACTCAACAGTTGGTACGTTGATGAGAAAAATAAAGAGAACGTGGTGGAAACAAGCCCAAATGAAAAAAAAATACGTAGAAGTTTAAGTTTAGTTTCAATGCAGATACAAGTATGAGTAACCATGAAAGCGAATTATATTTCAATAAATGTTTCTAGAATTCTGTTGAGGGAGAAATACTTCACAATGATGTTGAACATCTATCTAAGTTTCAACTGAAGGACACTAAATCGGATACAATTCGCAGCTCGAGTCGTATAAATAAAAATGTTTCACCAAAAAGTCTCATTGAAGAAATCAACAAAGGAGGAAAAATATGAGCCGAAAACGAATAGACAAGCTAGTGAGTGTTCTGAAAAAGAAAAGTGGATCGATGCGATGAAAGATGAAATAAAATCTTTACAAGAAAAATGTACATGAGAGCTCGTACCATTACCATCAAATAGAAAGCCTATTGGTTGTAGATAGGTTTTCAAATTGAAAACCGATGCAAACGGTGCAATAGCAGAAATAACTAATAACCAGCGAGACTGGTTGCAGTGGTCGAAATTCAAAATCATAAATTTGGGAGATATATCTTGGACAGGTAATTATCAGGGATAAAACTAGGAATTTTCAAATAAGCCAGACCGGTTATATAAATAAAGTTGCTGATTTTGGTCTTTCCGACGCGAAAATATCGAAAATTCCACTCGATGTTTGTTGTAACAAAACTGAAAATCAGTCATAATTTTTACTGAAGAATGATAGCTACCAGAAACTTATTGGCTATTTGGTGTATATTTCATTAAACTCTCGGTCTGATATTACAGCAAGTGCAATATTAGCACAACGTGCAAACAAACCTACACAAACCGACTGGTTGGAGCTAAAACGTGTTCTTAAATATTTAAAAGGGATTTCAGGATTAAAATTAGTGCTGAACAATAATAATAATGAATTATTCCATGCATATGCCGATACAAACTGGGCTGAATGCCGGGCCGATAGAAAATCCAACAGTGGATATATATTTTTTGTATTTGGAGGTGCAGTAAGCCTGGTCATGCAAAAAATAAACGAGTTTGTTTCTTAGTCGGATACATGCAAGAAAGCAATTTGCATTAGATGGCTAGTAATCGATTTTGGTAAATAATTGAATATGCCAACAACAATATTTGAAGACTTTGCTGTTTGAAGTTGATCGACTTTCGAGCCGATCAAAACACATTGATACCAGAAGACCATTCACCAAAGACCATGTAGACAGGAAATAAGTAGCATGCATATATTGTCCAACCAAAAAAATGATAGCAGCAAATCAACTTGAAATAGTGGTCAACTTGTTTTTTTCGTCTTTCTACTACTTCTATTTTAAGTTCGATTTTGATCATTGCGGCTTTGTATATATAGGAGGCTTTGAATTATGTCACTTTTATTTATGATTGTGAATATAATGTAGAAAAAATAAAACAGCAAATGTAAAGAGGAATTAAAAAAATGAGCAAACTTGTAATTTTTTTTTGTTTTATTTTAACTGTTTGTTTTTATATAGAGAATATAAAATAATACGCGCTCATTACGGGTGTTACAATATGCATATGACGTTATGGTAGTGTGAGTTATTTAAAACCATTCAAAACAGATTTTTTTCATATAGATTTTTGCCGCACTAATATAGTCAATAGGTCAAATATGGTATCTTCGTACGGCAGAAGCATGCATGCTTCTTAAAAGAAATTGAAGACGGCTTTGAAATTGGTATATTTGATTGTATCTACATATGTGACTGTACAAGTTTGTTACACATCTAATAAACAGCTGCTAATAGATCTCAAATTGACATTCATAACTTTAGACTTATTCCTTCTGATATGCCACGATTCTAAAGAGTCTGAAAGATGGTTATGGTTAAACAATGCGTGTGTACAGGCCAAATTAGCGGTAGTTCAGAGGATTTGTCACCTTTGTTGTGTTTAATGCCTGCTATGTGTTCTTTAAATTGATCAATAGTAAGCCTTCTTGATTGGCCGATATATATCTTGTCACAATCTCGGCAGTCAATCTTATGTATTCTAGATTTCTCATAACACGTTTGTTTGACGCCACCTAACATGTTAGACAGTTTGTGATGCTGCATTCTACTAATTATATGCAGTGCCTTTATGAACACTTTTTTAGGTTAATAGATAAGCTTCTAATGAAAGGAGTTCATTTAGCTTCTAATGAAAGGAGATCGCACAATTGGTTTCCCAATGAATGACAATGTTGTAGCTTTTTACTTAAAGCGTTTCATCTCTATTGTTCTCGCCAACTGATCATCCGTGTAGTGTATCATTTGATGATGGCAATCTCTTTGAACTTCTCAAATTCTTTTTCATAATCATAAACCCTTTGAGGAATATTTAAAGGGCGTTGGACCAAACTATTGAACACTGCTCTTTTATGTTGTACAGGGTGATAAGAATGTTGAGGTGTCTTTAGGGTAAATTTGGAAGTAAATGTTATAGTTTTCCTTGCAAACTTTGCCATCTAAAAGTGTCAGTTTATCATTCTCTTCTCTTCCTATGGAATGGGAAGAGCATCGTATGTGCCTTTGAATTCAACAGTTTTGTTACTCGGCGAGCTTGATCCAAGCACAAATTAGAAATAAAAAGGAATAATGAATTTTTCATCTACTGGCCTGGCTTATGTATTTTTGGTATTGCATATAATTTAGGTATCATGAGATTGGACACAATTAGTTTCCACTGTAAACTGAAACCGAACTTAGCTCCAATATTTTGCCTGACTTTTTTGGACAATTTTATTAATTTATTAAAGGGATTCGTGTTTATTCGCATATACGGGCCACTATCAATAATCTATTTTGCTCTATCATCAAATTCAGACCTTTACATCATAATAGTAAGAGGCAAGATTTATACATGAGAAACCGGTGTACTCGAGAACTTACCCGTATCTCATATGCCTGAAAGAAGAAGTAGAGAAACATATAGCACATTTACTTACTTGATGACGGAATTACCAGACCATCAAAATATTCCCCCATATAATTCTTCGGTTTGAGTTGTCCTCAAAAACAAGGAAGCTTCATGAAAAAAAATTATCGTATGGTCATAATGACAAGGCCAAAATACTGTAAATACGCTTTACACTACGTCATAAATCGAATTAGACAATCATCAACAGTTAATTGATATAATACACTTAATACTAACGGACAAAATTATCATATAGGACATCATTTGCACCGCTATTTAAAAACAAAAAAGAAAAAATCATAACTTCATTTGTTAGTAGACTATTCACAGATTTAAAGGGTTATCATAAGACTTTCCTATCATAATAATTGGACCTGTTGTAAAAAAATAAAATCCAAATATATTATTACCAATATGCACTTAATTATGTAATAATTACGGCTAAGTCGGGTTTTGTTAATTTTCTTGGAAATCTTCCAATTAAGAATATTATCTATCAATAGCAAGCAATTCATCTTATTTAGGTCGACCGTATTTTTATTGATACATTTTTTGAGAATTGGTAATCGTATTTACTTTCATCTTCAAATTTGAAGATGTAGTGGGTAAATTTATACTTATTTTAGGTAATGTATATAAGTATATATATAATATATCACTTGGGTATAATGATGAACATATATTTTACTTAATAATCAGGTAACTGTATGAAATTATTGATTGAGGTATTAGTTTGAAATATTTAGTATACGTGTGCCGGTCGTATAATAACAAACATGAGGTTTACAGGCTATTACAGCCAAGCATCTAAGTAAATTAAAACCGAATTTGGAAGAAATTCTATTTCTTTCATTGGACCATTTACTTTTAATAATTTACCGGAAGTCATTAGAAATGCTAATAATATTTATAAATTTAACAAAAAGTTTGAAAGTTTATTTAGCGTCATCATTAAGGAACTATTTATAATAATTTTTCTTGATTAGCTTTTGTTATTTACTTTTTTTTATTGTTTTGTATATGTATTGCTTGTTTATTATTTTATGTTTTATTAAACTTCTTCTTATATTTAAGAATAACCGATTAGTTTTTAAAGGCCATTAAAACCACTAGATATCGGTCGCTCTTTTGTTTTTTTATAATTTAAAAAATTAATAAAAATAAATACTCTTCCAAAAAAACAAAAAAAAAAAAAAGTTCCGTATAAGCAACCTGGCTTTTCACAATCTGTCGTCCAACTCTCACGCCCACACAAGACGACGGGGTTGATCAACACTTTGTATAGCTTCAGCTTGCCGGTATTTGCAAGGTTTAGTGTTACGCAGTGGACATACAAATCATATAATTGCGAGCAGACAAAACATACAGTGACAAGACGCACCTTTTATATCCCCTCCCACATAATAATAATGTGTGACAAGAGATCCAAGGTATAGGAACTCTTATCACTTCTTTAACCGTGTGGTTTTCACTACTAACATCCACTGCGTCTTGGGTTTTAAAGCTTGTGATCTATATTTTGTTTTAGACTATTTGGTTTTGAGACCTAAAGAAGCCGAGAATTATATTCGTATTGACACAGCTCAACAAACAAACCATTTTAAGGATTAATTTTTTTATCAATACTCCCACAGAGACTTTTACAAATGATCAACTAAAACAAAACAAACAAATTTGCAGTAATTTTTTTAACCCAGAAACAATTACTGTAAATCTATAATTTCATTAGTTACCTTTGATTTAAGCATCACCAATAAGTATATATATAACAAAATTATACAAATTTAGTAGTTTTTTGTTGCGTATGAAAAACTTTCTGTAATAAAAGCCGAATTTATTCAATAAGTAGGCTGTGCAAATTCTAGATTTGTTAAAATATTAGTGAGAATGAAAACTATGAAGAAAAATTAGAAAGTGTAAATTATTTATTGAAATTGTCATAGTAACGAAAAAATTCTAGCTTTTGTTATATGGTTTTGAATGTTACTAGCACCTCGATGAAAATTTAACTATTAATACCACCAATTTAGACGACAATTTTGAAATCAAAAATAAACAAATTAAGGCCAAAAATTCTGGACCCAAAATTAATAATAATAGTAACAATAAAAATGTCAACGATAACAAACAAATTAAAAACTTCAAATTAAACACCACTAATAACAATAACAATAATTATAATAGTAATAATCTTGAAGCAAAGGCATCAACTTTGACAGCAACATAAGATGCGACGACGACAACAACAATCAACCTTACAACAATCAACCTATACACCAGGCGAATGCACGATAAATTTGGAAATCAAAAAAGATTATATTTACGGTTTTAATTGTAAGCAGATTGGACAATTTATAAAACAATGTTGACTAAATTAAAAAAGAGGATTGGAGAAAATAAGAAAAAAACCAACCTGCGAAACCAACACCGGAAATCTTCACGTCTGTGAAAGTGACAAAGGAGAATGGCACGTTCGCAGAAATGATGAAAGGCGGTCCCCCAAAACCTCAACAACAACAGCAACAGCAACAACATTCACAATCAACAGTACAAAAACTCACATCGAGAATAGATAGTATGGCTAAAATGGAACGGGGTAAAATTCAAAATTATAGAACCGCAAGCGATTACTAATCGTGAGGGGGTCGAAATCACCACGATCAAGCTAAATATTAAAAATTCGACTGAACAATTTTTTTTTAATTTCAATCTATTGTAAGGGCCCAAATTTACCTCCCAAATTTCGGACGAACGATTTATCGAAGAATGGAGCAAAATTTTCATATCTTTAAATTTAGAAAACCCAAATCATTTTTATATTATAGCAAACGATTTGAATGCTAGATTTAAAAATTGGGGTAACGAGGCGAACAATTCGAGGGGAAATCGTTTAAATCGTTGGTTAGAAGAGTTTAAAATGGACCATCGATTGAAATTGTATAAAAGTTATAAAAGTGACAAGCCCACAATGATAAGCTCGGGAAATTTTTTGGACCTTGCAATCATGGACATTCGAATTCAAATTGAACAAAACAATCGGCAAGAAATTACAAGGAACCATTATGACAGTGATCATAAGGCAATTGAAATTGTGGTACGAGGAATTGTTGAAATCGAAAGAGGGACTAACAAAATTGAAGACAACGATGGACAACAACAACAGATTCAGTACAAATTTTACGAAATTATAATTCACGAAAAAATCAACGATCACGCCAAAACACATAATTTAATGCCGGATAATCAATTTGGTTTTAGACAAGGGCATAGTACGGTGCATGCCATCACAAAAGTAGTTTCGGACGTCTGCCATCAAATAAATTTTAGTAATCCAACAGGGACGGTCATGATTGATATCAAAAAAGCGTTTGAATCGATTTGGCTTGATGGTTTACTCGCAAAATTAAAACATAAGAAATTTAATAACAAAAATCTCGAAATTCTTTTCGACAAAATTTATAGCACATAGAGATAAACATAGCTAAATGTGAAACAACACTATTTCGGCGACCACAAAAAACGCAAATCGTGTTTTAAAAAGAAATTGGCGGAAACTTTCGATCAAAATTGATAATGAACCAATCAAATTAAAAGAATCGATAAAACATTTAGGCGTGATTATCGATAACTTTTGTTATATGGCAGACCACTCATCAAAACAATTTAAAAAAAAGCGAAGCGTGCGTTTATGGGGGCGAGACGAATTTTTTACAGTAAATATTTGATTAAAAGAGTAAAAACTATCGCATATAAAGCGCTTATTAGGCCAATTTTGACTTATGGATGCCAGGTTTGGTTCAACCAGGTACCAAGGTATATGAAACGATACCGAGTGTTCGAAAGGAAATGTCTTCGACACTGCAATGGACTGTATCGTGCAGCAAATACCAACTTTAAACATTTTATTTCGAATAAGGACCAATATGAAAATTATGACGGGGACAGAATTGACAACCACATACTGAAATTGACGAGAGAACATATTAGACGAGCACCTATAAATTCTGACAATTCACTGATATACGAACCATATCTCATTGACACACTTTTAGCAACACACTACGCGAAAAAAGACATGAATCTGGGTCCTAAAATGTTTATACATTGACAAATTGGGCTTTCTATAAAACAAAGAGGCAATTCCAATCATCACGTGCAGAGGAAGCCAAATGAGAAATAGTTGGATGAGAAAAAATTTCTAAATTCAAACATTCATGTTCGGTACAATACAAAATTAAAAGATGGTGATCCGGACGAGTACGAGGCGTGATGCGAGAGGTATTGGTGGCTCAACACCTCAGCATAAACTTGACAGATGACATCATAGTGGCAGCAAAATTAAAAGAATATATGATTATTTCATATAATTTTCTTTTGTAGACATATACATATGAGATACATTATTTTTAACTAATTTTTTATTATTTATTTATTTATTTTTTGATAATTTTTACACATTTGATAACATATTTATTCCTTTTGATAAAATCATTGTTATATAATCGTATGTATGTGTGTGTGTGTGTGTGTGTGTGTCTGTGTTTTTGTATATAAGTATGTATATGTTGCCTAAATATAACTTCTTTTCAATTTAATAATGGTTTACAATTTTTTTAACTTTTTTATTAAACCAGTAAATTCATATTAATATTGTATAATTTATTAACGTAATATATTTTTAATAACTTTTTCGATTTTAAATTTGAATAAAATAATGTATATCGTAACAATAATAGTATATACAATAGTGTTGGTTTTGTTTAAACACATAGAGGATTTAAAGCCATAACCAGCGAATGGTAAGCGACTTTGATCAAAGAAGTAGAGCAAACATCACAAAGAAGGTTAAATATTCTTGCAGCCGATGATAAATAATGCTTTAAAGTTGCAACGTGAATTTTCCAATTTTAAAAAATGTCAAAATTATTACCATTATATTTAAATATTTAGAAAACATTTAGATTTGCAACCAAACAACGAACATTTAAGACTACTATGATAAGTTATCTGATGCAAATTTGCAACATTGTTCGACATTTTAAATAACATACATTTTTTTTTTTATTAGTTTATATTTATCGAATCATAAATGTAAAATTTTAAAATCACAGTTAATCTGTAAAATAACATTATTTTGCGAACTACTTCTGTATGCTAAAGTGCCGTCGCCCGAAAATGTCGTAAAATCGCCCTCTAGTTTCAATTCAAACAAAGAATTAGCATAAAATAAAAACAACAATGGGCCTAACACAGATCGTTAAGGATCTCTCTCATCGTTCTGCTTTTCAAATACGAAGCAAACCAAATGTTAGAGACTCCCCTAAAACTAATATCAAACATGAAGGATAGTAGAAGTTGATGATCTACCATATCGAATGCTTTGGTAGCTTTAACAAATAAAGCACCACAAATATTACTATTATTCAGACCATTATGAATTGTCAGAGCTCAATCTTTGACGAAAGCCATGCTGGTGACTGCTTAGTATATTTAATCGATCATCGATCTAAAAAAACAAGTAACCCTATTTTAACTGCCTTTGCGATAATTTTAATAACCACAGTCTGTAAGGCAATAGGTATATAGTAGGGTTCGCAATACCGATATACCGTATACCGAAAAACCGGGATACCAACCCCAAAACTAATATCGCATATACCGGTTTTGATGCCATTAAATACCGGTATTTCGATATTATGAAGCAGAATGTTTTATTTTTTAAGATAAAACAACGCTCCATTTTCTTTATACATTTTCAAAGGTATAAAAGAATAAAACAAAAAAATGTAAAACAATCATTCATCTTCTATGATTATTGAACGTGTGAAAGAAAAAATTATAGTTGTCTTTTATTTTGTTTTGGATGACATGCGAATACGATCGTAAATGTAAGGTAATGATTTTAGTTTACTGTTATCGTTATACGCTGTTATATATTGATATACATTTTTGGAAAAATCGTACTAAATTTTAAAAAATTCATGCACAAGACAAGTATTGTCAATTCAGTTACATAAAAAAAATTGATTATTTATATATTTTACCTTTTATGCTCAAAGAGCAACTGGAAATTGAAATTTGATACTTTTCTTCTAATCAATAAGTGAAATATTCATATATATTATTAACGCTTTCAGGTAAGTTTAATAAACATATTTAGAAATCGATGATTCTAACATTTTCAGTTTCAGTTATATGCATATACCAGTCTAGCAGCCTACGTAGTAAAGTTATGACGGAAATCAATATTTTTGAATCACACAAAAAAAGAATTGCTAATAAGAATAAAGATGTAAAGATTTTTTTACAAGAAAAAAGACAAATGGCTAAATGACATTAACTTATTAAAGCGTGATGCAAATACAGCAAGTGGCTCACAAGAAGCAGAAGCTGAACAATCTTTAAAAACCGTGTTAAAATATTCCAATCCTGCAAAAAAAAATCATTTTTCAAAAGCGATAAAGAGGAATCTTTACCGTTGGTATTAGCACGCCTGGCTGCAAGAAATCTGTTGATATTAAAAAAGGATTATTAGCACGAGGATTTACGAATATACTACAGTCCGAGAATAACGTACGTAAAATGATTCTAAGCTACTTAAATTAGCTTTAATGAAAGGCGACAAGTTTAGTTTATCTTTAGACGAATGGACATCCGTTAGAAATAGGCGTTATTTAAACATATTAACCCTGGATATTAATCCATTCTAAAACTGAGTTTTGGAATCTTGGCTTGGTCCGAATATTTGGATCCATGCCTGCAGAAAAATGTTGCGAGATCTTACAAAATAAGTTAAACCATCATGGAATTTTGCTAAATGAGCATATTGTCTGTATCACTACAGATGGAGCGACAGTTAAGACTAAACTTGGGAAATTGATAGAACCTTCACGACAACTTTGCTTAGCTCATGGAATTCAATTAGCAGTTATGGCTATCCTTTATCAGCGGCGCAGCAATTTAACTACGGTCAATGATGGGGAACAGTAACAGTCAATAAGTGGAAGCGATGAAGATACTAGTGTTACGGATGAAGAATTGGAAGAAAATCGAATCCCAGAATTATTTACCGTCACAAATGTGGTGTCTAGAGTTAATTCACCAGTGCTTTTTCAATAAAATAAGACAAATGGTTAGAATCTTTTGAAAATCGCCAACCAAAAATGACATGGTATTACAGAAACATACAAAAGAAGAATTTGGTAAAGAACTGCAACTCATGCTGCTAGAGCGGTTTATTCAATTAAAAAATTGTATCCAGAAATCATTAGTCGATTTGAATATTAAAGCAAAAAATGTTTTCCGATGCAAAATTTGAAATTGTATCTGATACAATTTCAGCATTGATGCCTCTTAAATTAGGAATTGAAGCATTATGTCGTCAAAATTCTAATTTATTTACTGCTGACGCTACAATCGATTTTATGCTAAAAACGCTCCAAAATCAAAATTCAACTTTGGCCAAACAACTTTACTAATTAAAGTGTAGAATGCAACAAAGGCGCACGAAATTGTTAAGCTTACTTCAAATTCTTTATGACCAAATCAAAATTATGATGAGGATGATGTAAATATATTCAAAATTCTATCGAAGGCTTTGTCGGCTTTGATTTTGAATATAGTGCAGCGATTAAATAAAAATTTAGTAGAGAAATCTGTCACCGCTGAAACAAATATATCAAACTCTATGGATATTGTTGAGATTGATAATGAGGATTATGTAGGTTCAAGCTCTCAGTTAAATTTAACAATTGCAGAAAAGTTGCAGCTAGCAATCGCAAAAAAAAAACAAATCTACCTAAAAATAAAGCCGTCAATTATAAATCAAAGGACCTAATAAAAATTAGAGGTTAGATTGTTTTGTGAAGAAAATATTCGTGGGAAATATTTGGAACTTGTTTATAATTATCTGCTCACTATTTACCCAACCAGTGTAGAATCAGAAAGGGTATTTTCCGAAGCTGGTGTGATTTGCACAAAAATACGATCTAGACGATTATCTGACGAAAGTGTTGTTGATTTAATTTTTTTACGAACTCTTTTCTTCAACGCGAATAAAACGAAATCAAATTCTGATTAAATCTGAGAAATAATCTAATTAGATGAAAGTAATCGAAACCGAGCAACACAACCAAACCAAATAACAATTTTATTTACTTTAAGTTTGTTATATATGTAAAACATATAATTTTATGCTTTATTAATTTATCAGATTATAAAAAATAATCAGTTAAAAATACTGTACTATTATTTACATGAAAATATTTAAATACCGGTATTAATACCGGTACCTCGGTATTTAGACAAGAAAATATCGAAATACCGGTATTGATTTTTTCTTCGGTATTGGCAAATCCTAGTCTTTAGTTTCCTGTATCATTACAATTTCCTTTCTTAAAAAGGAAATCGATCTGGTACTATTCCATGTTCAAAGGAAAGATTGAAAATTTGTGCAAGAACGTAGCTTATAAATATTTAGATATAACTTCTATTAATAAAAATTAAACTTGTTAGAAATGTTTAAGTCACTCATAAGAAGATCATGACCATGTGCACTATTCACAGATAAAATAGATTTTATTAGTGACGTTTAATTAGTGACGTTTCTAGTTAGAATTTCATTCTAAAGGAAAATTTCCTTTTCTTTACAAGAAGAACAGAATTACCTGGACGAATATTCAATTTTGACTGCAATTTGTTTGTTTTATTAATGCGGCTGGCAAGCTCCAATAAAACCCATGATTGGAGACGCTTAGGTTTTGGTCTGTATTTTTTTTACTGTGAAACCGTAAAACTTAGCAACGTAACTTTTCTATTTTGTTTTTTTTTTTTGTTACAACAAAAAAAAACTAAAACAAATTGTCTTTGTCACTCTAACGTAATTTAGAATTTTTTCTCCTTATGGTTACATAAAAAAGATCATCAGGAATGACGATGGTGCTATGCATTTTAAAATTCAGTTGAAAAACCATCATTTTATTGGACATTTTGCCGGTATTTAGGATATTCCCAATATAGAAGAGCAGAACAACATAAATCATAAATAAAAATACAGCCACGTTGCGAATATTGTTCTCCAGTACATATGGCTGATGGATAATGGCCGTTTAAAAGTGTTGAAACAAAACATTGGTATGCCAACTGCTAAAGAAACCACATTCCCAATTCTATGATTTCTCCAAAACGGAAGAAGCTTCTACATATTTGGGAACAGATCAAACAACGTAATTTAAATCTACGCAATCTTTAAATTTAAAGGGACCTCAACATTTTCCTGCTTAAATTCTAAAAATCTTTAATTTAAACAACCAAATAATATGGAAACCTGAACTTTTCAATAGAACTGATCGGATAGAGTCAATCTGCCTCAATCGCTTATTTAATTCCAATAGCTTATTTGTTCTTAGTTGGGATTTTAAATGCCGCCATTCATTTTTGAACTGCAGTAAATCCAATAAAGCTGGACGAACCTTATTTAAATTGCTTAATAGCCGTGCGAATGTTGTTTTACACTCTCCAGACTCGTCTACCTACCATCATAATACTTGAACCAAAGCATACTCTTGATTTGAATTTAACGATGATTTGATTTGAATTTGCAACTATCGAAGATTTTTTAATTTACATTGGACCAAAAAATGATTTTAATTCGGATTACTTTTCAGTTTTGTATTGTTTTAGATCACAAATTTGTCGCATTCCATCGATCAGCATAATTTTTCAATTTTAAAAATGCCGACATTTTTTTTTAACTTGATGACGAATACTACTACAAGAAGTAGCAGACATTTCTGTACCTACTATTGTTGCGTCATGTAGAGTGTTAACTGAGAAAATAATTAAGTGTATCAAGCTTCAAAATATTGTTAATTTACTTAAAGCTGTTAGAGGGCAGAACATTTATGATATTGTGAACGCTAAATGGCAGGATAAATTGAAAGATTTGCACAAGGGATCTAACCCATACTGGCATACGGCGAGACTTTACAAAGGCAGAAGTAAAATTAGTGACTCTAATCTTGGGAAATAGACGCTGCTTCCCGATGAAAATAATAATACTAGAAAAATTATATTTCGAAAATCGAAAATATTTCGTTCAGATCCGAAAAAATTTAGCATCAAAACCACATTGGGTGTTGGGGTGCGCTTTAATAGGGTAGTAGTTGATCGTCTATAGCCATGACTTTCGTGGAATATATTCCAACTTTGCAACTAGATAAAGACCACCAAATATTTCTAGTATACCTCCACGTGGTAACAACCGGGCAACGTTGTTAAACATCGGCTAAATACTAGAGGTTTTAATGAATAAAACAGAAGGAAATAATACCTGAGGTGGTACACCAATGGAAAATTGGGCAATCCATTATCCAATGAGACTGGCCCTAAGGCTTCTGGGGAGAGCTTTGCATACACAATACAACAAGAATATTGAAATATTCAAAAACCCATTCGAAAGACGAGGAAGGATTACTAGATCTCCTGAGAAAACTATTAATTTCTCACTAGAAAATCTGAATATGGAGCAATTTCAAAATAATATGGGCGCAACAGCAGCACCCCAACAAGCAGGTATAACAACCTCATATAATTATAGTGAAACATCCGTTCTTGAAAGTAGTGCTTCCGAAAAAGAGCGAATGTTATATAAACAATGGCAACAAGTAACTGATGAGAAAAATCATCAAAGCATTATTATTATCAATTTACAACAACAAATTGACGAACTAAAAAAAGAAATGATGCAATTAAAGCAGCAAAAAACCAAATCTAAGCCATCAATGGAGCAGACCCAGAACCAGAATATCAAATTTAATGTCAACAATGGTAAATGTCAAACCGAGACACCAATCAATTCTAAGCGTAATAACAACGTTGAATATCAAACCGATGAGGAAGACTTAGCTAAAGAAACAGAATGGATTCGTTATAAGTCTAAAAAGAGAAGGTTAAATAATACACCGTCACCACTACAAAAACCACAAACATTGGATCAAAATACTCAGCCTCAAAAGGTTGAGACAAACGTCAAAACAGATAGAAAAATACCTCCCCACCACCTATCATAGTAAATGATGTTAAAAATTATCACGTATTCTATGATATAATTAAGGCGAGTGTTTCAGAAGAATCATTCATCACTAAATTGAAGAATCATTCATCACAAAATAAAATAAGCATCAACGTAAATAGCAGAGATGCATATAGAATCATTCATACGCAAAAATATTGTGGTAAACTTCCAAGATGTGTTAAATGTGCCGGACACCATCTAACTGGAGAATGCGACAATCCGCAAGTTCATCTAAAGTGTGTACACTGTGGACAAGGACATCCTGCTAATTATCGAGGATGTATTGTTGCAAAGGAAATCCAGAAAATTAAAACCCAAAGGATGAATAAAGCTCAAATGCATGGTCAGGCAAATCGACACGAGAGACAGACAAAAGAAGAAAATGGGCAACCATATGGTTGCCAACTAAGAACTGAAGGTGTTACATATGCCGACGCAACGAGAGGCGCAGTCAATAAACCCCAGCAAAAATTGCTAAATGTGGACATCAGTCAAACATTACAAGATAGGCTACAAAAATTGGAAGATATAGCATTGGGAGCTTAACCCAAATCCACACAGAAATGAACAGCATAATGAAAATCATGTCATGGAATGCTATTGGTTTGCTTCGGCATCAGCAAGAACCACAAGCAGTCCTCGACATTGAGAATATAGATGTGTGTCTTATTTCGGAAACACATTTTACTAAGCAATCCCACATAACATTTAAAGGCTATAGCGTATATCACACTATTCATCCAGATAATTCAGCCAGAGGAGGAAGTGCAATTATCATAAAAAAAATATCCTACATTTTGAAGAAGTAAAGTATGAAATAGTAGAAATTCAGGCCACAGTGGTTTATATAAAAACCAACAACTTTCCTATTGTTGTTGCAGGATTGTACTGTCCACCAAGACATTCTATTAAAAACAAACAATACTCAGAGTTAAATGGATGTGAATCCATTTCAACAGGAAAATCAACATATTAGCCAACTGACCCAGGAAAAATACCTGACCTGATCGATTTTTTTATAACCAAAAATATTTCTAATAATTTTATGAAAATCGAAAAAAGCCAAGATATGAGCTCAGATCATTCTCCAATAGTCCTAACTCTAAGCGAGTACATCACCCAAAAAGGGAATAATCCAGTATTAACCAACAAATATACGAACTAGGAAAGTTTCAAAGTTCACCTTGAACAAAGAATACTTTTGAAAGTTCCGTTAAAAACTATGGATCAACTGGACATAGAAGTAAAAAGTTCATTACGGATACAAACAGCATGGCAAAGTACTTCAGAAACCAAATCAAGGCTAAAAGGAAATAGCTATCCAATAGAGATTAGAAATCTCATTAGGGATAAACGCAAGTCCAGAAAAAAGTGGCACTAGAGCTCCACAAGACGAAAAAACACTAAACAATCTTACTCAGCAATTAACAAGAGAAATTCAGAATTTAAAAAATGAGTTAGTTAATTTCTACTTAAGTGAGTTGACGAATGACAGTAATACGGATTATTCGCCCTGGAAAGCAACTAAAACTCTGAAAAGGCCAAAAATGCCAATCCATTCTATCAGGAAAATGGATGGAATATGGGCAGAGAAAAACAAAGTAAAAGTAGAAGGATTTGCTAATCCTCTTGAAAATATATTTCAACCTCATGAATGCCAATTACGAGAAACATTGGATGAAAACATAATACAAATTCTCGAAGAGGTCACACCTGCATCATCTACTGAAGTAGCTAACAAAATTAAAAACAATTTAAACTTAAAGAAAGCACCAGGGTTTGATCTGACTACCGGAGAAATAATAAAGCAATTACCGCGAAAAGCTACGGTAAAGTTAACTAATATCATAAATGCTGCATTTAGGTTAAAATATGTGCCAAAACTTTGGAAAGTGGCTGAGGTTATCATGATTCCCAAACTAGGAAAACCGCCACATCTAATAACATCATATAGGCCTATATCGTTGCTGCCGATAATGTCTAAACTCTTTGAAAAGTTACTATTAAGACGACTCAAACTAATAATTGAAAAAATAACCTAATTCCGAATCACCAATTTGGTGAGTACTCAACTATTGATCAAGTGCATCGAATAACCAATATCATTGAAAAGATTTTAGAAGAGAAAAAAATCTGTTCCGCAGTATTCCTTGATGAAGCGCAGGCCTTTGACAAGGTTTGGCACGAAGGTTTAATCTACAAACTTAAATTGATTCTACCTAAACAGTACAGCATAATACTGGAATCATATATAACAGAAAGATATTTCAGGCTTAAGCAAGAAGATGAATATTCTGAGCTTAAGGAAATAAGAGCAGGAGTTCCACAAGGAAGTGCACTTGGGCCACTTCTGTATTTACTATACACACGAGATGTTCCAAACCCACAAAACAACATGATAGCCACTTTCGCTGATGACACAGCTATCATGGCAGTAGGTGATAACAACTCAGATACAACAGAGAAATTACAAACCGCCATAAAGCAAGTACATAACTGGACAAATGGCGCATAAAATCAAATGAAACTAAATCTGTACATGTCGATTTTACGAACAAGAGATTAGTACAAAAACCAGTATATTTAAATAATCAAGAAATACCACATGCAAACACTGCCAAATATCTTGGTATGGCATTAGACGCTAAGCTTCGATGGAAAGCTCATGTAAAAAAGAAAAGAGACGAGTTGGGATTAAAATACAATAAAATGTATTGGTTACTGGGAAGAAACTCTCATATATCAATTCCTAATAAGCTTTTGCTTTATAAGCAAATTGAAGCCTGTTTGGACTTATGGTATACAGCTGTGGGGATGTACCAAGCAGAGCAACAAGGATATTATCCAACGATTCCAAAACAAAGTGCTAAGAAACATCATCAACGCACCATGGTTTGTCAGAAATAGCGACATCCACAAAGATTTGGGCATAGAACCCATCAAAACGGAAATTATGAAATTTGCCTTTTGAGTTAGTGTAAAATCAGTTAAAAAATAAATCTTTTTCTAGCGCACGACAAAAGCGCGATCAAATAATAAATATCAAAACTAAGGAGCGCATCGATGGATGAACCCTTAAATTTCAGTAAAATGTAGTAATTTAAGTTAGAATGAAATTGCTTATTAGTCTTAGACTAGATTGTAATTAAAAAAGTAATAGTAAAGAAGATTATTTAAAAAAAAACTCATTTAAAAGGACCGACATTACTGAGTATTAGCTTATCTACAATTACATTTTAAATTCGATTTCACGAGCAAAAGTTATCCTAAAATGGCTGGAATAAACGTTATTATCATAAAATTGAGAATGGAATTCTGCCAAAAAGCTTACAACTTACTAATTAATCGTTCCAGTCATGTTACTATTACTATAGGTTACTTTCAAAAAGTAGACCTACTTAACTGCAATAAATTACTTAACAACATTTTGTGTCGTTTCAGCCATTTTGCAAGCTTCCTTTCACAAACTTCTTGAACTAACCTTACAGAACTATCATAAGATTAACAGTACTAATATTTAATTTATTAATCACAGTCCGAGATAAAACCAGTTAACTGTTCTACAAATCATACTGTACAGAAATTTTCGGAAGTAATAATTGAAAAATATTAATAATTAAACGTTCTGTTGATCGATAAAACCAGAATGGTATCGAAACACCACATAATCCAATTTCAGTGTTGTTTATAAATAGGAAACATAAAACCACACTTCGAAAACTAAATTTACCGTCAATTGTAAAAATTTATAATATATTTTATTTATGATGGTTCTTTTTTTATTTACATTATTTTTCATCCTCTTGCCTGGTTTTCAGAAAAACAAAATCTCATTATGACTTTGGGGCTTTACTTTTTGTAATACCCTACAGACTTTTTGGTATTTACACCCGTAAATTTACTTTACCTTTAAACTTTTTGTTTTATTAAATAAAAAATGTAAGTAAATGAATAAATAAATAAAAAATACTACTACAACAATAGATATACATACATATATAATTAATAAATATTATCTTAACGTTACTGAAACAATTGACTCTGGTCGACTTTGATTCGTTTTTTTTTTTTTTTTTTTGGTTGGAAAAATTTTGTTTTTTTAACGTCAAATCAATATCGTATTAGTAAAATATTTTTTTTCTTATTAAATCAATAAACGTTAAATATTTAATTAAATTGGAAAATATAAAAGTAACTGGAGCATGGCTAATTTTCAGTTTAGTGTCTTTTATAAAAAAGTTATAGTTTTGTGTCTCCGGTCGTATATAGCGATAGTTAAGATACTTGCATACCACGCTGCAGACCCGAGTTCGATTCTCGCCTAAGACCAAAAATTTCTGTTTTGAAAAAAATTGACTAAACATTTATTTTTTGTTTTTCTCTAGAGACGCGGTATAGGACGTTTATGGTCTTTATACCTTAGTTCAGTTAGTTTTAGTCCTTTATAAATAATATATCTCTATAACAAAAAAATGTTGGTACTTATACCATAGATAAAGATGCGTGTGAAGTTTTTCCTAACTTTTACTAAAACTACTAAAACAACATTATATATGCACTAGTATTAGTAAGAAATAGTAAAAAAGATCGACATTTAGGCGAAATTCAATTTTAAATTAAATCAAAAATTTTACAAAAAATAAAAGTAGGACTATAGTTAATAATTACTTCATTATTGCACAAAAAATTAATCATAAAAAAATTAAAAATGCAAATGTAAGAACATTTGCTTCGATGTGTTGTTATTAATAAACTTGTCTCCATACTAAACATTTAAGTAAATATGAATTTGAAACTAGCTCAATGTATTGGCCTAAGATACATTCCCAGGCTTTACTAACTACCTCGTAGGTGTTTAGCACCATATTCACTAATATTGCTAGATTGGTGATAGTTCATGAAACATCTTGGCTACGTTTCATCGACTTCTAATGGGGACCTCATAGTGTACCATGACTTTGAATATCAAAAAAATTTATATGGGCCGAATATGTACTTCTAGCTAGGCTTTACTAACTACCTCGTAGGTGTTTAGCACCATATTCACTAAAAAAAATGTGGAGAATATGTATCCTAATGTTATACATTGCTTTATGCAGGAGAACAAAGCAGTCGTTGCTAAGAGAACCGTCACGCGAACTAGTTGACGGAAAAACCGTGAATGCTGGAAAGCGATGTTGTCTTAAGAGTACAACAACTCACCTATGAGTACAGTTCTCATAACTTTTTTATAGAAGTCACTGATCTGCACCATACCATCAGACCTAGGTCCATCGCCATTTGGGACTAGGATGGAAATATCCGTGTTATTATCATTTCTCTGATTTACTCAATGTTCAACACGTGTCAAATGCTGTTTTTTAAAGTTGTCAAATTCAGACTACGGAGATGTGCATAGATGACCCATCATACGAGGAGTTTACACTGGCCATGTAAAAAAAAAGAAAAGTTCCGCTGTGGTTGATTGCATTAATTCCGAGCTCTTAATATTCGATTTGTATGGCAAAGCGAAGTTAAATGTCTGATGAATGGAAAGTGGCTGCGTTGTGAAGTTACTTAAAAAAAGGAGACCACTCAAAATGTGAAAACTATTGCAACGTAGCTCTCCTTTGCACAGCATACAAATTACTGTCTTACATATAGTATTAGAAAGAATCACTTCTCTGGAGGAAGAAATTATAGGTGACTACCAAGGAGGATTTTGTCCTAATCGATCAGTCACTAATCAATTTTATTACTAAGAATGATTCTTAATATTACGAAACATCTCGTGACGTACACCTGGTGTTCTCAGATTTCTACCAGACTTATGACTCAATTCATCGGGATAGCTTATGTTTTGCTTTGCGATTTCTGGGAATACCTGACAAATATGTGCGTTTATGTAAATGACAGCAACACAATCACAATGTTGTGTCAAAGTTGTAAACAAGCTATCAGGATTTTTTACAATTAGCTCTGGGGTACGGCAAGAAAACGTTGTCCTCGATATTTTAAATGTCATGTTAGAATTTATCTTTCGTAAAAGTGGAACTTCTTGTATTGTAGGTCCAATCACTGTCAGTGTAATTGGGCTGAATGGCAACGGTGTCAAAGAACTACTGGAAAATCAATGAGTTCAAAACAAAATTCAAGATCACTGGTGTAAGTACAAAACTTCAAAACCGTGTACTGAAAAAGTTAAATATTTTCTGTAAAATAAAATTATGTTTATGATCAGAAAATTGTTCCTCTACATTAAAATATATTTATCATCAAATAGCTATGGGCCAAAATTTCCAAATTGGAGATATATAAAAAAATTGCTATCTGAATTTAAATTAAAATAAGAAACGATTTTAAGCGAATCATCTATATTGAACGAACAAATAATATTGTGTTCTTGTTAAATTATGTTTACTACATACATAGTTAGTAAAGACTTATAGTGGTTCCAATGTTCTGTTTGATAACCACTATTTATTTTTGATTTAAACACTATGATTTCTGTTAAATTTTATTATTCACAAAAGTAAATCTTAATATTATAGTTTATAGTACAATGTTAATTATTTTACAACTTTGTTATTTCCAAATATTTAAAGATTATTTCCATCACTATATGTTCTTTCCGAGAGGAACGAATGTCAATTAAAATATAAAATGATAATCAAAATTTAGCTAAACAAATCTCCATTATGTTGGTATACCTACATATTTGTGTTATGATTGATTTGTGTTCGTTATGATTGATTAAATGAAAACATAGATGTCCCTATAGGCGGTAAGAATGTTTGACTTATCTTAGTCATACTAAAACATTCTTACCCCTACAATACTCCCCATCGAATAATTTCCCCCTGAGGAAATTTTATGAAGAAAAACGTACTGTTTTGTGAGACTTTGAATCCAAATCGGTTGAGCATAATATTCCAAAGGCTGGCTTTAATCTGTCTATAGAAATGCTATGGTTCTTGCCCTTGATAAATATGATGAAGTGTTTGCGAAGCCGTTTGATGACTCTGTATGGACCTTCATATGGAGGAGTCAATCCAGTTCGAACTTTATCTACCCTCACGAAAACAAAATCACAGTTATCCAATGATTTGGGGATAAATATGTCATTTTGTTTAGATTGCCGTGTAGATGTAGGTATGAGGTTTTGCATAGCTGATCGAAGATGGTCGATGATTGATTCGCTACTTGGTGGTTGTGAAAGAGGATTTTCGATAAAGAGCTCACCGGGTAGTTTAATTGTCTGACCATAGACAAGTTCAGCTGGTGAGCATTTTAGATCTTCTTTTACTGCTGCTCTAATACCGAGTAAAATAATTGGAATTTCGGAGTTCCAATGTATTGTGTTACATCTAGCCATAAGAGCAGATTTGAGTTGTCGATGAAATCGTTCGACCATGCCATTAGATTGGGGATGGTAGGAAGTTGTGCGAATTCGATGTGAGCCCAACAATTTCGTTAGTTCCGAAAAGAGCTTGGACTCGAATTGACTTCCTTGATCGGTAGTTATATGAGCTGGAACCCCAAATCTGGATATGTAATTATGAACAAATGTTATGGCAATGGTTGCTGCAGACATATCTTTTATGCAGTACGCTTCAGGCCATCGGGTAAATCTATCGACACAAGTGAGAAGATAGTTGTATCCATTAGATGGAGGTAGCGGTCCTACGATATCTAAATGGATGTGTTCAAATCGACCTGGTGGAATATCAAACCGTCCATGTAGTGATTTTGTATGTCTTTGTACTTTGCATTTTTGGCAGGATACACAAGATTTTGCCCACCGGGTTACGTCTTGATTTATATTAGGCCAAAAATATCGAGATGTAATCAATTTACGCGTAGCACGGATTCCTGGATGCGAAAGATTATGCAGAGTGTCGAAAATGGCCCGACGTAATGCTTCTACAATGTAAGGGCGATTGTTCCCGGTTGATGTTTCGCAGTAAATTTCTAAGCCAGGTAATTTAAAAAGCTCTAGTTTCATGGTGGAACTAGTGTGACATACGGAACCAGAAAGTAAATTCTGAAGTTCTAGGTCTGCTTTTTGTGACTTAGCGATTGTGTTGTAGTCGAAGTGAGTCTCGACTGCGGCATTTTCGTGGTCGGTTGTTCGTGATAGTGTATCAGCAACCACATTGTCTTTGCCGTGAATGTGTTGAATATCCGTGGTAAATTGAGATATGAAGTCCAAATGACGTGATTGTCGTGGATTTCGTTCAGTTTTTGATTGAATTGATCTTGTCAGTGGTTTATGGTCGGTATAAATTGTGAAGTCCCGACCTTCAACAAAATACCGAAATTTTTTAATAGCACGGTAGATAGCTAATAATTCCCTATCGAATGCCGAATATTTCTTTTCAGCATCCGATAATTTCTTTGAGAAAAACCCTAGTGGCTCCCAACATCCTTCACTTAACTGTTGTAGAACGGCGCCTACAGCCGTGTTTGATGCGTCAGTTGTGATACTGAATTTTGTGTCATTCAGAGGATGGGCCAGAAGTGTTATGTTAGCCAATTCATGTTTTAATTGAGTAAATGCGTTTTGGCAATCCTCAGGCCAGGTAAAATTTTTGGCTGTCTTGGGCAACTTGAGTAGTGCGGCCAAGTGTGCATGAATTGGTGATAGTACTTCTGCTAACTTTGGTATAAATCGGTGGTAGTAGTTAACCATGCCGACAAATTGCTGAATTCGTTTGATTGAATTAGGAGCAGGGAATTCTGTAATGGCATTAATTCGTTCTTCGGACGGCAGAATACCATTCGGAGTAATTTTGTGACTGAGAAAGTCAAGAGTGCTTACACCAAAAATACATTTTGAGCTCTTGATGCTAACATCAAACTGTGTTAATTTTTGGAACAGTTGTTCCAAGTGCAGTTTGTGTTGTTCCTCAGTTTGTGATGCTACGAGTATATCGTCAATGTAGACAAAAACGAAGTCTAGATCCCGGACGATTTCGTTAATGAACCGTTGAAACGTTTGAGCGGCGTTACTGAGACCAAATGGCATCCGAGTAAATTCGAATAGACCAAATGGGGTTGTGATTGCCGTTTTGTAAACGTCCTCGGGTGAGACAGGAATCATATGATAGGCTCTGACAAGATCTATTTTACTGAAAATTGTACAACCTCGTAGATGATTAGAGAAATTTTGAATGTGTGGGATTGGATAACGATCGGGAATTGTGACCGCGTTTAATCTACGATAATCGCCACATGGTCTCCAATCTAGGTCTTTCTTTTTCACCATGTGCAACGGGCACGATACTGGAGATGCCGATGGTCGACATATACCTAATTCCACCATGTGTCGAAATTCTGTAAAAGCAGCTTTGTGACGTACGGGGTCTAGTCTTCGTGGCTTTGACACTGGTAGATGACCAGAAGTGACGATGTGATGAACCACGTTATGTTTTATTGGTCGGTTATAATCTGGTGCCGCTGTTAGTGAAGGATATTTTCTGATGAGCGTACCGTACCTATTGTCGATTGTGTAATGAATTGGAGTTGGTGTGTTAACTCGAATCATTGAAGCACTGATTGACAATTGTGTCTTTGGATCAATCAGTTTTTTTTGTTTCAGGTCGACAAGAAGACCAAATTTACTTAAAAAATCGGCGCCAATAATCGGACGATTCACTGCTGCTAAGATGAAAGCATGCGTGAATTTTCGTCTTAGTCCGATGTTTACCTGAAGCAATTTGTTGCCATAGGTATTTATTGTGGTGCCATTAGCGGCCGATAAGACTAGATCCGGGTTTTTATTGCAATTGTATATAGTAATAAAGTTTTGGAATGGTATAACCGAAAGATCCGCTCCGGTATCGACAAGAAATGTTAATCTGTTATTGGTGTCATATAAGAAAAGGCGGCTATTGCTACGAATGGTCTTATGGTCCGCCGCCGCGACCGTAAGGTTTATTGGTTTGGGGTATTTTGTTCAATATCCATTGTCTGAACAGTAGGTTTGTATAGAAAGTTGCACGGTGTTGTGCATTTTTCAGCGTATTTTTTGTATTTTCGATGGTACCAGCAAATTGTATTGTTTTTGTTTTGGCGTGATTGCGAGGTTGAGCGATTTCTGACTTGTGTGAATTGTCGGTCTCGTGAACGACTACGAGATCTGTGGTTGAGACTTTTGAACATATTTTCTAACCTTATCAGGCGTTGTTCGACATTGGGTCCACTAGTTAAGTGTTGGTTGTCTTGTGTGGACAATGATCTAGTGCGATTCTGGTTATGTCGGTCATTTTGTCTAAAAGCATGTACCGAATGGACTGTATTTGTATGAGTGGCCATTGCTTCGCTTAGTTTGTCTGCAGTTTTTGCGAGCTCGTCCGATGTTAGTTGATCTTGCTGTGGCACTAATGCTATGTGTATATAGTTTGGTAATTTTCTGAGCCATAATGATTTGATTAAGCTTGGTGTGTAATTATTACCCGCTAAACGCTTAATATGGCGTAGCACTTCAGACGGCCTTTGGTCACCCATTTCTGTTTTATCCAACATAGATTCTAAACGCCGTTCTTCTGATGGCGCGTTAATTTCGATGAGAGCCATTTTTAAACTTTCGTATTTGTTGGTCGCTGGGGGGTTCTTCAATACTTCCAAGACAGGTGTGCATATTCGGCCCACATAAAATTTTTTGATTTTCAATGTCATGGTACACTATGAGGTCCCCATTAGAAGTTGATGAAACCTAGCCAAGATGTTGCATGAACTATCACCAATCTAGCAATACTAGTGAATATGGTGCTAAACACCTACGAGGTAGTTAGTAAAGCCTGGGAATGTATCTTAGGCCAATACATTGAGCTAGTTTCAAATTCATATTTACTTAAATGTTTAGTATGGAGACAAGTTTATTAATAACAACACATCGAAGCAAATGTTCTTACATTTGCATTTTTAATTTTTTTATGATTAATTTTTTGTGCAATAATGAAGTAATTATTAAGTATAATTCTACTTTTATTTTTTGTAAAATTTTTGATTTAATTTAAAATTAAATTTCGCCTAAATGTTGATCTTTTTTACTAATTCTTACTAATACTAGTGCATATATAATGTTGTTTTTGTAGTTTTAGTAAAAGTTAGGAAAAACTTCACACGCATGATAAAGATGTCCTTTATCAAGGGTTATACTCTAAGAAGCTTCAGTATTTTTACGGTTGAGCGACTCGTTATAATCAAGTTCCCCTTATAATCGTTTTTTACAGTTCCAAAGTAATTTCAAAACAAATTTATATTATAAGATATATCATAACTCAACTTTGGAAAGTGCTGTTTTTTACAAATATTTTCAATATTTGCTCGTGCAATTCTCACTTATGCACTAAAGCCAAAAATTGCATTTAAATCACCGAGTTTTCTAAATTACTTTGTATTTTGGACGAAGTTCTGCATTTCTCGACTATAGGTCATCCGTAATTAATTAGTGGTCTGTAACAAGATTTGTGTCTCAACTGTACATGTGTCTACCATCAAACTAGAAGAAGGATCCAAGGTAGTTGGTTTGAAAATTGCAATAATGAATCTACCGCTAATTAGTTTTTCCGAGAACAATTTGAAAATAAAGAGTTACCAAGGAAAAACATCGACAATTTCACAATCATTGGCAATTGGCAACACCACTCGATGTCAATCATCTCCCAAATGGAAGCAATTGTGGTGTTCGCTAAGCGGATTGAGGAAGTGATTAGCAGATTAAATAAAACATCAAGATGCTTTTAACGATGTTGAATTGGCTTTTCAAGAATTTTCCGAATAATAACCCGTTACAACACAAATCAGTGCTCAATACTACGAGGCTAATTTGACCTCCTTTCCGAGATTTATACATTAATGCCGTCCATGACGTGAGACTGGAGGTTTGATTCGCCATATTACCACCACAGACCAGAATTTTGAAGTAGCCTAACAGAAATTATCAGATCGGTACGAAACTTACAAGAGTATAAATTATAAAGAATTTCGGCGATTCTATAATGAATCAGACGGGGTCATTAGCGCTTTAAGAAGACTGCAATAAAGAAGAAGAATCGCGTGATTAATGGCTCATATATATATATATATATATATATATATATATATATATATATATATATATATATATATATATATATATATATATATATATATATATAGTATTGCAAAAGGTGAATATTGAGACAAAACAATTATGGCACGAGAGTCAGTAGACAATTTACATCCAACATTTATGGAGTTTTACGATTTGTAAATAGCCGCTGTGATTCTGTGATGGTGTGTCAATGGTTAGGATTGCTGTTAGCTGGTAGTTTGGAACCATCAGTAAAGGTCAATCGAAAATTAATGGTATGGAGAAAACGGAAATGCATCACAATGAACTAAATAAATTGCTTAAGAGATTTTGGAATCGGTATTTAAAACAACAAAAATACAAACGAATGATAATCGGTGTTTAGTGCGACTGCTTTTCAAGAAACCAATATCAACGCTGGGGAATTCATATTTTAACGCTAAATGTCGGTTTTTAGACATGGAACGAAAGTCTGTCAGAAATCCGGAGATTAAACGAGAGTACATGGAATTTATGCATGACTATAAACAACTTCATCACATGAAAAATGTCAAATTGTCACAAATTCCTAAAGAAGGTAACACATAATTCTTCCTACCACACCTCAGGCGCCAATTCATTGGAAAAGGGCTAGATTATTACGGAATGCACCTATACGCAAAAAGAGATCGAATTCGCCAATATCCTAAAAATCATTTTCTCAAGATGAAATTGCTACTAAATTCAGACTGGTGGAAGTAAACCAAATTGCCACAACGCTTGAAATAACTCGGAAATCAACGATAGATTGGAACCCAATTATCAATTATCAATATATGGACAAAACATTAGGTTTCACTTGACGTTTCCAAAGTATATGATCCGCTCGAATGGCTTGCACCAACGATCATGATATTCGAATTTATCATTCAAAAATTCATAAAAAATTGCGTCATCTCTATACGATATCGAACCATTCAATCCAATCAAAAAATTGGGAATTCCCTTGTCGGACGAGTAACACCTGTCTAGACGAAAAGTTTCCTCTCTTATATGTTGCAACAACGGAACCAACTTTTAGTTCCCAGTTTTGAGTTCAAATTATTATCGAAACAATTAACCAATCAGCACAATTCTAATGAAGTTATTGGTTTTTGCTTACAAAAAAATATACACTTTAAATTTAACCCACCTAGTGGCCCAGACTTCGGAAGTCTTTGGGAGGCAACAGTTAAATACATAAAACTTCATCTCAAGAAGGTTACAAAAAATGCTAATATAACCTTCGAAGAATTTATTACCATGATAACCTAAATTGAAGCAGTCATTGTTTCTCGACCACTATGTTGACTTCACGAGGATACAACTGAAATACAAGCTATATTTAACATACAAAGCAGGGGACCAATATACCAGATAGACGATGTCGTTTTGGTCAGAGACACATATCTTCCTCCCATAAAATAGATAATGGTGTTGTGCATCCCACAAATTCAAGTTCAAGCACACGTTCAAAGAAAAATCATAAAAATGCAAATTGCTGCATTATTGAGATGTATCCTATGGTAAAGATAATATTACTCGAGTAGGTAAAATCGAAAAATCCAGTACATAATCCGTAACCCTTATTTCCAGTTCTAAGACTGTGCCCGAACCCCGATAAATGTATGTGAATAAAATGTTAGAAATTTTTTTTACAAAAATATTCCCCTACATTCCCAATTTTTTATTACGCTGTCCGAAAAGTACAATAATTGATTGAAATATTTCCCCGCCTGTAATTTTAAATTAACTTTTTGTGAGGTATAAAAAGTATAAAAAAAAATTCATTTAATTGTGTGCATTGTTTATTGAAATTGTCATAGCAACGAAAAATTTTAAATTTTTCTTATATGGTTTTTTTTTTTTTTTTTTTTTGTTTCTGAACTCTGCAATCTGTTCTGGGGCCGAAGCTCTCCCAACTCTTTCGCAGTTAATTTTTAACGTCCTACCTTACGCCGTCACCAGCCAAATTGAGGACGCACGAATACGGGTTCGATTTTAAATCCATCTGCACATTGCATTGCTCCAGCCAGCCTGTACTGACATGGACGATGGTTCGGCCCATGGATTCTGCACTCCAACAGGGGGTCATAGTTGTGTTCATCGTCATCACCGATCGAAATCAGGTGATGAAAAATCCCTTTTGCAACCCTCCCCCGTTGGGATTCGAACCCGGTACCTCCCGTTCCAAACACCGCAGCTTTAACCACTGCGCCAATTGCTCGGTTTATATGGTTTTTGAATAGTAATATTAAAAAACCAGACTATTATCCGAGTGTGCTACGCAATAAGTTTGGGTTTAATTATAGATAGTTTTCGTATTTGTCAAAAATTATCATAGCAACCGTAATAATTTGGGTGTCTTCGTTTTTATCAAATAAATGTCAAAAATTTGTATTCACAAATATTTATCGGTTTCGGACACAGTCTTAATATCTTAAATAATAAATAATAAATTACAATGGCACAAAACAATGTTTGTCACTATAAACCAACAAAATATTAAAATATAGATAATAATAAAATTTATTGTACGATAGTCATTAAACGACTATGGTGGAACGGACAGAAGTTAGTTATTAATGTTTCTGATGAACCGTTTAGAATGTTGATAAGAACGGAAAATATAATTATTCACCCAGCAGTTAGATTACGAGGCGAATACGAAAAGGATTACAATTAAGCGTTTCAAATAAATTTAAAATTTTGCAATTAATATTTTTAAAATTAAAATTCACTTTAGTCGAAACTCTTTGCCTCAATATATTTGTTAAATTAAATTAGTTTCATATTCCTCCAATATTTGAATATTCTTTACGAGGGAAGAGCGTGTCTTTTAAGTTTAGTTTTAGTATAGATGTCAGAAAAGACATATTTTTGTAACATCTTAGTACTATACCGTTGAACAATATATTTCAAATGTAACAATCTATAATAATTTTAGGTAATAATATAATAAAAATGTTCTTCGTATTTTTATTGAATGCTAAAAAATCCCCACATACCTGTTTTTACTAGTTTAAAGGTGACACCATTATGCAGCTTTAGTGTTTCATTGTAATTGGGATGGATATACTCTTTCAGTATACCCGGTGGCGAGGCCATAGTTTTAGGTGGATCTTTCCGGGGGCTCTTACGACCACCTTTCCACCCAAATATACTTCGATGCGGTTTCTGCGGTTGCGACGATTCTAAAAATAGATTATGAACAAAAAATAAATAAATTACAAATTTGAAAAGTATATATAATAATATAAAAATCAAAATCTCGTTAAAAGTTATTGTTGTAAATATAGTTTTTTTTTGTGTTATTTATTTTAGAGACATTAAATCAAACAAAACAAAAAAAAAAGTTAAATCGAACACAGAAATCATAACAATCCAAAACAAAAAAAAAACAAAAACTAATCTAATTTTCTTATCGTACCCCACTGGCTGTGTCTTGTGTCGTATAACATTAAAAAATCGATATCGAACAAAACAAAAAACTCCATTACGAAACATTTTTGAATTTAATGCGTGAACAGATCACTAAGATACAGGCAATAATCGTTTATATCTAAGTTTAATTTCATTATTTCGAAAAGCTCTTTTCGCTTCTAATCAAGTGGGATAAAAAAGTTATAATAATCTTTATAATAAAACGGACATGGTTTTGTTTTATTTTCTCTGCTATTTATCTTATTTTGCTTTTCGTTTGTTTTTACCACTCGTTGGTAAGATATTGTGTCGACCAAAAAAATATATTAATAAAATATTTTTAGGCCAACGCCACAAGCCGATGTCATGATAGATGTATGGCACATAAAGTTTCACCAAAAAATATAGAATTAATTAATGACTGTAACACTAAAAGGATTTTCTTTTATTTTTCGATCTAATTAATTAATTATGATTGGCTGAGAGCTTTTTTTTCGTTTAATGAATAGAAATGTTAGATTATCTTTTTCTTTCTAATAAAATTTAAAAAAGATTTTTGATGTGGATGATAAAAATAGAATTAAACATCTAAATGGAACTAAAACCATAAAAATTTGTATGATGGAATCTAGTTAGAATTAAATTAACAATTTACAAAGAAGAAATTAAGTTTGAAATTTATATTTGCAGTCTGATAATTTAAGCTGTATTATGGGGAATTACATGGGGAATTAGTAAAAAAATGTCTTAAACAGTTTTTAGCTCAAAACATGAAAATTCTTAGCAGACATTTCTTTTTCTTATATTTCAATCTAGTTGGCTTTGGCTGTAAAACAAAAAAACTTTGTATTATACATATTCGTTTAGTTTCTGTGATTTTATATAAATTTTTCTACAAACGCTGTGAAAAGTAGGCTTTTAACGTTTGTTTACATGAGCTAAAAATGTTGTTTTAAGGCACCAGTGTAAAATTTGTTTTACTTTTAATACGCGTGTTAAAAGTTATTTGTTTTGAATAAAAAATGTCTAATATATTTAAATTTGAAAGAATATTTTTATATTTTAATAATAAGAAAATTTTTATAAATTAGTAAATTGGTCAAAAGTTTACGAATTACAATTATTTGTATAAATGACAACGAATAAGCAACGCTTACTATTTTTATAAACGAAGACAACTAAGCAACGCTTGCTGTATAGAAATATTTCTACTAATTTCGCACCTTTAATTTGGCTTTTAACAGTGTTGGTAGGAAAAATATTGTATGATATACGTGTTAAAAGTTATTTTATTTTGTTCGAAGGGGAAAAACTTCTCTTCTTACAAAATAAAAGTTCACTTTTAACACTTCTTTTGTTTTTATTCGACCAACCCAAATTTGAGATGTTTTTATTATGACGCTGTCAAAAATGTTCAATCTTGTTGTTATAAAAATAAACAAAAAAGTTTCTGATAATTATTTGTTAAAATTATGATTTGGTTTTGTTCAAATGTAATCGTAGGAAAATGTTAGTTGTGTATCTAGTATAAATGGAGCCATCTTCAGTTTTATGAAAGTACCAGCTGTATGGCCAAAGTTTATGAAAAGGCATCTTATGATATATATATATATATATATATATATATATATATATATATATATATATATATATATATATATATATATATATATATATATGTATATATATATATATATATATATATATATATATATATATATATATATATATGTATATATATGTGTGTGTGTGTGTGTGTTAACGCCAACATCTAGTTTAGATATCACCAGTAGCACTTGGTCCTTAAATCCAAACCAAACAGAAATCTTTTAGATAGTAATCAAACTTTATAACACTTATTTAATGTTTACTCCATATCTTATTATATAATGTCGTAGTCAATCGCTCTCTAAAATAAGTCAAACATTAAAATTTACCGAAATCTATTGAAAATATTAACTCACCTATAATTTTGCAATGTTTACTTTGTTTGACATTTCATAACTCTAGTATAACTTTAGTACTCAAAGAATTGGTTGCATTAAATCTGCCTTAATCATGCAATAGTAGTAGAATGCATTTTTAGTGGTAGAAATTAGTACACAACTCTCTTATATAAACCATCTTGTTGCGAACATCGAATAAAGTGTACATTTTGGAAATTAACAATAAAGTGACTTAAATAGAATATATTATTCATTGCTCTAAAGATAATTCATAGTTTTCTTTATCATCAAACGAAATATTGGTACCGAAACCCGGGAGAAATTTGTATTTATTGGTTTGGAATCTTGGATTGATTGGAAAATATCTAATGTATTGGCGTGCTGATACATTAATCATTTCTGCGTTGAATATTCCACAATCCGCGTGCAAATTTCTACAAATTCTTAATACGTATAGAATTTGGATGGTGTAAATTTATCAAGCCGCCGGTTCTAGAAATCTATACTAAATTTTATAATATTCAACTAAATACGGATAACCTAACTAAATACGGAAGTTAATTGGAAGTGCAAAGTGTGAAGTATACAGTTTTGACAGAGTGCAACAATATGTCTGACATAGACCTTCTAAAACGAAAACGAGGTCACGCTAAAGCCGCGCTGACTCGTGTGGAAAAATGTTCAGCAAATATCAAGACCTACACAGCTGTGGAAGAATTATACGTTCAACTAGAACTGCACGAAAAGGCTTACATCGATTTTAAGGATTACGACGAAGAGATAGTCGCCATTGATGATACCTTATCCGACATCGACATCATCGAACAACGATACACCAGCGTTAAGGCGGTATTACGAAAAGCAATTCATGGCCGCAACCCAATGGTTACTGCCGTTCAGGAGCAGCTAAATAATACCATGAAAACATTCACAACACATCAGACGGAACTGTTAGGAACCATGCGAGATCAAAGCTTTTCTGCAGTACCGAAGGATGAAATAAAACTACCCAGAATTCAGATTCCCTTCTTTACCGGAAAATACAACGAATTTCCGTCATTTAAGGATTTATTTGAATCATCGGTGCACAATAACTCCTCACTCATCGACGTTCACAAGCTCCAATATTTAAAGGGATCTCTACGAGATGAAGCATCCAATCTGCTGCGGCACATACCTGTGACTGAAACAAACTACAGAGAGGCATGGATAAGCTCTGTACCCGCTATGATAACCAAGGGTTAATTATTACGTCCTTAATGAGGCAATTTATGGCTCAACATCCAATAACATCAGAAAGTGCATCGTCGCTTCGTAGACTCTGTGATACATCTGATAAAGTCATCAGAGGCTTGAAGGCTTTAGAAACAGAGGCAGAAAAACGGGATCCATGGTTGATACATATTATTCTCCAAAAATAAAACAAAGAGACTCGTAAACAATGGGCAGCCCAAAGTATTGACACTAACTGCCCAAGCTTTAATTCTTTCTTATCCTTTATTGGAAAACGCTGTGCTGCATTGGAACTGTGTGAACCGGTCCAGCAAAGAAGAGGGTTAGTGAAAGCACCACCCATAACTCATCAAGTTGAAGTCAAAGATGAAGCACTAGCACATCAATACGATGCATCAAATGTAACAACCCACATAGATTACACGAATGTAGCCAGTATACTACTCTAGATATTGAACAAAAAAGATACTTCGTGGCGAAAGCGAGAGTCTGTTTTAATTGTTTATTCAAGGGCCACATGTCCAATAAATGCCCTTCAAAACGACGCTGTTTTATTTGCCAGAGCAAACATTATACCTCACTTCATTCAACACAAGAGGCTGGATGCAAATACAGTTGATGAGAACCCACATTACTCGGAAGGTTCAAATACAAATCAAATCTCCTCTTCAACAATAAACACTGCAGTGATCGCAAGGTATTCGTTATTACCCACTGCACTAATCAAGGTAAAGGATATAGTTGGGAAATATCACTATTGCCGAGCATTACTTGATTCTGGCTCCGAAGCGTCCCTAATTGCCGAAACCTGCATGACAAAACTGCAGTTACCACGTCACAACAGTCGGATTTCAATTACTGTGATTGCATCAAGTGCAACTACAATCATCAGTTCTCGGCTGATGTCTTTATTTTGGATCACCTTACTTCAAAATTGCCAAGACTGGGTACCGAAGTGTTGCACGCTTGGAATGACTTACAATTGCTACAACTTGCAGATCCTCTGGAAGAACAGTGTCGACACATTGGCATTCTTCTTGGGGCAAGCCAATTTTTCAAGCTTCTTCGACAAGGACAAATCAAAGGACCCAACGGTCTCATTGCTGAAAACACGGCATTGGGGTGGGTTATTTCGGGTGGCGATTCAATCATTAGGCGATCGGCATCAATACAAATGGAGTTCAACATCGACCAGACGCTACGCAAAATTTGGGAAATTGAGGAACTACCGACGTTTTAACTTCGGAACAAAGGTACTGTGAAGAGTTTTTCATAGCCACTTACTCTAGAGATGATACAGGCCGGTTTGTTGTGAGATTGCCTTTCGATAAAGATTCAACAATATTAGGAGGCTCACTACAACAGCCCACATCCAGATTCAAATCAATTGAATCAAAATTGCAAAGGCAGATAGATCTCAAAAATGCGTATTCGTCATTCATGAACGATTACGAGAACCTCAACCATATGGAACAAATAACATCAGAAAACCTTAACTTTTCAAACGAGCACTGCTACTTACCGCATCATCCGGTAATTAAACCCAACAATACGACTACGAAGCTTCGCGTAGTATTCGATGGACTAGCTATTACATCGTCTCAAATATCACTAAACTCTAAGTTATTAGAAAGCCCAACGGTGCAACCTGATCTTTACAGTATTCTGATGCGTTTTTGTCTGCACCCAATAGGCTTCTCTGCCGATATCAAACGAATGTACCGTCAGATTCGTGTCGATCACCGAGACTGCGACTACCAGCGTATTATATGGCGTGAAAACCCAACGGATCATCTAAAACATTTTCGATTGCTGACAGTGGCATATATGGAACATCTGCCGCGCCATTCCTAGCCACTAGGAGTCTCAAACAGCTGGGAATTGCATTACAAACCGAATTTCCTCTGGCGTCAAAATGCTTTTTATGTGGACGATCTGCTCACCGGAAGCGACGATGAACAAAGCGAACACAAAATCTTGGGCCTGCATTGGGACACAAAAACAGATAGCTTCAAATTCCAGCAACTATGGCTGCTTCATCTTGGATGGGATGATCCACTACCCCGCAGAACAGCAAATGCTTGGTCAATACTTCGAAATGACCTTAAACAGCTAGAGAAACTTAGTATTCCTCGTGTAATTAAAGTGGCAACATCGATGAGCGTACTTCATGGATTCGCAGATGCAAGCGCAACTGTCTATGTCGTCGTATTATACTGCAGGACAGTTGATAAATGTGCTAATGCACGAGTTCGTCTTGTTGCTACAAAAACGAAAGTAGCACCAATTAAAACGATTTCTATTCCTCGACTAGAGCTATGCGGTGCGCTGATACTATCCGCACTAACTCAATCGGTCATCGAATCAATGAATCTCCATGATATTTCTGTCTACTGCTGGTCGGATTTATAAATCGTGTTACACTGGCTGTCGTATCTTCGATCTAAATGGAAAGTATATATTTCCAACCGGACTACTCAAATACTCGATCTCTTGCCAGAAGCAACATGGAAGGACGTATCCCCATCTAACAATCCAGCTGATTGCGCCTCCCGCGGATGCACACCAACCAATCTACTGAATCATCCGCTCTGGTGGGATGGGCCTCCATGGCTAAAGCAACCTAAAGATACATGGCCGCTGCAATACAGAAATGATACACAGCTTCAAACCATTGAAACTAAAGAGGAGCATGCAGTACGGGTCCACAATCTTGGTTTGAAGCTAGATTTGGTTGCTATGCTTGCCAGCCGCACTATCTTCGAAAATTCACTTCATTTTGCAAAACTAAGTTTCTACAGTATACAATTGAGTCGGTTCCAAGAAGTCCAGTTACACCATACGAATATAAGTGCGCAGAAGCTCAATTATGCAAATTGGTGCAAACTCAACACTTAAAAGAAGAAATTCGACTACTAAAACTAGAACATCAAATAACAAAAGGCGCGTTGTCATCGTTATCTGGATGGCAAAAATATCCTGCGCGTCGGCGGACGACTCAAACACTCAGAATGTTCATATGACGGAAGGCATCCCATCATTTTGCCCAACGCTCATATTCTAAGTCGAATTATCCTATCCTATTTACACAAAATGTATCTTCATCCTAGACCATCATTATTTTCTCACTTGCCTCGGCAATCATTCAGGATTCTCAGTGTACGAAGACTAGCAAGAAGGGTAACAAATGATTGTATTATCTATCGCAGACTCAATTCTCGTCCTACGAATCAGATCATGGGAAACTTACCGGCCGAATAAATTCCCAATAAAATACGGCTATTATGTCAACGAATTTGGAATGGACGATACCATTTTTATAATTAAAACCAAAAATTATGCGAACCGTTCATTCATTTTTGTCAAGACTTGAAGGTCTGTGGAACAATGCGGATTTAAGCCGTCAATAAACGGATTAATTATAATCGACTGCTATTTGAGAGAATGTAACATAACCTCAAAGAAAAATTTATAAAACAATGGCACTCTTTTCTACAAGAAGTTGTATATAGATGTCGCTTAGAGGAAAGAACACATTTTAAAATTAAAGATCAGTTGTTTGTGGAAAATGACTTATATTTAAAGGAGATAAAGCTGTAGTGCCAAATTATTCGGTACCTTAATACTGGCGAGACATGGATAATGATACAGAAAAAACAGTTAAATCATGATAGGATTATGCGAAATATCAAAGAAGTAATACTGAAGATCTGTTAATACCACATATAATACCGACAAAGTTTGCTTAAATATCGAGCAACATTAGTAGCATAAGCATAACAGAAACCAGAATACTCGTACTATCAAATTTTAGTAGGACGAAAGTTAAGAACAGGGTAACCTATAAGTAAGAAGGTGTTGAAGCCAAAATTAGTTAAAGAAGACGCCTAACATCAGGAACAATGGAACTGTAACATCAGGAACAATGGAACAATGGAACACATTGTTTTCGATTTGATTTATTTTGTACGGCAAATACTATCGATGATGACATAAAAAACGAGCAATTTTTCTGGCACTTTGCGGTGGAGGAACTTTCGTGCTATTGGACTCCTTAATAGCTTCCAAGCGAGGTAAGTGATCTAGAATTCAAAGAGATAGTTACCAAACTAACCGTCCACTTTTTTCTACGCGCGTCTAAAATTACGGCTTCAATTTTTTAAACGTGACCAAATACCTGAGGTGAAAGCAGACGATTTTATTGCCGAACTATGCCGTTTAGCAAAAGATTGCAATTTTTCGACAGGAAGTTTAGACCGCATGCTTCGTGATAAAATTGTGTGTGGCATACGGGACCCCAATTTACAACAACAATTCTTAGGAGGGAAACGCTTTTACTGACAACCGTTATTGAACAACCCGTTGCTGCCGAAATGGCAAGGAAAGATTACAAATCTATAGCCGATGCACACGCGCAAGTAAAATTCATTAAAAGCCCTGCCAACCGTCTGTAAACAACCATGGACAATCAAAACAACGACAAGGTACGCCTTTGCGGAAAAAATCAACTGAGATCCCCGTGCAGATTTCGATCAAGTAATTGTTCGTTTTACAACTTACATGAACACCTTTTAAGGGTGTGTCGTTCCAATCCAGACAACCGTCAGATAACCAGAAAGAAAATTAAAAAGAATAAACGTCGTTTTAATTCTGTTAAGCTTGTATCTGCACTTCCCGAAGTTAAAATGGATACCACAGTGTTCATTAACAATAAACGATGCAAATTTGAGGATTCGGGCTAGGGATGAACCATTATATCTGAGCAGACCTTCAAAACCATTTGGAAAAGTTCACCAAAACTTAAAATAGCTGAACGGATTTTCAACAATCCCAGATTAAGTTATATAAGAACGTAATTGGGGTTTGCCCTTGTACATACAAGGAGTACATACTATTGGATCAGCATCTTTCTTTATCAGAACTTGGGACCACCGATATCATTAAAATTAAATCCAGAAGTCCCACCTATTCATTTATCAGCACGTCGCATTCCAATCGTTCTTCGAGTACCCGTCTAAAAAGATTTGGATAATTTGACGTTGCAGGTAATATTACAGCGTGTAGAATACAGCAATTAGGTTACACTAATTGTGCCTTTTCTAAAATCTGTTGGATCTGTCCGGATTTGCGGTGACTATAATTCTAGTGTCAATAAAGCTCTATTTTCTCACACTTTTCCATGTCGTCAGCCACCTATTTACTGTCCATGATACCAAGCGGTAAAATCTTCTTCAGTTTACGGTTGACAAGAAAATAGCAATGATACAAACAATTACGACTCACCAACGAGCATACAAAACAAAACGTCTACAATTTGGGATTTCCACAGCATCTGATATTTTTCAAAACTTCATGGGAAAATTACTTTGTGGAATTGAAGGCGTCATTCTATACTTCGATGACGTCAGAATTATTGCATATGCCGAAGATAACCTACGTAAGAAATTGTTAGAAGTTTTGCAAAGATTTGATAAAGCAGGATTTCATTTACCTATAAATGGATATAATTGGAAATGTTCAATTGATTGCGAAGCAGTCGATTTTTTGGGTTATCGCATTGACGGAAGTGGCCTTTGACCCGCTGAAGAAAATAATGAAGCAATCTGCAAAACACCACCACCGGAAGGCAAAGTATTTTTGGGCCACATAAATTTTTCGTTCAGAGTAAAACAACCATCGCTGAGCTCCTCAGTCAGCTGCTTCATGAAAATACGAAATGGAAATGGGGACCAGTCCAACAGCAGAGTTTCGACAAGTGCGAAAATCTACACTATCGACTGATAAGGTACTCATTCTTTATGATGAGCATCTTCCGTTATGGCTGATGTGTGGTGGCTCTCCATTTGGCATTGATGCCAAAGTAACACTATTAAGATCGAAAGGCCTATTGCTTTATATTACGTCCAGATCGATAAGGTAGCCCTACGATTAAAGCTGGTTAAAAAAGTTTCACCATTTTCTGTGTGACCGAAATTTCACCATAGTTACAGACCATAAGCTTCTTTTGGGATTGTTTAACCCAGAGAAGCCTATACTTTAAATACTCTCTACCAGGATAATGCGATGAAGTGTGTTTTTAAATGCATTTCAATTTAAAATCATTCATCGGCCAGGGAAGGAAAATGGACACGCTGGTGGCCTCAGTCGACTGCCAAATTCAATTGTTCCATCTTATGAATAAGACGAATGAAGAGTATGGCAAGAAGTTATGTTTGGTGGCCTAGAATTGACGATGACATCAAACAAGGTTGTTCGACCATGGAGACCGTGTCAGGAGAATCGTCCTGAAAATCCCCAAGCTCTCATTCAGTTTTGGGAACAGGCAAAGAGGCCATGTTCCATATAGACTTTACAGGACAATTTCAAAATACAGTATATTTTATACTGGTAGATTCCTACTCCAAATAGTTGGAGGTGCGCATCGAGTCAACTACTTAAAAAAATTGTGCCATTAGAGTGCTTCTATTTTCGCTAACTCACGGCATTCCAGAGATGATTGTAAGTGTACAGCATTTTTCTCGGCAGACTTCAAAGTATTCTGCGAGAGTAATGGAATTCAATATACCCTAGTTGCTCCGTTTCACCCACTAGCCAATGGACAAGCAGATCAACTGGCACTCGAGACTAAGGACTATTTGAAGAAAGAGCCAACAGGCGAAACTCATAAACGTTTGTCAATATTTCTATTGCACCATCATGCGACGCCATCCACGAATACTAGAAAGAGTCTAGCTAAATTTTTGTTCAACCGTCGGATAGAAACATATTTGTACAGACTCCATCCAGATTTAATACTACTGAGAAAAGAATCCAATACAACAAATGTGCGCCCTTATGAATTAACCAACAATTCAAGAGTATGGGCGCAAAATTATGTTTCTGGACCAAAGTGGATAGCAGCGGTAGCACCAGAAACCACTAAACCTGTATCTTACCGGGTTGAAACAGAAAAGGGTACCATAATGCGACGACACCTCGATCAATTGAGATGTCGTGAAGATGATTTTTTAACCACCAAGAACTATTCAACTTCTATTGAGGGTTCAACGTTACCAACTTTAATTTCAATTGAATCAGATGTCACTGACAGCCTAATTCCGGATGTTACGGCAAAATTAACCCAACAATCAACTACACCAAATCGAGATTTCATCAGCCCAGGAGACGTCTGACGATCAGAGAGCTTGAAATCACAAGAAGCCGGTGATGTTCCGTAGTCTTGGAAATACGCTCAACTTTACATGAAAATTAACCACTCTTCAGAAACCACCATCGGCTCGCAAATATGTACGGGTTGCTTTTTTAAATTAAAGCTGATGGAAAGCAAGAGACCCACGATGCAAGTAAGGCTTTGGTGATTGTTAATCTGGGGTTTCACCAAAATCGTCAATCTGATCAGTGACTGTATAATGCTCCAATGAAATTGCCATGGTATTCATAAACAATGTTGGTGAGCCTCCCTCCGAACGTAATTTTAATGTTTAACCAAAAATTACAGGTATTCGGCAACATCCGTTCATTACTATGAATACAGAATCCTGGAGCTAAAGCCAAACAAGCAAGGTGAATGTCACTTAACCACAGAAGTTGCCTAGCCAATTGATATCACGAGTCATCAAATCAAGTCCACTTTTACTGATGTGCCTCTTTCGAAAAACATGCAAACTATAAATGATTACAACAATTGGTTGTTGAATGTTGAATCAGGAACTTTGCTTGAGATTTTTGGAGTGAACTTGCCAAAAGAGTGATTTTTGTACCTACTAATATGACTTCGAAAAACTTTAAAGAAATGCCTGGAATTCAGCCCAAAGTGTTCATTAAGGGTAATTAGCTCCAGGGAAAATTCTTGAATAGCGACAAAAAATTCTCCCAAAATATCGTAGATTAAAAGGTTTTATTCTTTTTTAAATGAATAATGGCATAAAACGTAGAACTTCCTTACCAATAAAATTTTCACCTCTGCATTTTGTTTTGGTGTACGCAGTTTAGTTAGTGTGAGTGCGAAACGAAAAAAAACGTGTAAAAGTTCAAATTTTAACTTTTTACTCACCACAAAATTTTTAACTGGTAGCGGTGCAGTTAAAAATTTTAATAATTTTAATCATAATCCTTTGACGTTTTGAGCATCATATAACCATAGATAAAAAATGTACTAGTCATTTATTTTACCTATTTTTATCTATTTTTATTTCTACCACAGATAAAATATTTGACTTATTAACCGATTTACACACTTTATGTAGTAATACATAATAAAACATAGCACGTAAACTTTAAGAATGAAAATGGCACCTATCATAAAACAAATAATTTTTATTTTTAAAATCAGACCTGTCAAAATTCCGCACGAAAATAATGGGTTGATACATTAATTTCGTGCGAAAAAAGATTAGAGAGCTTATGCGCGCCATCTCTGGAACATGCCATGTACTTGAATAAATTTTGATTTTTCAAAATTGTTTTAATTTTGTTGTCTCGTTAATTTATATTGCTTTGTCTCGTTAACTTTATGTTCGTTCAGTCACAAATATGGAGTTGAACTAACTCCTGTAAAAAAAAATATTGAAATACGTGATTTTCGGGTAACATGATTGGTTTAAAAAAAATTCAGAACAAACGAACGATCGGTCTAGTTTCATTGAGATTAAGTGTAGTAGGCATTTTTACATGTTTGACACTTGCCGATGATGAAAAAGATGATGAAAATAGAAACGTTTCAATTTTTCAAAAAGATAATGGCAGGCGGTGATATAAAAAGATGACTATCGTTTTTTATGTTTACACTATAATATAACTATAATATCATGATAATGTAAAAGAACTTTAAAGTAGCCATCTGTCATTACGTAATTTTATTTTCCATTTTGAATTTTTGACGTCTTTCATCATTGGCTGAAATTATTTAACAGCTATAGCAACATATTCAATTATTTACAAATGTCAAAAATAAACACCCTGACTAGCCATGACATATACCATAATATAAAAACCCATAGTACTACCATTATAGGAAAAAAACAGTTTACCCATTGATGTTCCAGATGTCGAGATGATAGAATATTGACAGCATTTAGTATAAATATATGACATTTAGGCGATTATTCATATAAAAATATTTTGATTATTTTAAAAACGATACCAGTAGTGACATCTAGCACGTCAATGGGGTAACATACCATGGTAGTACTATGTGTATTTATATTGTGCATTTACCGACATACTTTTGTTATTGTATAAGGTTTTTGTGTCAAATATATAATTACTAAAAATGGCCAATTCGTTAGTTGATAATGTTACAGATGAGAAGATTATCTTGGACATAAATATTGTGTCTAATTACAAATATGTTTTTTTTTCGGTGGTTCCTAAAAGTCTATATTGATGTGAAAAAACGTTGGCTAATTTGGATGATAACAGGCTTAAAATGATTGTTCAGATGCCCAAAACACAATTTAATCTAATTTTTCTTAGATGTATCTCCACTGCATCTTCGTAATCGATCACGATCCACGGATATTAAATAATTTTCTGATAGGAAGAAACCCTATGGAAAATTTTTAAAGCAAGAATGGATTACTGCTGATTTTTTTATCGGCATAATTTATGTGGCAAATTTTGGAGACTAGCAAAAATTTAATTTTACTTCCGATGCATACTAGGCATAACACTGAACTTCATCTTGCAAAAGTCATATTCCTAATTTATGCAGGATTCGGAAAACTAAATTTCCACGTAGTTTGATTAATCAATGCTGCCATCATCTTGTCAACTTTGGTTTTGATTTCGATAGAAATTTTTAAAATGTAATTAAATTGAAAACTTTGCATGTTTTAAAATTTGAAGTAACTTCATTTTGAGCAATAATATTGAATTACATAATTATTATTACTTTTTGTATTAGATTTAGACAGCATTTATGGCAAATGTGGGCGAACTGCCATCATTCAAACACAGACATGAAAAAAACCATGCGCCTGAATGTTGATGCATTAAAAAATTAAGATTCACGTCAATCCTACCCTAAAGATCCATTCAATATTCAGGAGTATAATGGCAAATATTATAGTCAGCCCTTACAACATCAACACAAACTACCATCGGCCGTCTCCATATGATGCACTATATTGCATCATGTAACTCCTATTACGGGTTTGGTAACGGAGACAATACTAAAAGAATGTACCATACGTAATGATGAAACTTCCATTAGCCGCCTGATAACAAGAAATCGGAAAGAATGGAAAGTGCAACTACTGATAGTTCTGCGCCCATGTCGGCCAAAAATAAAATCTTAGAAACTACATATATATGAAACATATAAGCGGCAGTGTTAGGTGGAACGACTGCCGCATTTTGTTTTTTGACATGAGCTTTTGGTGCAGCACGGTCACCAAATTTGTTGTGATACCATCAAAAGTCCTCAATTATTTTTGA